>JANCMC010006173.1:20862-425245 GCA_024363005.1 Charaxes varanes
ATCTGTAACTAGAGTGTCTTAATTAGTCTTAAGTATCTGCACATTAGGGAAAAATAAATTACATTAATACAATACTCAGGCCTTTTTGGTCACTTCTTTATTGGGGGCATGCTGATCGTAGTATAACTAGTAACTCTATAATTTTTTGTATTATGATAATTGTGTACATAAAGTTTAAAAATAAGTGTAACTTGAATCGAGTGGACAGAGCTCTAAGCGAATTTTAAAATACTTCCGTTGTTTTTTAGAGTTTATAGCAATTTTTCGATATTTTGAAAGTCTTGGAGGGCACTGCGTGCCCCGGCGTGCCCTCACAAAAAATTTGGTGTCTATTAGTATATAGTATGTGACGTAGGGAACAGATATTTAATTTATTTCTTACTTTAGCATTCCGATGCGTGTCCGTGTCCGAGTCGTCAGAGGAGGAACAGCGCGAGCCCCACTCGGGCTCCGAGTCGGAGCTGGAGTCTGCGGGCGAAGGCGGCGCGGGAGGCGCGGCCAGCGCGGTGTTCAGCGGGAAGTATCTGCAAATAAAGCCATGCAATTTTTAAGTCTTAGATGATAAGGCCTTTTATTTTTTTTTCATTAATAGACTATTAGATTTTCTCGTGTTAGTTTTAGGCCTTTAATTGTAGTCATCCTGTATTTTTCACAGTCGCTAATAAATGTTGTTTCTTTCTTTCAATTATACTAAAAAACTTATCACCTCATGGATAGTATAAGGCCTAACACCTAGACAGAACATTAGATGATAGCTGGGGAGTTTAGAGCATAAACTAATAGGCGGAGAGCTCATAACACATTTTTGGGAAGGTATTTTAGGCAAGTTCAGATTGCGAAGAAATTATATATTATGAATAGAACAACCGACAATCAAGTGACTGCCAGGGTAGTATATTAGAATGTACAAAACAATGAACCAGGAAAATATAACTCCGACAACTTAATTTTAACTTGTATATTTCCTTATTATTTTTTCAATAAACACAATCATATTGGCAGACTCATGGTTTACGTTTACGTCTCTTATATTCATAAAACACTGTATTGTAAGCGCTGTGACGCCACAAGAGGTCCGCAACGGTTGCCGTTTGAAACGAGAATGATAGATCGAGCACGCTGCGCGGCATTATTTTTTCCGTTTTATGATATATGGCTAAAAGTATGTTCATTTTTTGAATTTGCCAAAAGCACCTTCCGTAATATGTATTACGAACTCGCCGGCCAAATTCCTATTTCAACATTCCCTAAAATGCATTACGAGCTCTTGGGCCATAAGCAAAAGAGTGTCACCTTAGCTCCTCGGGCGTGTAGCTCTTGTGCCAGTGCTGGTACTGGCCGGGCAGCAGCGCGTGCGGGTAGAAGCCGGCCGGCGGCTGCACGCGCACGCGCGGGGCAGCGGCGGGCGGCGCCCGTCTGCGCTGCACGGTCAGCGACTGCAGGTCGGCGCAGGCGGGCCGGCGCAGCGCGTTCATGCGGGCGTTCCACTCGCTCGCCGACGCTATCGCCGCTGCAGCCATTTCCTACGACAATTCATTCATTCATTTTCATATATACAAATTGTTAGCTGAAGCTATTGTTTACCTTTATTTTTCTAATCTAGCAGTTGGCAACGACTCGTCTCTTTGTTCATCATCAATTATTCGTCATATAAGAAATATTATGAATAATACTTTATATTACTCTTAGTTTCTAAATCGTAAATGTTCTAACCAAATTATTATATAATGATTTTAAAAAACTATATACATCAACTATACATATGTTGATCAGGCTTGCAAAAATCTATAGGAATAAAAAATTTCTTAAAGAACAGAAATTTATTCATTAAATAATGGTCATCCAGCATAATGCGCATACCTTGAGAAGATCGAAGAACTCCTGATGTAATCGAGATCGCTATTTGGGAGATTATTCGTGACAAACGAAAAGACAGACATGTCTCATATATGAAAAACATAACTTAAGTGTTAATAAATCTGTATTTATTTTATAAAAAGAATATTAAGAACACTTTTTCAGGTATTTCTAATATTCCCTTTTCCCCTCCTACTATGCTTAAATTAAAAGCTTGTATTAAGAGTGTGTGCGACAATATCCCAACGCCGGTGGCGTTTGAACCGACCACCTTGCGGATTTCAGTCCATACCTTATATTATATAAGTATATAATAGAGCTATTGAAGCTCTAATATATACTTCTCATTAGAAAAATCGAAACACCTTGCAAGATTATGTTTTGTGACGAACGATAATCAGAATAATGTGTATATTTAGGAATATACGTCACAAAAAACGGAAGCGATAGGCCACCTAATTCTATCTAATTAGAGGTAGCGCCATGCTTGTAGCCGAATTGGACCGGCGCGTCCGGGTACCAGTACCTCTTTCTCACATGACTAATCTATAAACAACAAAACACAACAAATGCGGTAAATTAGTAGACACTAATTTGTCTTTATATTTCTGTTCTGATAATTTCTAGCACTTACAATTAATGGTGAAGAAATTACGATTTTCAAGCACTTTAAAAATTTTGAAATAAGCATTGTTTTTACTGTTAAATATTAATATCATCAATAAAACTATAATCAATTTTTCTTCAGTCTCATTCCCTCAATGGTGAGAATGGACTTCACTATGTATGCTGATGCATAACACCTTCTTGATTATGTCAGACCAACGTGTAAGTGCTCTTCGCTGAGCACAGTTGCTGGCAATTTTACCAAGAATAATCATTTTCTCTAGACAGTGCTTTGTAGACCATATGTTCAAAGACGCTGAAGGATCTTTGTGGACAAATTGTGGGATGTTATGATCCTTTAATATGGACTCGTTAGTGCGCATGGCAGTCCAAGATACAAGCAGTAAGTTTCGCCAAGACCACATCTCGAAAGCGTCGATTCTCTTACTATCTTGGTCATCTCTCAGCACCATACAAGAAAATAGAAATTACAAAGAATTTGTACGAAATACACTTTTGTAATTACTCTGAATATTTCTCAGGTATACTGGCTTTACATCAAATCTCTTCACTACAGCCACCATCATTGGTTATCATCCAAAATATGCAAACTCACTAATTTTGTCATACACACAGAGTCTGAAAGAACTTTTGCAGTATCCACCACCATTGTCTTTGTCTTGATGAATGGTTTATCTGGAGTTTTAATGCAGTACTTTCTATTTCAACCTGCCATCTCTTCTTCATCCGATGTAATCAGTGTAGTGTTGCCTGTGTATCTTAGATTGACTGTTCTTTCTTCTTCCCACTACAACAGCGCCGTCCCAACCATCAAAAGTTCTACTCATAATATATTCTCCATAGAAATTAAGTAACTTAGGAGACAGAATTAATGCAACCCTGATAATAATAATAATAGGATAACAGTATATAGAATATTTATGTATTATATTATTTTTATAAGCAAATATGCTCAGTTGAAAAAACGTCATTGTAACAAATTACGCGAATATTTTTAAGTTGTGTGTTACGTTATACCATGATTTTATCGTTATATCGAGGTCACATCGTTATATCGAGGTTGTACGTTATATCGAGGTTGCATCGTTATATCGAGGTTGCATCGTTATATCGAGGTTACATCGTATTATCGAGGTTATATCGAGGATTCCATATTTTTCGTCTCGGGCAAAGACGCGGGCATCAGCTAGTAAGTAATATTAGTAAGGAAGTTATGATCGTTGTCATATAAAAATACACATTTTAAACGGTTCAAAGCCAGCTTATCGTGTCATATAGCAAGAAAACGACGGCGGGGACTACTTTCCTCATTGCTATATTATCTAGTCGTTCGACTTATCAGCCAGCGACCTCGTTTGTGTGGAAGAAATTGTATTTTTTATCAATTATTTATCGTTTCCAACCAACACCAATAAAGAATGTGTCGTTGATTTTGTTTTGTTTTTTTTTTATGTAAAATCGTGCTATTATTGTAATCATTTGTTTGTTGTGAATACAAACACACATTTTGCATGCATTCAGCCACATCTGGCGTGCAAGAAAGTTATCTAAACTAAAATATAAAGCTGAAGAGTTTCTTTGTTTGTTTGTTTGCTTGAACGCGCTAATCTCAGTAACTACTGGTCCGATTTGAAAAACTCTTTCAGTATTAGATAGCCCATTTATCAAGGGTGCTATATATCATCGCGCTAAAATTTTTCACCTAATTTCACGCGGACAAATTCGCGGGCACAGCTTGTATACAATAGACCATTTAATTAATATAATAAGAACTTTTCATTTTAAAGTTTAATCACATTTCCAATAGTCAATAATTATGTCATGTATCATTTTTTAAAAATTGTTTTCGAACGCTAAGGTCGAATGTCGCTTGCACGTCAATTAGTTAAAAGGCTCATTTTTGCTTGTTATGCATTACGTTAATTTCATACAATAACTCTTTTTCTATTTATTTCGCTTCATTACTTTCTCCACTACTTCTATACAATATTTTATGAACACGTCTCTGATATTTTTGTCTAGTATAATGTCTTTTAAAATACCGTCCTTTATGTCTTTCCCGATTTCTATTTCTTAGGATGTGCGTTAAGCTCCTAAAAGTTATAAAACATAAGTAGTAATAAATAAATAAATAAATAAGTAAATAGTAAGAAATAAATAAATAAAAAGCAATTAATTAATGCTTAGTTTGTGCGTAGTAAGTATACATGTAGAATAGCATTAAGTATTGTTGTGTAGAATTCAGTTGTGTGAAGCGGTTTAAATTATTTAACAAAAAAAAAAACGAAAAAAAAAAGTTACCGCAAAATATATAGCCCTCGTGGTACCTGAAACAGGAAAATAATTCAGTTCAACGAATTACTTGATATAACGAATGTTTTCTAGTTCCCCTCTGATTTGTTAAACCGAGGTTGCCCTGTATAATGCTAAAACATACCGCAGACAACGCAATTATACTTTTTTATTGAGGTCTTTACCTTGACAATTTTTTTTACGTTTAAACAAAATTTATAACATTAACTGCCAGTTATTAATATTAACACTGTTACCATTTACTCGTACTATGACGTACAACGAATGAAATAAATCATAAACAAAATATAGTATTAATAGGCAACAATTAATTAATATTTATGACTATTGTTGTCATTATGATAAATATATAGCTATATATTTATTTGTATGTATATATATTTTTAAAGAATATTAGGAATACTTTTTAGGTATGTCTAATATTCTCTTTTTCCCCTCCTACTAAGCTTAATTTAAAAGCTTGTATTAGGAGTGGGTGCGACAATACCCCAACGGCGGTGGGGTTGGGATGATTCCAGTCGTGGCACTGTACCCTGCCATGTGCCACGTCATCTTCTGACCCCTAAGGACTGCTAAGGTGTCTATATGCTTATTTAAAGCTATATACAAATTTTTATCTCTTTGTATAACGACATTCTTTTATTTGAAAATTAATATACTTAAGGTCGTCATGACTATGGGTCTATGGATCGCTTTGACACAATCTTATAATAAAATGTATACATGTGTATATAAATCGTTTTACATTGGTGTGCGTGAGTTTTTTATTTTAATAACTTAATGTATTAATAATGCATATTTTATAAAAATATTATTATTCGCACACCATCCTCTGCATAAACTACAACTGAACCTAATTTCACACACCTTCGTTCGTGCAAATTTTTAAAATGGTACCGAAAGTTTTCTCTTCACGTATTGATATATAGATTGTAAATACGGTTTCTACTGATGTTAATGTTTTAATAAAATAGATATAATCAGGCGTTCCTTAATGGAAAGTACGCTTAACCACGTTCCTAATATAGAGATGAATATCTAAAGAAAAACATAAGGCTATAGTAAATTTAGAACCAGGAGCTAGTACGAAACTCATGCAGCATTCTATAGCAATGTAAAACGTACAAGCTAATTTCCTAATCATACCAATCAAAACATCTTACCCCCATTTTCCTTATCCGCATCTTCAATATTTTACCGCAATTTTAAAATATATGCACGAGCATTCAGTGCGTTAGAAGTTTGACATCGAAAGATTGATGTCCCTTAAGTGATCTAAAGATAATAAAATTGTTTGTATCAACTCCGACGCACGACTGGAGTTTACTCCCTCCTCCTCCCACAAGTTTACCCTCCCTTTCCTTCCCCCTCCTTCCCCATTTTTCCCCATCGCCCTCTGTATTAGTGACGACGTGAGACGGTGTATTAGTGAGTGTAAAAAAAACTGCATGTCTTCATTTAAACTTTCGAAATTTTGAACATAAACTTGGGAATCTAGATGAACTCTTTTTTAACGTGCGTTAAAAAAGCATTCAGCGTGCAATTGAGGCCTAAGGCAAAGTTTAGGCATAACTTTATTTACTTTTTTATAATAATATATGTAGTAATATAATAAAAAATACTATAATTGTTATTTGTTTATTTAATAATTTTATTTATACAGTTATTTAACTATAAATATAAGGCAGACGTTGCGTGGAATCAGAAGCAGTAAACACATGGAAAAACACTTCTTCATCTGTACTTTTTGTATAATATGTCTTCAAGACAGTATTTCTTCTCAACAAAAACATACATACTTATATTACGAGTCCTGGCTAGCCGAGTATGATTAAACAATAAGCATTTCCCAAAGAATGCGCATGTGTTTCTTTTATTTTAGAATTTCTTGTCTTTCTTTAAAACTCTGGAATATCACCTCGTACTGGTAGTTTAGACTTTAGCCTTTTAACTATTCGCATTTTTGTGCCAGCCCGTCTAATGTTATTCTTTCGTGCTTCATCAAACACAATTATGGGTTTAGTCTTAAAGGAAGTGATTTCACTGCCGCTGGCCGAATTATCAGCTTTAAAATTGTATGTTGAATTATTTTTACTGTCTAGTGGAGTACCAGCAAGCTTATCTGCGGTACTTTCTGGTGGAATAAACATATAATTAGGTGGTATAGGAGGATAATCTTCTATACTCTCGGAATCTAGTGGCTGGTTTATCTGATTTGTGAGAATTGTACCAAGTGCTGATTTTGGTTCCTCTGTCACTTCCGGAATCTTGGTAGTAATAGTTGGTTCGTTATTCATTATAAAAGCACTATTTTTACTGGGATCACTATGATAAATTTGTTTATAGACGTATCTTGAGGGTACTGGCTTTGAAAATGTTACCATTCCATTTGCGTTTGATTTTATAGTATTTCCATTAACAGCTTCAGATATTTGTTTACTCACTCGTTCTGGAAAAATAAAATAAGATTTCTTATTTTATTTTATTGTATACAAAGATATACCAGCAGCATGTGGAAAATACATTTAAAAATTTAATTAATTATGAATTCCGTTCAGTTTCCAAAGCTATTATAGGTACATACAACATTCAGATATAATCTAGTTTTAAACAACATGGACAAATTCTTATGATTTATTCCGAAATGTTATATAATAAATATTGATATTTTAATTCACATATTTTAACAGCTGTTGTTTACTGATTGCAATATTTGATAAATTAATGTTGCTTCATTCACAGTCACCTATTTTATGTGAAGATAACGCTCTATAAGGCGTTATAGCAAAAAAGTTGTGTGTTTATTGTTAAAACTCGCCATCAAAGGTGACAGTGTGGGCTTGAATAGGTTTTTTTTATAAATCGCCATCTTTGTGCCATTTATATGCAAGCAAATATGTTGCTTATTTCATATGCAGATGTAGATTATAGACTATAAAGCGGTGTATGTAGAGAGAAAAATAGAATCATTGAAAGCCTCTTTTATAGATTAATTATAGTCGGTTTAGATGCCCCAGAGCTCGTAGTTTTTTTTTTAACGAATTGTGTGTTAAGCATTATATTGTGTGTTAAGTATTAAATCAGTTAACAACAGCTGTTAAAATATATGTATTAAAATATCAATTTTTATTATATAATATTTCGGATTAAATCATAAGAATTTGTCCATGTTGTTTAGAGACTAGTTTATATTTGAAATGCTTAAGTATGTTTAATGTGTCGTCGAAGGTGGCTGAGTTGGCCAGAAGGGATTTCAAATTTGCCAACATTGTGCTATTTAGCTGCAATTACATACGAACGGGGATCGACTATACTTTTATAGTAGGTAAATATGAACACGAAGACCAGAAAGCGTTGTATGTAGAAAGAGAAATAGAAAGATTAAAAGCCTCTCTTAAAGATTTATTATAGGTTTAGGAGCGCGCTCTTTATAGTGATCACTAACACTCACTTTCACTGCCAGTGTTCCCTCCCCTGCCTAGCCAAGTCTGGTATGATATAAATTAATTTGCAAGCACGTAATTTGTAAACTTTAATTATTATTCAATAAATTTCCCTTTTGTAAATGCTCTCTTCAAATAATTTAAGAGGTAATGCAAATATACTATGAAATTGGACTTCAATATTTCGTCTCTATGGTATACTATATGGTATAATATAGTCTGTATGGTATACTTACAATGGGATTTTGTAGACTGAAATAATATACTGTTAGAGTAGCTTCCGGTCGCGCCTGCGCAGTACCAGATATGTCAACTACGTATGAGCAAGATATAGCATAAAAGTCGGTGCATCTTTACAATCGCGAGCATACTGAAGGATCATTCTTAAGAAATCATTAGTATATAGTAATCAGTAGCGAGGTAGTTAAGAGTTGGTAGACATCCGCTAAGATGTTTTGATAACGTACGATTAAGGAAATCTAATTGCTCTCACAAGTTTAATTTTACGCTGATGAACTCGCGAGAAATAGTGACTCAAATTTTTGAATGTCCCACATCTCAGAAACTACTGGATTGGAAAAAAAAATTATCGCGGTAGGATATATACATCATCACGCAATAAATTATTTTATTTTTATTTTATTAGGAAGACAATCGGTACATAAAACGTATAGCTTACATATTGGTAACATAGTAGCCGTTGTATACAACGGTAAAATAAGTAAACAATAAATTTTGATCAACTGACTAGAAATCCGCTACGTCACTTTCAATCTTCTATTCCGTTGCTTCAGATATATTGTTCGGATAGCTCATTGTCGGATAATATCATGTTTTGGGAACTCAGAGCTGAGATGAATTATTACAAAATATAATGAACTATTTGCAAGGCTATTATTAAGAATACTTTATTAATCCTTATCCATTTAAATACTGCTCTCAAGCATGCACCTGGGTCACAAGTCCCGGCCACTGATATGGTTCCTTCCTGTACAACGTATTCATGGAATGGAGAGAGATCCGCTCCCTGGAGACAAAACAAAATTTATAAATATAAGAAATAGCTTAACTGTCAGTGTCGTAAGGGTATTATTGGAGCTACTGGACATCAGCATTGGAGTGATTTCTCGTATCATTCTGAGGCTCAACTGAGACGCTGCTATTTTGTAATATTGCACTGCTTTACACAGATTACATAAATTTTGAGAGGGTATTCTTTTTTGGCATAATTTTGCTGAGTTTTTTTTGTTTATCTTTTTGCTTTTTGCCCTTATTATTTTACTTTTTAATTCCTACGACTGTACAGTTTATATCTTTAAGTAACCGATGTAAAGTGGTGAAAACTACAAATAAATGCAATTTCATTTCAGATAAACGTCGGAAACATGGCATGGTTAATATTTTACGCCATGACGTTCGCTTTCAATCTTCTAAGTATTTGCAAACATTTGCATTCGGTTTCCGGCATTTGTTATTGTATTTGTCATTTATCTAACGGGATAACCTACTTTGCTTTTCTCGATATTGCAGGATTGGAATGTTGCCATGTATTCAATTGACTCGCTTGGTTGTATAATTCTTCTGTTCTTAAGCAGACTGTTTGTCTTAAATATCGGGGACACGTGTAGACAAATACTGTATTACTGTTATGTTAAGTAAATCAATCTTTGCACGTGCATAACTTCCGAACGACTACACCAAATTGGATAACTTTTTTTTTGTTTTGTTCGTCATCGTTAGGACAAGGTTTGTATAATTAAAAAGGAAAGGCAAAGCCAAAGCTTAAAAGAGATGAAACGGAACGGGAATGGGGACGGGAAAGAGAACGGGAAAGAGAACGGGGACCGGGACGGTAACGGGAACGGGGAACAATGTAATTAATAATAGAATGTAGTTAATAGTATTGTTTGTTATTGCTCGTTATTGCTTCTCTTGTTCAATAATGAGATGCGCTGTGATAGAAATACACTTAATAGTCTTGATAAAATAATTATAGACTCGGGTGAAATGAAATTATTATACATGAGAGCATTTTTTTGTAAAAAGTTTTTGTTTTCTTTTTCAATTAAAAAAATATCCTTTTTTTTTAAATATGGTAGTAAAGATCATTCACCGGATAGATATTGAAATGACTTTTAATCCCATATTAAAAATACATGTTTTTTAAGTTAAAAAAAACATTACATCCGAGTGTATCGGCTTTTATTTTAGCCCTTTTTCAATATTTTTTTTAAAAGGCGCTTATTTTTACCCCTATACTAAACTTATTACATTATTTTTATATATGCTGGTCGGTATTTATGTTTTTTTAGAAATCCCTCCAAGTTGCATATTGAAAAGTGGTTAACCCAAAAGATATTGAGGTTTTTCGCAAAAAATCTCTGGTATCTTTTAAAATATCCATTTTAATGGTATGCTAAATAGGGCAATTTTGAACTGCATGAAATGTATACCGTATCTAGCGAATATCATTGGATAAGTAGAGGATAAGGATAAAAATAAGGTCTAAAATAGCTTTGTAAGTAGTGCATTATTTTTTGTAATATGTCAAAGATAAAAATGCTTACTGTGGGCTAAACTTATGAGATATATATATGCCATCGCTGACTTATTTATATATCTTTTTAGATATACAATTCCGTACTAATCATTAAAATTTTCGGCTTTTATCTACCATAATATATACGGATTATACTTATAAACCTTTCTCATAAATCACTCGTATCTGTTAGTGAAAACCGCATGAGAATCCGTTCTGTACAGTTTCTTTTTTAGTTTATCGCAAATAGTGGAGGACTTTGTTTTTTAATATTTAAGGATAATAAAATTTTCAAAATTACGAATTTAATGTACATTAAATTCATAATTTTACTTTGTGACATTAATTGTAAGGTTGTAGAGATAGTGGGGGTTCCGAGGATGATGTCAGATGGCAATCGGTCATCTTAACTCGCCCCACAGCCACATCCTCTGCAATCTAATCAGACCCTGGTACTAGACCGAGATAACGCCAGGAAGAAGAAGAAGATCACTCAATCTAGTCTTATTAAGATTTCATACATTAATGAGGAGGTACAGATATGCTGGGCTAAAGGAAAATTTTACCTTGACATTTAATCCTTCCATTGCTTCATTAAGCACAGCAGGTGTAACTATATCTCTCTGACCTGATCCAATCTGTGGATCAGGATCCAAAGTGTCAAAGAATGTTGATGGGTCTGGCAAGTGAACTGCTGGGATGGTTGTGGAACCACTCACAGTTGGTATAGGATTTGATAGAATTATTTCTTGATCCATCATTTGTGGAGCTGAGTTTTGAGGCATTGCTAGTGTTGATTGAGATCCTGTTAAGTTGGTTTAATTAATAAATATATTAATACACGAAGCTTAAGCATTCTGTACCATTTTAAGAAAATTGCAATGAACTGAGAAATATTAAATTCTGCAGAATTATAGTTTGTATAAACAATGGTGCACAATCTCTAATATGTTTTTAGAAAATATACATTAAATTATTACATTTGAATAAGATTATTTTACTATCAAAAAAAATCCTGTTTATATATAAATCTCTTTAATTTATAGAAAACATCATTTATTGAGATTGATTAATTAATTTGATGTGAAAAAAGCTACCCACCTTCAGAGCCATCCAAGCAAATACTTTGATTCATTGCAGACGCTGAAGTTCCGATTTCGTCAAAGAACTGCGCAGCGGGTGGGGGCTCTGATCCCCCAAAATACTGACTCAAATTCGATTTACTCTCCATTGTCTACTTCTTAAGCAAAAGTAGTTAATAAATAGCCCATTAATAACTTTGACGATTGATAATTCAGATCAGTTTAGGTAGCTCAACTTTATGAACGAAATATCTTGTTATGTTTCCATTCATTACGTTGAACATATATCGAGATAAAGGCACTTAAAGTAACGTCATTCCGATTTAACATACGTTATTAAAGCCGAAAATGATGTTCGCAGGCGTGAAATTCGGGTTGTTTGATTAAAACGCGAACACATTTGCGATTCAAATCTTCGTTTTTACTGATCATAAAGTATTCAAATGCGGAGTTAATATTGGCGACACGTCGCCCGATGGCTCGGCGGCGTTTTATTTTTTATACCGGCTCTGGGGCCGATGGTTTCCCGTGTTCGAGTGATTTATTTCACATAACTCACCTTATTTCTATTAAATTTATTATAACAACTTACAGGTGCACATTGCCTTTGGAATACCATTTGTGAGCGTGTAAAAGAAATCATTAAAACCTCGCTCCGGTTTGGTCTTCTGCTTTGGGTCCTTCCTGTGAAAATATTTAGTGTCCTGAGTCCATCGCTAGGCTAAGTAGTTCTTATCGCGGTTGCGTGATAGATGGGTGACTTATTCCAACATTGGTTTCCAAGTATCAAACCTCTTCCGTGATTCAGGAGGCACGGAAAACAGTGGGTCCCGATTAATGTCCCTGAGTGATTTTAATCGCGAGATTGTAGAGATTGTGTGGGTTTTGGGGATAAGTTTAGACGGTTGTCGGTCGTCTCCACATCCCCTATACTAAATCCTCGGCAATATAAGGGAACCCTGGTGCTAGACCGGGATAACTCTAGAATGAAAAAGTCTTGTTTCTGCTGTAAAGTCGTATTGCCATAGGAGATATTTGGGATTTGGAAAAGAGTTTGAAGCGAATTTGAAACCTCTTTAGAAAATGGTAGAAAACTTGGTTCATAATCCAAATTCACAAACAGATTAACTGGAACTGGATGAGCAAGCGTTATTATTATTCTTTTTAGCAAAAAAGGTGTAATTTTAAATCGCCAAAATACAGCTTTATATGAGAAGAAATAGCTCGTTTACCCAATAACCCATGCGGGTACACTTTACCCTTTGTAAACATTTATAAGCTCCGAAATTGCTTCCATACAAAAAATTGGCACACAGTAGGGATGTTAGGAAACATTTACTAACCGACTTTTAATAAAGAGGAAGGTCCTTCGAGGTGAATTTTTATAAGACTATTAATATTAGACTTTATAATAATAGTAATGTAACAATTGATAAAGAAAGTTGCGTAATGCAAGTGTAAGAAATTAATGTGAATAAAGTTAATGGGGGAGGGGAATCAAAAAGGCAGGGAATACTACTTTAAAGTTTCGTAAAGAGTACAGCTTTAAAAAAAAAGTTAGAAGATTAATTAATAAACAATTTTTTTATTTAAAAACATAATGATGTATAATTTAAAAAAAATAAAAAACTGCAAAATGACAATAACATCGAAACGAAAATGAAATTAAGCACCTACCGATAAAATTATAAATTAACTAACTTTACACCACTTACAAAAGTGAAAAGGAATGGCGCCAGTGTCCTGATTGAAATGTACAGCTGTCGGTTGTCCTTGAGCAAAATTATTTCTATTGAAACATTCCGTTCGGCGACAAAGTTAAATTGGATTTCTTACGATAGAAGTGCAGACGACGCGACGGAGCGGTCGACTTTATTCATCTGCGTTTTATATTATCACAATTGTCCTTTTTATTGTTCGACCGAGGGATTAGAAGTTCCATTTATTAACTCACTTTGGAAAGAAACGTTAGAAATGCGCTCCGTGTTGAGGAAAGTTTACTTGTAATTTCTCTTCTTATCAGAAATCTAATTGTCGATCGATCGATTTCTTGTAATAGAAGTGGAGGTGACTCGATAGAGCGGTTGACTTTATTCATCTGCTTTTTATATTATTGCAAATATTCTTTATGTTGTTCGACCGAGGGATAAGAAGTTCCATTTATAAACTCACTTTGGAACGAAACGTTATAAATGCACTTTGTGTTGAGGAGAATTCTTTTGTAATTTCTCTTCTTATCACAAATATATTTGTCGATCGATCGATTTCTTGCAATAGAAATGATACGACAGAGCGGCCTACTTTATTCATCTGCAGTTTACATGAATTGTCCTTTTTATTGTTTAACTGGCGGATTAGAAGTTCCCTTTATTAACTTACTTTGGAAAGAGAAGTTAGAAATACGTATTATGTTGAAAAAATGCTTTCACCACCGCAATCCTACATTATTCCTGATAAAGATAAGCGATAGAATATTTTTAAAAGGCCAAGGGACCGCTATCAAAATTTTGATAATGTAATCCATGCGAAGCCGAAACACCCCGCTATTTAAATGTTCTCTTACGTGATATATCTAAAGAAGATTCTATATACATATATTCACAATTCAAGCTCCCAGTATTTAAACTGGGTACTAAAACTGTGGCACTACTATTAAAACTTGGGGCCGGTCGTTAGAAGGCCATATTTCCGCTCGTACGAACAGTCAACTACATTGTATTGTGTAGTTCAACAAACTTGGGCCCAATTCCGTTTCAACTGGCATCGGAATTGCGGTCGGCCATTATGAGGTCTGCTTAAAGGTCTTGGAAAAGTTCTGCGTGAATCGTACGTATTCATTTCTTCTGTATGTGGAAAAACATTTTTTCATATATGTTCAGTTTGATTTTTAAACATCAAAGTTAAAATAGAAATGAAAATATTATCATTAAAAGTATCATTATCATGATGAAGGATGATGAGGTTTATTCCTGATCCTGATGCTGAGCCAAATGAAGTTTAATGATATTGATTCATTTGAAGGAAAAAGAGAGGGTAAATAAGTAAATCTAAATGTATCACAAAATGTGTTGGTAAGCGCATAACTTAACAACGCCTGGACCAATTTAACCAATTCTTTTTTTTAAATGTTCGTTGAAGTCCAAGGATGGTTTTTACGACGAGAAAAAATCGAATAATTGCCGGGAAAACCCTAAAAACAGCCTTTTTGTTTTCCCTTGCAAACGTTTTATATCTAAAATGTAGAGTCAATTTGAAATTATACGGGAACGGGAACGGGAACGGGCCCGGGAACGGGAACGGGAACGGGAACGAGAACGGCAACGGGAATGGGGATGATATAGGATAATAGAAGTAAATAATAAGAGGCAGAACATAGTCTGCCGGGTCCGCTAGTAAAATATATAAATCACAGTTACATAAACACAGTTATTTTATTACACTAAACTCGTAGTTACAAATTAATTGTGATACTTGTAATAATATAATTCAAAACAGTATTACAGTAGCCAATGAAGTACAGACTACAAATCGCTTAATTCTATCATATCCCATTCAATCTATAAGATTTTTTTTACAATTTGATTCTGATACTTATAATGACGGAATTTAAAACAGTTACCAAAAAAACGTAATTAAACTACTACAGAATACAAATCGCTTAAATCTATCATACACCATTCAATATATAAGCAGATTCTTATTTACAGATTAATTCTGAGACTTACAATGATAGGATTTAAAACAGTATTACAATTTCGAAAGGAATACAATTCTACTGTCGCAAAACACAAATCGCTTAATTGTATCACATGCCATTCAATATATAAGGAGATTCTTACTTACAAATTAATTCTGATACTTACAATTACAGGATTTAAAACAATATTACAGTTATCAAAGAAACACAATTTAACTGCCGCAGAATACAAATCGCTTAATTCTAAAACGTTTCGCGAACGTAACAAATTGAATCACACGCCATTCAATCCTTTATTTCTTCGAGCGTAATCCAAAGCGAATATTATTAATCGAGAATTCCCCCTCACCCCAGTTTTCATTTCTCAAGCAAGCGCTCCCACCTCACAGTAAAGATTCAGTTTCCGTCCTAAAATGTTTATTTAATACAAAGCTACTCCTAAAACAGTAATAAATTGTAAAACCTTTTGAATAACTTTGAGAAAGAATGAACGACGAACACTCACTGTTTTATCGTGCTCTATAAATGAGCATTTTTTATATATACAATCTACACATCCATACTATCTTTATTTATAAAAATCGACTGTACAAGGTTTTATCACCCTGCTGGGGTGGACCAATATAGAAGAAATTTTATATTTGTATATGGGGCACCTCAATACCAGCTGCTTCCATTTGACCGCATACAACCTAGCGCGGTTCAATTCGACGGCAACCCAGCTCTTTCCAATCGGCTCGATTCTTTGGCTATGCGGAGAGTGGCTTCACTCTACATCTTTTACCGCACGTATCATGGGAAGTGTTCCGAGAAGTTGTTCAGATTAATACCTACAGCTGTTTTCCACCACAGGACATCTCGCCAGAATTTGAAATTTCACCCTCACTACTTTGATGTCCTAAAATCCACAACCGTGCGATTTTCAAAAAACCATGCACAATTCCTCTATGAAATCAATTACCAGCGTCCGTATTTCCGAACGGATACGATATAGGGACCTTCAAGAAAAGAGCATACTCTTTTCTCAAAGGTCCGCAACGCATCTGCGATTCCCCTGGTGTTACAGTTGTCCATGGGCGTCGTTAGTCACTCAGGTGAACCACCTGCCCGTTTGCCTCTTGTTATATAATAAAAAATTATGTATTCCAAGGGGTTCGGAGACGGTTTGCAGAGAAATTGAACCCGGTAGACGGCGCTGCTGTCAGTAAGTAACCTAAATTAGGTATGGTTCTATCTACAACTTCAAAACAGTTGGACCTTTTAGAATCCTGTCTATTTTGTAATCCCTAACGTAATTATAATAATAATAATCTTTATTTTCAGGCATCTGGGGCCCACACATATTACAAAAAATAATTATTAAAAAGGATTACAGCCCCCTCCATTAATCTCCACGAATGGCGATGCTGTGCCGCTTAGTGACATCCTACGCCCCGGATTAGATCGTCAGTCCACCTGGTAGGAGGACGTCCCGCTTTTCGTTTTCCAGACGTGGTGGCCACAAGAGCAAGGACTCCCGTCGAGGGCGAGTGCGTTTAAGGAGACTTCTTTAATCTGGCCCTATAGAGAAATCCGTTCTTAGCGGATGTATACTAACTACATACTACCTCATTGCCAAATTTTATCAATTTATGTCCCGTGGTTTTCGAGATTTCACATATGTTTAAGTTTATTTTATTAACTCTACTTAGAGGTTATATTGATTTGAATCTTAAAGCGTCTAGAATGTAACAAAAAACAAAAAAGGGGTTAAAGAGGTCATTTAATTCCGAAAAAAGCTTGAAAAATAACGCAGCGGAGCAATGGTTCACCTTGGTTCCTGCCAGGGTCGCGTTTCCAGATTTACTGTTAGGTACGTTACAGACTTTACGGTTTTTCAATTTTCAATTATTACTAGCGAACCCAACACACGTTGTCCTGCCCAAATTTTGGCTCTATTAGCTAGTTAAACAATCTCCTTTATGTCTTTTCCATAAAACGTTCCACTGGCTAGTATGTTTTATGGAAAGTAATTCTGCAATTCTTTACTTTTTACTAATTTAAAATAATCTTTTGACTTTTTCTTTCTTATTTTTCTTTGAAACCCTCTATGAAAAAGGAGGAAACAAAACAAACAAAATTTAAATCCCTTCAGTGATTTTCGAGTTCAACGTGACTAGTAAACGACAATTGATTTTTATATATCGATACCTCACACGTAAATTGTTGTAACCCCAAATTCCTAACTTCACAATAGACCGTTACAAACATGTAAATTGCAATAAAATCGTCATTATATAACACATTTGTGTATACAATTATATATTCAATAATGACTATTACAATAGTATATTAAAAAGTGATGTTACATACTATAATTATATTGTGATTGTTATTAAATTAGTATTTTCATGTTTCCATTGCTTAGTTTTAATTAGTACCCTTCCGAAACACGGAGGAGGTCGGCTATCAAATATTAACGTGATGGTGATATATATAGCATGATGCCTGTAGTATTCCTCGATAAATAGGCTATCTAACACTGAAAGAATATCTCAAATCGGACCAGTAGTTTCTGAGATAGCGCGTTCAAGCAAACAAACTCTTCAGTTTTTATATATCAGTATCAAAAATCTACCTGTAAAACATGTTTCTTGACAAGAACAAAATCTTTGTAACCAACACAGATAAAGTCGCCAGTAAATAGTTAGTTAAGTTATATGAATGATGTTAATTATAAATTTATTTGTATATACTGTTAACCGGATACCATTTACCGTTCCAAAGATAACATCCTTCAAAGATAAGACGGAAAAGTTGACAGATTATTATAAATTGAGGATGGTTTTAAGATACATGCTTAATAATACGTCCTTTTTAGGGTTCCGTAGTCCTACGAGGTATCCTTATACTTTCGCTCTGTCCGTCCGTCTCTCCGCCCTAACTTCTAGAATTGAGAACATAAACGCATGCAATTTGGTACAGTTATGTGTTGCGTGAAGATTTTATTTTGTGGCATGTTAAAATAATAATAATTTGACATTTAGGGGATGGTTGATGGTTGACATGTAAAGGGGAACTGATTTTTTTTTAATCAATTACTCCCATCGTGTGTAGTTATTTTTGGATAGGTCTGTTGTAAAGCACACCAAGGAGGTCCGTAATTAAATATAAACCAGTGCTAGAATGGGTCACTCATCTATCACCCGGTCGCAGCAAGAGCAACTTAACCAAGCGATCGACTCAAATGGTCTTGGCCCTCAAGATACAGGGAATCCTAGTTTGGGGGCCAATACTGCTTTGATTAAGTGTAATGTATATTTTGGCCAAATTCTTTCAATATCTTTCTATTAACTCGAATGTCATAAAATATTTTAAATTAAGGATATATGAAATTTTTAATGGCATATTAGTTGGTAATTAATATTAATATGAATTAAAAAAAAAATACTGCTGAAGAAATATTTTACAAAAGAGCTAGGGAGTTTCCTCACAGTTGTTGTTTGCACACTACTGAGTGATATTCTGTTGAAGGACGCTGATTTATTTTTCTTCTTTTGTAAAATTTTCCAACTACGAATGCTAAAATAGGGCTTTTTGGAGCATTTCGATGGTTATGTTAACATTATACACACACATGCAAGGATTTCTGTATTAAAAGAAATAAAATAACCGCGAAGAGCAGCGCGGAGCGCGTAACCTATCCGTAACAAAGTTACGATTCGCGCGGAATGTCCGATTTCCTCAACGGAAAATCACTCATTAGAGTGCAAACAACAATTTCGAGAAGAAAAAAAATATCAACCATTTTTGGAAAAAGTAACAAAACTGTATAATTACTGTTATTTGAAATAAAATCGATAAAACCAAGACTAGTCCTCTGGTAATGTAGATATTGAATATTAAATAGATTATAGATGTATTGCGCTTTTGTTATGATATTGTACAGTTTATGATCTCATTGGTTATTGTGATACGATCAGTACTCAGGAACTCGCATATCTAAATAGCATCAAGTGACAGATGCTGTAAATAGGATTATAACATCATAATGTAGTGGCATTGTGCCATATGTTGAACTAGGACAACTAGAAGTTTAAAGTGTGCTGTCCATCTAGGTCGTCACAGGTAAAAATGATGTGTGAGAGGACGTAGCTTGGTTGTGGCCGGCATTTGAGCCGATCTGGGGCTAGATGATGGATGGACCCATTCTAACACTGGTTTTATTTATTTATTAATAATAGATATGCCAACAGTATAGTTAAAAAACAATTTTACAAATCGTTTCAGTGGACTTAAGAGACTTCCCGGTGGCCTAAAATCGACATTAAAGGCCGGCAACGCATCTGCTTGCCTCCTGGTAGTGCAGATATCCATGGACGTCTGTAGGTATTTAGCTGTCTGCTACCTGCTCGTTTGTAACATAAAAAAAGATTAAAATATATAATGATGTCAAACTATTACATATAATGTCATGAGACAGATTCAAAATAAATTATATTGTACATCATTGTACTTTTTAAAATGTATTTCGTATGACCTTGGTGAGGTTTTAAAATTCTTAAAACATTCGATTAATGGCCGACTCCGAAAAAAGCATTAAAAAATATAACACTGAAAGTCTGTTATAAAAATGCAATTAACTTTAGGCAGGTAATGAGAGTCTGAAAGAAATATTAATTAACAAAAAACAACCTGCGGAGGGAGCTTTAATTGATGTATAATTAACCACCTTATTTTGAGAGGAAACATTTCGCCCTCCGAAGTGTTTCCATCAAAGATTTCTTTCGCTTTATGACGGCCGTTTATTTTTTGTATTTAAAAGAATCGTAAGACAGGCTTTCTTTAACTTTGAATACTTAATTTAAATAGTTTATTGTAGTAGGTCGTAGTTTAATCAGTGGCTGGCAATTCAATCGATCGGTAGGTTAAGCAGTTTTGACCGCAGCCGGGTGATAGATGGGTGACCATTTGTATAGCACTAGTTTTTAAATATACAACCTCCCCCGTGTATCAGAAGGCACGTACATCAGTAGGTCCCGCTTCATTTATCGCGACTCAATGTTTTACGTTTAATGTCAGTGAGTGATATTAGTCGTGAGATTGTGGGGATTCCGGGGATAACGTCAGACAGTGACAGAGCAGTCGGTCATCTTAACACGCCCCAAAGCCACATTCTCTGCAATTTAAACGCGCCCTGGTAGTACAGACTGTGATAAAGAGTAAAGACAGGAGATCTAATTTATCATAAATGTAAAACACGGAGGTCGACCTTTTTGTCATGACCATAACGATCGCAGTCGTCAAATGTCGAGTATCTGGATGAACACTTTAAAACGTTGCGATCGCTTATTGCAATGCACTTATAATATACGGCAACGTCATCTCTGCTGGGTGTTTTAACTGTCATGGCGGATTGTTGTATTATTACTTTCCTTTTTTTATTAATCCCTTTTAATCTCGCAGGCAATATAAAAATAAATACTTTTGTTAAGCTGTATATACCTTATTTTATCAGATAAATACATAATTTAAATGATTTCTAGTTACTGACATAATGCATATTGTATTTATCACATTATATCTGAGCTATTTTGAAACTGACCAACAAATTAACATATTAATGGCTACACGCGCCGACCTTTATATAAATCGAAGCACTTTATCAGAGCCGCTGCTTCATTAGTTACGAGACACAAAACGAACAAACATACACTGTAACACGTGTTATTAATAGCTGACTATTGTAATGGTTATTAAAGGATAGATAGAGACACAAGGTCCGAAATAATGATCAATTTCGTTTCTTAACTGATAAGGAAGCAAGGAGGTTCTGTATTCGACTTTTAGTTGTATAGTCGGCCAAGATTTTGTTTTGCCACGTAAGGTCGAATGTCGTTAGCACGTCAATTAGTTAAAAGGCTCATTTTTGCTTATTATGCATTACGTTTATTTCTAACAATAACCCTTAGCAACATTTTCTTTAAGTAGGAACTGTCATCCAAAATGGTAGAGCGCTTTCTTGGTCGACTATACAATGTGCAGCTCGAGAACTTTGATTTCTTTTTATGTTACAAGGGGCAAACGTGCAGTCAGCATGCACCTAAGTGCCTACCGACGCCCATGGACATCTGCACCACCAGAACGCTAGCAGATACGTTGCCGGCCTTTAATGACGAGTTTAGGCCACCGGAAAGTCTCACAAACCGAACGAAACGCGACAACAATACTATCAGTTAGTAGTATAATTAAAATAATAAATCCAATTAAGTCTTTAAAGGTAAAGAATGGGTGGGATGGATGCAGTTAGCTATCACTAAAACAATATGGCGTGCGCATGAAGAGGCCCTAGTCCAGCAGTGGACTGATACGGGCTGATGATGATGAGTAAAACTTTCGATGCCGTTGCCGTTGTCTGACGTCACAAATGTTTGACTTAGGTATCAGAAGTTTTTATTATTACAACTAAAGTGTTTATTTACCGCGCATTGGAGAAAAAATTGCAATACGATGCCTTAACTCTTCACGAGACGTCATCGTACTTTTGTGCCAAGCGATACGGGACTATAAGATCACATTCGCAAAGTCAGTCTTGACAAAAATTTTCTCCAGTTTAAATTTTTCTACTGATTCAAGAAAAGCCCTATATATAGTACGTTGAACTATCCTTGATAGTAAAAGGAAAGAGGAAGAGTTGATGACTGATTGGTAATATAAATGGGAAATAAAAAACCAGGTCTAGTCTCATGTCGCTGTGAGGCTATATATATATTCCTTACCATGCCGCGGTATGTCGCATGCATACTAAGTGCTGATGATTGGTGCGTCCGCTCGCCCATTGTGAATTGTGGTCATATCGATCAGAGATATAAACAGTGCAAATAAAGACAATCGTTGCTATTCTCTTATGTATATGCGATGTGCTGCATTTATCAAGAATATTTATTGTCAATTTGCCCTGGCGTTATACATATAAATCAAAGGAAATTGACGTCAGAGATAATATATATAAATGAATCCCTTGGTCACGGCATCACGCGTGAACGGCTGGATCAATTTTAAGTAGCTCTTGCTGCGTCGGGGTGATAGATGGGTGACCCATTCTAAGCACTGGTTTATATTTGATATCTGACCTCCTCCCTATTCCGATAGGCACGTAAACCGGTGTTGTTATAAATGTCTATACTTTAGTATCTGTTATCTCTTGTAACATAAAAAATACACATTTTTTGAAGGCTCGATCCGCGCCTGATTCAAGGCTTGTTTCAACAGGAACGCTCACAATTAGCATGCTCCTCTTTGTTTCGTTTTTACCAAAATCAAACAAACGCCGCCGAAGTTCGGCAGATGAGCTGTTTGTTGCTCTTACGCCCCGATGTTGTTTACGCAAAAAGTTATCGTTGTTAAACCGCAAACAGCTGAAACAACGCAATTTACATGTCGACGTTTGGCAGCCCGACGTTTGATAAATAAATATAAATAAACTGTTTAAAAGTTCTACTATTTATCACGAATCCATTGCTACTATCAAGACCCGCGGAGCGGTCAGCCAAGTTTCAACAAACAGAACTGGCGAGCCGCACAGCAGGGTATTTTTACATAAACCACTTAAAGCCACATTTGACCGACTCCTAACTGAAAAGCTAAGGCCCATAAACAGATCTAATTTGGCTCAAATAATAAGTGTTCTAAATTTAATAAGCACACCTCAAACGGTTTCTTAGATTGTACTAACAATAGCGTCTGCGCGAAAGCGTCTTGCTTACTTGTTTGCAATAAATATTATTAAGGTAGAAGATCGAGATAGAGACTATCCTATGTTTTAAGTTAGACTACATTAGAGATTGTTAGCGACAAGTCATAAAACGGTATAAATATATCCGCGCAGCGTGTTCGCGATCATTCTTGTTTCAAATGGCGACCGGTATGGACCTCTTGTGTCGTCACAGCGCTTAAATGATGATTACGAAATTTTATTAAAATCGGTTTCGTAGTTGCAGATTTTATCGCTAACATGAGATATCGTGACACGAAATTTTTATTTTCATGAAACCGAATGACAAAAATTCATTTTGACTGGCCCGTTGGCGCAGTCGGCAATGACCCTTTTTTTTTTGTTGTTCCAGGGGAATCTGCTTACAGATACCCGGTCCTGAGGGAGGTCGGACCGGGTGTCACATATTTTAACATGTAATATTAATTGTTTAATAAATTAATGTGTTATTATAATTTCAGCCATGCTAAAACTGGGGGGGGCACCTTACGGGCAGACACACAGACGGACGAACAGACAGAACAAAATTGTAAGGTTGCTTGTAGTACTAGGGAACCCTAAAAAGGTCATTTCAGACATTATGAAAATTGTTTTCTTAACTCCAGAGGAAATAAATTTTAAGTAAAAATATATTTTTTTAAAAAAGCTTTTACTTTGGAATGTTTTCATTTTCTACGGAACCCTAAAAAGGAGGCATAAATGTTCCCATAATCATCTTCTGTTAATATTTTGGCTTTCCATCTTCTCAAACCCAATAGGATTTCATTTTCTTATTAGAAAGTGTACTGAATTTTATCAACCAGACGGTATTGCCTTTAATAATGCAAGTCTTACTAGTTTGTTGTTATCTATATATATTTAAAGTAGAAAGTTACCTTTCACGAAATCACGAAAACCGCGGGACATATACCTATGAAATTTGGCAAGGACTAAGTTTTCTAGAAGTAGACGTCCGCTAAGGATTTTTCAATTGTGCTAGATTAGAGCTTCTGAGAGTACTTGCAAGATTAATTTTACGGGGGCATAACCGCGGGAAACAACTAGTAAAATACTAGTATATTCCGGAAATGCTAAGAGTTACTAATAAAATTATTTAACTTTTTTTTTATTGAGGGTTTGTTCAATAGACGAACTTGTCACCCTCATTATACCAGAAGACTGTGGTTTTAACAATGACTGTTCCCTTCTTGCTGCTTCCGCCAATTTGTAAAGCATTCTTGCCTAATTAAACGTTAAAGCATAGAGATAGTTTGGCTTCACATAAAGACCTACTTAGTCTTCTTCTTCGTCTTCTTCCTAGCGTTATCCCGGTTTAATACCAGGGTCCGCTTAGATTGTAGAGGATGTGGCTGTGGGGCGAGTTAAAGGCGAAGTTCACGAAAGTTTTTTGATGACAGCGAGCATAACACTTTGAAACACTTAAACGCTTCAAAAATAATACTCTATAATTACATACATATGGATACCCAGACTCGAGGCGGGAAGCGAACCCACGACCCCGGAGCTAAAGGCAGGGTCACTGCCCACTGCGACGACGGGCCTGTCATTATTTATATATGTGACTATCCCTAAAATTATACTTTACCAAAAATACTCGTACCTAAAGATTCATAATACTGAAAATAATAGATTAAATTTCTTTTACGAATCTCTAAAAACGTCAATTCAAATTTACCCTTGTCCGAGTTTCTTTTTAATATCCCCAATTATGTAGATCGCGTTAAATTAACCCGATTTTAGGGGCCTAATTCCCTGTAGATTGATAGCCTTTTGATAACAACGGCTTATCGGGTGACCCGTTGTCCGAAAATTAAGGAAAAATATCCGAAAAGGGTGTACATGCAAGATAAATTACTAAGGTTTATGTGTTTTCCCTCACGGTCCCTGTAATTGTGTAAATATCAGCGATTATCTCTGATATTACGTGGACTTTCAATAAATTATTCGATTTGAATGATTATTACTTCAATTTGAATATCAAAAAAATATTAAAAATGTTCTATATTTACAACATAACAATAAAACGAGTCTTCATTCAAAGATTTAAGATTAAATGATTACTACTTGTTTTCCGCCACTTCTCTCGCGTCAATTTAATTTGCGAGAGCACTTTGACTTCTGATAGAATCACCGTTACTTTGCGGAAATCCATGACATGCATGAAATACTAAACTACTTTGCTTTAATCCGCTAATGAATACGAGGGAAAATCGGTGCAATGCTGCAACCCGAAAGCTACACCACCGAATCCGTCACCGTAAAGTTTACGAATAACCTTTGTAGAGTCTATCTCCTGATGATGCTTCGGTGTCGAAGCGAAACGTGCGTTGAGGTACTACTATTTATTCCTTTAAGATATTTTCGAAACAAAGAATAGCCTCAAATTGACTTTAACACTGACTTAAAAACATACATTCACACTTATATTATTGACCGTAAGAATCTTCAGGAGATGTTAAATTTACAACTGTTGATTGCGTTTATGTTTTAAGAGTGAGAAATTAGACAGTATGCCTTGCAATTTTATTGTAGTACCAAAGTTTCTCACTTTAATTTTTTCAGAAACATTAAGTACTCCTCTTCCGCTCCAGCGCTGTTTCTTTACGTTTCTCGGCGCGTAAGCGTTCGGCTGTTAGGATATTAAGCAGAATAAGAGCCAAACACCACCACCAATTGATAGAATAAAGACGTTGCATTCCGGAAAAATTGCGTTCTGTTCAATAAATTTAATATTCTACGTTTAAAGTAAATGAAATGGTAAATTCATTTTAGAGTCCAATTATACATATAATTATCCATTTACATATAGCTAAAGAAATTTTAGTTCGGTCGTGTGTATGCGTGTGTCTAAAGCACGCTCGTTTTTTAATTATACTTGCATTTGGTAATAAGAAAAAAAGGTGTTCGTTCGAACGTACTGCTATAAGTTGGCGTGCAAAATAGTATTTTTTTTAATTAGCCTGTTGTGTCCCACTGCTGGGCAAAGGCCTTCTCCCTTCTTGATCCACCTTCCTCTTTCCTGGGCCAATCTCATCCATAACTCACTTAAATATTTTTTAATTTAATTTTACAAATTAAAAAAAAAATATTTCCATTAATTTCTTAGAGGGAACACCGTCAGTAAGACAAGGTAACGAACCTTCTTCTTCCTTCTTAATATCTTCGTCCCAAAGAGCTTTGAATCGTCTCGTCTCTTCTCTTAACATCTCCCGCTCTTTCTCTCTTTGAATGCGTCTCTGTTCTAATTGGTAATCCGTATAATGCTTGCAGTCTTGATCGCGTCTGAGTCTCTCTATGGCGTGCTGTGCTTTGGTGGCGGATTCGGCGGTGTAGCTTTCGGGTTGCAGCATTGCACCGATTTTCCCTCGTATTCATTCGAGGATTAAAGCAAAGTTGTTTAGTTTTTGATGCAAGTCATGTTGCAGCCGAATTGGGCCCACACCAGTAACTCTTTCACAAGATCGGCGTGAAGTGGCAGATTGCTGCAGATGTCAAGTGATGGTATTGTTGTCGCGTTTCGTTCGTTTTGTGAGACCTCCCGGTGGGCTTATCTCGTCATTAAAGGCCGGCAACGCATCTGCTAGCCTTCTGGTGGTGCAAAAGCCCATGGACGTCGGCCATTTTTGTGAAAATTATTGGAATTTTTAATCCAAAAGTTGCCTAGAAACAGTAGTACACTATCTTTTATACTTTCATAGCAACAATTTTTACCGCATGATAACAAGGAACGAAATATTTATTACAGATAAACTTTACCCCAGCAATATAATAAAACAATTTATACACTATATCTTATCCAATTTTAACTTTGTAGCCCTACACGTTTCTGAGATAAAAGGTCTTGAGAGACAGACATACAGACGGACAGCAAAGTGATCCTAGAAGAGTTCCCGTTTTTCTATGGAGGTACAGAACCCTAATAATAAAAGATGTTTTTTTTTTAATCTGATGTCGCGCTTTTAAGTCACTGTTTTACGTGTTTTCCGAAACTAGGAGTTCGAAAGTTTGAAAACCATTAGGTCACCCATCCATCACCCGGCCGCGGTAAGATCTGCTTAACCTAGCGATCGACTCAAATACTGGCCACTGATTAAGTACCTCCTCGCGTTTAGTATTACTAGTATCAAGTAAACACAAACTTACATTTAAAGGCAATGCGAAGTATGTATCGAAGCACATGAGCAGAACGAATATTCCGGTTATGAAATAGTATATCGCCGAAGTCCTTGGGCTCTTCGTGAACACGTCGGAGGCCCATTGGATGAACACCACAAGGGTTCCGCATATGTTAGAGCCGAGGACCACGGCGCCAGTATATTGTGGTGGTAGACGAGCCGCCACACCGAATACAGAGTTCTGGAAGATCGCGTTGAAGCCTGTAATCAAAAATAACAGTCAATTTTATTTTTTTGAAGTGAAACTTCTTTAACATCGGGGACGGCTTTAGAAAATGCGTCATAGTCAATGTGGTGTATCATTCTTGTGTCTTTTTCCCAAAGTGAATTCTGGATACTTCACATAGGTTTAAATATGACATTAGTCAGATGGAATTACTAAAATATGTCAGATTGTTTAATATTTTGTAAATATAACTAAATTAAATACATACAGCCACCCGAGCGCATGACGTCACCTCTTGTCAAACAAATTGTAGCTGCTAACGTACACTCGAATCAAGCTCAAGTACAGCTGTTTGTTTGGCAAGAAGTTACGTCATACAAGACGCTGTGATAGTCACAGCGTTTTGGCGCTAAAAAATTATGTGGATTTATAACAGCGCTAACTTAACAGCGTAAAAGTTAGTTTTTTGCTGAAATATTTACATTTTACGATTAATTGACTGCACGTCATATTATTACTAGCTTCTAAAAAAATAGTTAACTATTGACTGGCCCGTTGGTACAGTGGGCAGTGACCCTGCCTTCCGCTCCGCAGGTCGTGGGTTCGATTCCCACCTCGAGTATGGGTGTATTATCTATATGTATGTATTTATATATTTCCAAAAATAAAATATTTGTGTATAACAGGCGTCTGTTACCTATAACACAGGCATTAAGTTGGCTACCTTAGGAACAGGCGTCCGTGTGTCATATAGTCCTGTATATATTTATTTATTTACTAACCTATTTCCATGATCATTAACACTGAATGTAAACGAATGTAGCAAAACTTAGGTGCACACAAATTTATATAGTAAATCAGCGTGTGTTTTAGTAGAGCGTTCATGTACCCACTGTGTAAAGTGATAAACGCCATGGACATAGACGATACCACTGCGTTGGGAAGTGGGAAATTTTTAAAGCAAAAAAAAATAGATTTAGCATTACTTTTTTAATATCATGCCGATGGAATTGCTTATTTGTCATACACTTAATAATTTAAGTATTTATTTATTAACGAAAATGATTCCCAAAAAAATATAAATATATAAAAAAATAACATTAAAATTGGTTTAGTACCTACCGTACTACCTCTTTTAGTATAGTTATTAACAAATATTGATAAATAACAAAAATGGTCTGCCCTCTAACACCTAACTAACGGTTTGTATTAAAAAATAAATAAAATACAGGCAATTTTTCAGCTATACTTTCTTAAATTTACCAAAAGCTGTGTATATCATTGGCGATACTTAAACCGACACTTATCGGGTCTTTTGAGTTGGGGCCACATTTTCTGTTGTTGAATGTATTATTTACGATACAAATTACGATATTATTGCTTAACAAAAATAACGGCTTACCATTTAATAACAGGACGGTTACAATGGTCAAAGCGAAGAACACCTCGGGCCACTCCGAACTGTCCACCATGGCGAGTACAACCGTCACTACAAACACCATCACTTCGAGACTCAAAGACCATACTATTCGTGTTGTTAAATCTCCCCTGTGAACAAATATATCTTTGTATTAATGGCAAAAAACAAATTTGCTTGATAAATTATGTTTTAAATTAAAGCTACTTATTTTCTCTTTACGGCGATATAGGGTTGCCTGCTTTGAAGTGGTGGAAAATAGGGGTTCCTGCCAATTAAAGTTAAGCGCGAGCGATAGAGACAGAATATGGTGCATCAGACAAGAATGCACCGCATCAAATGTACTCGCTTTTGTTACAGATACCTAAACAAAATAAACATAGAAATTGTTTATTTTGTTTAGGTTAAATTCAAAGAGGACAATTTCGCTGGTTTTAGCTTCCATAATTAGATTTGTGCGTTAATATAGAATATTTGTCGCAAAACTTAGGTGCTCACACGTCTATTGAAAAAACCTGCGAGTGTTTTAGTAAAGCGTTACTGTACCCACGTTTAAAATGTGGTAGACAGATGACCTGAAGACCACTGCGTTGGATTGTGGGATTGATTGCTCATCAAGGACACGTAAATAACGAAGTCATAATTTAAAATTTTCCAGGCATTTAAATAAAATAAGCACACTTAAAGGAATTGTTAGAAAAAAAAACAACGAAAAAAACTTTGGCTGTCTGTAAAGTGAATTTACGGACGATAATTTTACGTGATAACGCCGAATACTTCGGCTGATCGTTCCTGTCTATCGCTTGTTCCGCGCTCTCGCTTGCACGCTCGGTTCAAGCGAAACGTGATACTTTTTCGTGCGAACAGCTGGCATTGAACAATTTAAGACGTTATCACGTCAAAAATCAATAACTTGAAAGTAATCTTGTTCATAAAAATCTTCTAAAAACATACGTTACGTAGCGGATAGCTATGCGGAAGCGAAAGAAAGGTTCAACTCACCCCATCCTTATGAATACGTTTAACCAGCTGAAGAACAAATTAGGCACTTGGGACGCCCATCCGACGTAGGGCATGAAATCCTTCGCTAAATCTGGCGCGTTGACCAGCTTGTAGTCCACGAAGTAGGACTTCGCCGTTATGAACATGTTCCAAGCAGTCAAGGTGCCCAGACCGTGCAGCATGAGTGTGAAGTATATCAGATTCCACCTGTCCTTGGGCGGCGCCAAATCCATGGCTATACCTGTAATAGGAAAACAAGAATTAACATTATATGAACTATTTTCATATCAAAAATTACTCTTCTTTTTTGACATAGTTTTTGTACCTACCCTGGATTATCTCGTTTTGTTCTAGTTTAAAGGTCATATGGATATAATTCCAGGTCATTAAAGATATCAGGCAGTTTGCTGCGTATAACAAACCTTGGTGATATGTGATGAATTTTAAGACAAGAAAAAAAAATCGTGATATCATACTACACACTCCCGCTCTTACGCTTTGTGACATTCCGTGATTTTTGTCACCCGCCCCCCCCTTTTAAACCTCACGAAACTTAAACCTCACCTATAGAGGAGATTTACATGTCACGACACTTAGGTGCACACAAATCTACTGAGAAAATCTGCGTGTGTTTTAGTGAAGTTTTAATATACCCACTGTAGTGTGTATATGACGACAGTTATATGAAACTGTGCCACTGCGTTGGAAAGTGGGAAAACATACATGAAAACCCAATTAAGCATACAAATAGATTAGTCAGTGTTCATTCTTCAAAAGAATCAGACATTGCAAGAAAAACACTTAATAATAATTACTTTCCAATAGTCCACCCATTATAACGAGGGAAATTCTGTACTGTGTTGCGATCGGAGTAACACCAAAACCACCACCAAACCATGAATGAAATTTAATATACACTATACATTTAATAGTAAGTTTACTGTTGTGAATAAATAAATAATTTGCTTAGTGTCAACAAGATGTCACGTTTGGCTCTTAATTTTTATTCTTCTGTAATTTATGGCAATTTCTTTACATTTTAAAGATTCTATTAACGTAAGATCGTGGTGGCATTACACAAAATAATAAACTTAGAATATAATTACCCTAATGCTTTCATCATGTGTGGTAATTTAATAATTTTAATGTGTGTTGGAATAAATTTTCCACTTAATCTCATTTATGTCTTCTCTACAACTGAAGGTAAAAAGACATACGCACAGAAAAATATTTGTTCTTATTTCTATGTGGTTGTACGACTAGGCAGAAGATTATCAAAGAAAAAATTGTATTACCAGTTATAATGAAGAGGTTAGACCAGGCAACATCGACATAATATTTGTGATGATTCAGTAGTCATTCAAAGAAAAGAAACCTCAATAGGTAAACTGTAGAATTTAAAAATTGCTAGCGATAAAATATTAATGTTACAAATAAATCGGGCACGTTCGAGTTAGACTCGCGCATTAAGGCAATCCTCTAAATTAAAAAAAAAAGTTGCACGCTTATTTTGTGTTATGTATAGGTAGACCTTTTAAAATAAAAAAAAAAACCATCGGCCTTAATAAAAAAAAAAATGCCATATAAAGTATGTATTAGAAAATTATAATTAGAAATGAAATTAAAAAAATACGGACCTAAGCAATGATACCATCAGTAAATATATTTAAATTTAATCTTTTCATTATTCGAATTTCAATTGCATATGATAAAAGTTAAAATTATTTTATAATAGTAATTTTTATATTAAATATTTAGATCTTGCCAGTGAAATTACCGCCATCTGGAATGTGGATTCAATAATTATTGTCCGGATATTTGTTTCGGTTAATGGTCTCATTGCAAAGAGCCTCGTCCGTCATCTTAAGAGGTTCTCGCTTGATGGTTGGATCAAAAGTCGGATACAGAAGGCGGTATTGCTTGAGACGACACGTATTGTGAGGAAGTTTCTCAATCTGGAGCTCTAACCACCGGTTGCTTGGGTCCTCGCCCCGCTGCCGGCCGTCATCTATTTTTTAAACACTTTTAAATGCTTGTATTTTTATATTAATATTTAAAAACGCATTTAGAATGAGATATTTAAATAAATGATACTCATAATTGTAATTAAACCGCTTAATGATCACGAATGTTGCCATATTTCAAATATATAGTCCGGATAGTCTCGGTGGAGCCAATTTCAGTGTAAAGGCGGTACAGCTAGACAGACACACTAGATGGAGTGGCAACATTAATAAAATTAATGGTCACGTGCACGCGCTGTATCTGTGTGACTGGGGGGATGAAGGGGGGAAGGGGGACGCGGCTCAAGCACGTTTCTCATTGCCCACAAGAATAAAACATTAAATCAGGAACTGCGTTGTTTTTGGTTAAATTATTGTGAGAACGTTATATTTAACGTTACTTTGTGGCTGGTTATTTATTTTTTTAATTGAAATAGAATCGAATCTGCAAGAATAGCGTATAATTATATATCTTAAAAATATACACTTAAAAGTTAACGATGGTACATGTTGTACATTTTATGCAGATGAAAATCACCCTACATAACATGAATATTTTAGAAGATATGAGAGATTTAAATTTTAAATATCATAAGAGATCAATAGATGGCGACATGTTTTGATATTCAATATCTCTTTTCAATAGTTATATTAAACCAACGTTCGGGAGGGACAACGTCTGCCGAGTCTGTTAGTGTAGTAATATAATAATTTATTTCTTTCACAGATTAAGTTAAGCAAGACTCTTCAAGTTATTTGTAAATACGAATAACTTGCAGTTAGATAGAAAATTCAATAAATGTACAAAACAGAAACTTTTGTAAAGTCTTCGGATTGTTTTCATTATTCTAACTTTTCCTTCGTCACGATTTTGCTTTGGTTTGGTTTCGTGGCAAAACGTGCATTGAGGCATGACAGAAAATAAGTACAGAGCTATGTTGCGGTAGCCATGTCGGCTACAATGTTGCACAAATTCCCTCGCTATTCGCAGATTTTGGCAATTATTTGAAAACTCACAGATTGCAAATATTTTTAATCTTTATGCCAGCTACTTTATGGATTTTAAAATATCTCAATTAAAAATTTTATGTTACATGTAACCTTTTTTTTATAAATTAGCCTATTGTGTCCCACTGCTGGGCGAAGCCCCCCCCCCCCCCGTTCTTGAACCATTTTTCTCTTTCCTGGGCCAACCTCATCCATAACTTCCCCGCAAAGGTATCCAAATCGTCGCGCCACCTCTTCCTCGGCCTGCCGGGTCGTCGGTGGCCATTGGAGGGCATACGGGAAGTCGCAATATCGGCTCACCTTTGCAGGTCCATTCGAGCTCAGATACGGAACCCTTCTATATAAGCGTGTCTTGACACGCCCTTGGCCATTTTTATTTACATAGATTCTGTCTAGTCACCTGTAGCCAAGTTTTTGTAGATGGCTGATACATCTCTGTAGCTTTGGCGGCGCCATTCCACAGCAAACTGAGCCAGTTCACGTAAATAACGTTCTGAGCCTCTTCACCTTCGTATCCAAAAATCCTGTAGAAAGGAAAATTAGTTTTTAATAGTCACGATCAATCCAAGTTATATTTTTGATTCCAGATCGAAATCCATCCAAGTCACTAATAACTAGGCCACCAGACGGCTCGCAAAAACGCATTTTTACTAATTTATTTTGGCAACCGCAAAAGATACAATATTTTTTTCTTCCAAGTAGGCAGTAATGTTCTCATTGATAACATCAACAAGCTGGCGACGTCGCCATGGTGTCTCGGTGAGGTAGGGCTCAACAGGGTTAAAAAAATATGATGTATTATTTTTATGAATTCCCAGGGTAAAAGTTTTACTAGACCTGCGAAATTTGAGGTGGATATCGGTGGCGGCAGGAAGTTCCTACACTAACAGTCACGGTCGTGAAGGCTTATTAGCTTAGGTAGTAAATATAAAGCATTGCGTTACTTCAATATTTCGGGTTCCAGCGACAAGTAGAGGCCGACGGCCTCCGCGCGGCACTCCTCGAAGGCGGACCCCAGCGTTGTGAACTTGCTATCGTATGTTTCACCCTCGGTGTACCAAGCCTCGATTTCCTTACCTGCGCAACAAAATATTTACAGAAATCCAAAAATGAACAACAAAAAGGATAACTTTTAATAAGATTAATGCGTCCTTAAATTATATTACACTACCGGGCCTGGCAGTTTTTTACTTATTTACTAAATTTTTTTTTTTTTTTTTATCTTACAAGGGGGCAGACGAGCAGGCAGCAGGCACCGAAGTGCCTACCGGCGCCCATGGACATCTGCAAGTGACTACCGACGCCCATGGACAACTGCAACACCGGAGGGCTCGCAGATGCGTTGCCGACCTTTGAGAAATGAGTATGCTCTTTTCTTGAAGGTCCCTAAGTCGTACCCGTTCGTAAATACCGAAGCCGGTAGCTGATTCCACTGGGGAATTGTGCGAGGTAAGAAGTGTCTAGAGAATCGCACGGTTGTAGACTTTAGATGAAGATGGAGATGTCCTGTGGTAAAATGCAGCTGCCGGTATTTGGCACAATTTGAATTTATATAGTTAGTAGTCATGTATATACCTGCACGCAGGAGGACTCAATGGCCACCTCTGATTGGGCAATTAATGTCGCCTCATTTTTGGCTTCCAAAATATAAGGCCTAAACACCTGGCCAAACATATCTACAGTTTTGTCATTGAAACGCCAAGAAGAAGTAGTTATTTAATATTTTTTATAAAATATGCAATATTAATTAAAATTAAGGAACACGCACACCAATGCCAAACGATTTATACACACATGTATACATACTGCTACTACTTACGTACATAAGATTGAGTCATAACTTCAATGTGACAAAGAGTCATGTGGCGGTAAAAAATGTTAATGGTCAAAGATTACAATGTTCTTGTACAAAGAATTGAATAGCTTTAAATAAGAATAAGATTTTTGGCCAAATTTAGACCACCAGGCGATTTCTATCTTAATAAAAGAAATCTTTAAGCAAAAAAAACAAGCTAAATGTGTTCTATTCACAAAGATGAAATTTATCTTGTAATTTAAATGTATAGTTATAAATGGAATGCATGGTCACATTTTAGCCGCAAATCTAAAAGTTTGCGTACCACACGTATATTTAAGACTATATATCAAGTCTAAGAGCTTTCGCAATTTTATGCAGACAAAGTCGCGGGAGACAACTAGTATTTTATCAACGAACAGTTCACCGAAATATAGATTCTTAACTTATGTTACAGTAAAATGTCAAAGTGTAATCGTGACAAACGTATGTTACAATATTTGTCAAATATAACAATATGCATGTATGTACATATATGCAAAATGCTTTATGGCTGAATTTCGACTACCAGGCGATCTCTTATTCTACTAAATCCATATGACTGTTTTTTTTTTAGTTCTGTTCTGCAATTTCGCTTTAACAAAAAATAACAAAGGCTACTTTAGTTTCAACAAAAAACGAGCAATTAGCACAAAGAAACTAAATTGAACACAAAAAAGAAACTCTACGTGGTTTAATTTGAAAAAATGAATTACTATGTAAATACCGGAATAAAGCAAGACACGATATATGAGTGCCTTTGAGGCACCCTTGGTAGATTACAGCATCGCACAAATTTTCTTTATTACTATTAAGAATTAATGTAGAGTAGCTCAATTTCCCCACTCACGAAAAATAGAACACAACTAAAAAAAATTGCAAAAACTACGTGTTTATTAGCCAACACATTACGCTCTCAATGCTAATAGACATTATGAATTCGCATTCGCAAAATATTCGCATAATTTATGGCGAATGCGAATTATTAGCATTCATATCGCATTCCCATGCGATAGTTCGCAGCATCCCTGATGTAAACTGACGATTTCCATCCGCACGTGTATTTTAAATTCCGAGACGTAGGTGTGTTGTGGAAAGGTACGCAATCACACAACTCGTGGATTTTATAATATTTGTGGCATGATTATATCGTTTAAGTGATCCATTTGATAATTTGCGCCATAATTGACTCACAAACAATGACCTGCGCATATTAAATGTACACGTTCCCATAAAATGCGTGTCAGAAAGTTGTTTACAATGTATGGAATTTAACGTGCACCGCATATATCAAATTAACATATCGATAACCTCCTTGGGAGTAAATTGATCTAACTGTGTATGAATTATTGTGAAACGGTGATAACAAAAGAATTATCCATTTGAGTTTGTCGATATGCTCAACCACCGCAAAGGAAGATCTTTGTGTCCGGGCTACTTGGAATTGCCCGGGGCCACCGCGCGTCGACGACAGTTGCTCCTCGGAAGGTCTATATATAGTTATCGTAAGTAAGAACTTCGCTAAGCGTGAGCTAATTTGTATGGAGATTTTCAATGTTTGTACTGCGAACGTCGTCATTCGTGCAGCGCCATCTAGTTTGCTTTGGTGTAACCTTTTTTACTCGACATCATCATCTCGTTATGTAGGGGTAGCTGGAAAACAATGGATGAAGTCAGCTACAAACCGCGAAGCTTGGACGAACTTGGAGGAGGCCTTTACCCTTGAAGGGTTCTCAAAGCATTAAATTGAATATACCTGAAATTTAATAAATTATTTAACTGTTGACACGGTGACAAACAATGAACTATTTTATTATTATTTTATATTTCACCACCATTTTTAAATAATTAATTGTAAAATTTAATTTTTTGTAAAAATTTGAGAAAGAAAAGTTTTTTATAATAATTATAAAATAATCTGGACCTATCGAAAAATCCTTTATTAGCGGATGTCTAATAACTGAAAAATACCTCTTTGCCTTTCATCAATGTACGTCCAGCGGTTTTCGTAATTTAGAGTTAGATGAACCTTCGCTTTAATATATAGATAGGAAGCACGTTGAAAAGAGATAAGTATAATGCCAAAGCAAGTTCAATAAATATTTTATCTTTTATGAAAATAAAATCAACTGCAATTATACATATTTTAAAGTCAGTATAGAATAAAGAAGAATTTTTGTATACGGGTTCACTCACTAAGCGTTATTTTTGTATACCACAAGAATAAACTCTGAAAATATATATGTATAATATATGACGATTATGTAGTTAAGGCATAAACCGTTTAATAACTAGTCATCAATTTTCGTCTTTTTAGTTAAATATACCTTCAAGTGTTTCAATTTCAACTAGTTTATGAGAGACTTGAAATTTTCCATGTTGATAGAACATGCTGAAAACTCATTAGGAAAATTATTTTGAACGAAATCGGACAAAAGCTTTTGAAGTTATTTCACACATTTATAGCGTATCAGATACGGAACCCTTCGATATAAGCGTGTCTTGACACGCTCTTGGCAATCCAATTGATACCCGCAACGCTTTAGGCGCTGCAAATTTAGCATTGATCCCTCCCCTACTATAACTACACAATTATTAAAAAGTTTAAATGTGTTTAATGACATTTTCCAAACAACCTAGGGCAGTCAGTTATAAAAAACGTGTACAGTTCCAAAACTCACGGCTTTCAGTGCGTCCCTACAGCGTTGAACTGATGTTACTATAAAACTATTCCACGGAAATAAAACGGAAAACGAAGGAGCAATATGGTGTTAACGTTTTTTATTGAAAATTATGTACGAAGGTTTTCCTTATAAATCTGGGCGGGTAATATCAGAAGCGCCATAAATCTTATAAACTATGCCGCAGGAACTACATAAAGGTTGACGCACACTAACCGATATTCAATTTTTTTCCGGATGCCTCAAAGGCCATTAAGAAATCGGCGAGTCTTCTGGCGAATACTGTAACATGGCGATGATTATTATCAACTAGCTGTGCCCACGACATCATCCGCGTAAAATTAGATAAAAAAAATAAATCAAATTTTAAAGTGATGATATGTGATTATGTTTATAGCCTTCCTCGTTAAATGGGCTATCTAACACTAAAATCATTTTTCAAATTATCAGACCAGTAGTTTCTGAGATTGTCGCGTTCAAGTATACAAACAAACAAACGCTTCAGCTTTATGTACATATTAGTATAGCTTATAGGTACCGCCATGCATTCTTTTTGGTCGTCTGCCCTCTCTCTCTCTGTCCCTATCTATTAGAGTCAATTATATTTACAGTTTTGTTGAATATACATAGCGACCTGAAATAATGTTTCAACTAATTCTTGACTGCTTTACCGGCGCGCGCTAGCGCCACCTCGCGGTGAACGCGCGAATCAAGTCGTGGGACACAGATTCCAACAAATACATAACACAGGCATTAATTTGTCTACCTTAGGTAAAGACGTCCGTGTGTCATATGCGTGTCTTGACTCCAAAGAAACTAAGTACCTCCAAGACTTTCATCTTTGTGCGTCCCGCGGTTTTGGAGATTTCGTGATAGGTGACCTTGCTAAGACTTTATTGCATAAAGCGGATAGGATATTTACATCTCTTAGTAAGTTCTTCTATAGGTATAACTTTACATATCAATTCGATAGTGTCTGATTAATGAAGTCTAAGGGTAAGTTGAATTTTAGGCGGGCGAAGTTGCGGGATACAACTAGTGTTCGATATTATTCTTCAGTATTCCGTATAGTTATAATTGCATACAAGCAAGTACCAGTGTATAAATAAACCTGCAGTTACCAGTGAAGGTGCAATGCATCAAAGTCAATTATATCGCATAGAGAGCTTAGCAAGAACATTCTCGATGGGTTTACTTACTTTCATGTTCGAATCCGAACGTCAAATTAAACATTAATGCTAGTATACTTAATTGCTATATATTGTTGGCACGAATGGAATCTGAACTCACACGTATCGAATCCTCGACGTTACGGTCATGTAAGAATTGTAAAATGGAAGCACGAACCTTCATTTGATGTTTTGTTTCGAACGTAAAAGTAAGTAAAACTATCGAGAATGTTCGTGCTTGGCTCTCAGAAGTACAGTTATACCATACGTCGCTATCTATACATCTTACGTACATATGAATAAAATAGAAGGGTTGGTTTATGACATCCAAATTGTTTTTTTTTTTCTAACTGTATATGATACATACAAGCTGAAGAGTTTGTTTGTTTGCTTGAACGCGCTAATCTCAGGAACTACTGGTCCGATTTGAAAAATTCTTTCACTGGTGTGTTATAAATATGTATGTCTACAAAAAAATATTTGTGTATAACAGGTGTCTGTTACCTATAACACAGGCATTAAATTGTCTGCCTTAAGAACAGACGTGTGTCATTGTCCGTGTGTCATTTCACAGGACTATTCCTATATATATTAAATATGTATATTTATGTATACTAACATATAAAGCTGAAGAGTTTGTTTGTTTGCTTGAACATGCTAACCTCAGGAACTACTGGTCCAATTTGAAAAATTCTTTCAGTATTAGATAGCCTATTTATTGAGGACGGCTAAAGATTATATATCATGACGCTAGTTGAATCTTTTTTTTACCTAATTTTACGTGGATGAAGTCGCGGGCACAGCTAGTATTTTACATATTAAATGTATTAAATTCTCGTGTTTGTTCCCAAACTCTACTGAAACAGTTTGAACAATTCGTTCTTAGCGTATATTTACTGTCTATATACCTTGTCTTATAACATCTTTATACTTCCCGCGGTTTTCGAAACTCGTGATAGATGACTTTTCACTTTTATTTTTAAACATAGACGTGCAAAATTTTTAATTTGTCTGAGTATTAGAAAAAAAATGGTTTTTTTTTAAATTCTCCGCCTTAACTGAGAAAAGGCAATACAATCTCTTCTTAGCATATAATGGCATGTGACAATGTGGCTCATATAGTCAGAAGCGACAGTCCGTGACGTCATCAACTAATGCACTACATGCTGATTGTCGCAGGTGAGGCCGCGTGGTAAAGCATCGCAATCGTGATGTAGAGTCACCTGGAAGTGGCGCCCATATATCTATTTTTTTAACCCTAGTTATTCCATTTCTGTAAATACATTTATATATATGCAGATATATATATTTATATGTGTTATTTATATTATATAAGTGTAACGGACACGTTGGTGTCTTCTCCGAGTTCTTATTGACGAGGGTATCAATAATACACCAACTTGACATATACTATATATATATACAAAAACGAAAGGTTACCTATCACAAAATCTCGAAAATCGCGGGACACATAAAGTTGAAATTTTTAGGAAGGTTGTTTATAGTTAGAAGATATCCGCTAATATCGGGTTTTACGATAGGGCCTTATTAGGGATTAAGAAAATCTAAGGACTCAAGCAAGTTTACGTCGATGAAGTGAATATAAAAATGAAAGGACACCGGAAACAAAATCTCGAATATCGCGGGACGTTAACATGAAATTTGGCAAAGAGGCCCAGCATTTGGTATTGGCAAAATTTTTACTAAAAATAATAAATTATTCAGTCCGTCGATAACTATTTACTTGACCTTGAACATTGGTCCTTCGAGCCGGATATATAGAAAAACAGCTGGTTATATAGAAAAATATTACTTACTCTCGCATGAGGCACACTCTTGTCCCGCGGCGGCTGAGGAGGTATGATCACCTCTCGCTGAACCGTCACCGCCTCCATGGTGAGGACGAGGCGCGCGGGCCGCGGCCTCGACTTACCATCCGATACTTGCACCATGCCTGTGCGGATCTGAAACCAATTTAAATACATTCTAAATAGTAATAAAATAATAATAAAATGTTTATTTTCGCTTCAATGTTACAAGAACAAGTAAAGGATGAGACCTTCTAGTAAGTGTGAAAATACTTGTGTCAGAAGGTCTCGCGCTTCCATAACACATTAAGGTAAGTACATTTCTTTTTATACTAAAAGAAAATTAGATTAAAAACTTATTTTTACCTTATTATACAATTTAGTTTCCCATGCTGTGTATTGTGTTGGTGTTACGTGATAGTCTATAAGGCGTGCGTGCGTTCGTGCGTGTGTGTATGTGTGTGTGTGCATGTGTGTGTGTGTGTGTGCATGTGTGTGTGTATGCGTGTGTGCATGCATAGAACAATATATGTCGTTGGACGCAAAAAGGTTTGTAGGCGAATGTCGACCAGCCTTCAAGAAAAGAGCATACTCATTTCTCAAAGGCCGGCAACGCATCTGCGAGCCCTCTGGTGTTGCAGTTGTCTATCGGCGTCGGTAGTCACTTAGGTGAATCGCCTACTCGTTTGCCCCTTGTTATATATATAAAAAAAAAACTACATTACAAACAGACACTTCAATTTTATTTATATGTAAATAATGCGTACGGTTCAATATGGAAAGGTTTATCAAAACTTTTATCGCGTTCATAACTCTCAAGAATATATCCGTCCCGTCCCATGTTCCATATATTATCTCATTTGGTACCTTCATATATTAAATTCGGTATTTGCAATTTTTACGACGCACCTCCTTTATTGAACCTAACGAAATATGGAACCTCTTTTGTGATAAAGGCGATACTTCAATATTACAGGTTATGGTCCAAACAGGACGTTAAGCGAAATGGGGATGAACATAGGGTTATTTTTGATTTTTTTTTATATTACAAAGGGTAATGGAGGATGTTAACCTACGTAGTCACTTAGCTGAACCGCCGCCCAAGGAGATTTATACAACCGGAAGGATTGCAGATGTGCTGCCGGCCTTAAAGAAGGTAAAAAAAGGAAACGCGACAGAAATACCATCACTTGACGTGACAGTATTGCCCCCACTTTATCAGACCAAAAGAATTGTTAGCGTGGCGCTACATCTAATTGTTTTTTTTTCTATGAAAAAATAAGTGGTCAGCGTTAGAAAAAGGATAAACGTAAAACTCCTTTAAACATAGGGAAATAAATGCTTCCTACATATATCACGCTAAAACATTTTTCTTACCCAATTTAGAGCGACCGAAGTCGCGGGCACAGCAAGTGTGTAATATTCTTCTTCTTCTTCCTAGCGTTATCCCGGTTAAGTAACAGGGTTTTTTTATGTTACAAGGGGGCAGACGAGCAGGCAGCAGGCACCGAAGTGCCTACCGGCGCCCATGGACATCTGCCTGAAAGAATTTTTGAAATCGGACCAGTAGTTCCTGAGATTAGCGCGTTCAAGCAAACAAACAAACTCCTCATTTTTATATATAAGTATAGTCAGGAAAAGAAGGTGTGGTTGGAAAAGGGGGAGGCCTTTGCCCAGCAGTGGAACAGTATAGGCTAATTTTTAAAAAAAGTATAGACGAATAGATAAATCACTCGGCCAGTGTCACGTTTCATGGAAACGACATAAAGGAGACTGTAATTGGCTTACAGTAGACGAGACAATCCCTGCCTTAGGAATACGACCGTGTGTTTATAATAATTCTATGTATATTATATTATTTTAATAGTTCTATGTATATTTATTTATTAATGAATGCAGCGATAATGTTATATTAACGATTTGGCAAAACTCACCATATAGGCGCAGTTTGCGAGGGGCATTTATAAAGTCCCTACAGTAATTCATTGGCGGAATTAATATAATCGCATTCGGCACGAGGCACTGATTTACACAGACCAGATGTTGCTTTGATCCAAAACAAGCAATGCCATTTTATCTTAGCGTGGTACTGCATGGTTATGTATGGATGGTGTTAAACAATATTGTGTTCACACACTTTTTTTTTAATAAGCCTATTCTGTCCCACAGCTGGGCAAAGGCCTCCCCTTTTTCCAACCACACCTTCCCTTCCTGACCCAATTGAATCCATTTCTTTCCCGCAAAGGCGTCCAAGGTGTCCATCCACAAAAAGTTAAATTGTAAAAATTTAAATTAAATTATTTTTAAATAAAAAGAAAACCGCCTTCAAAAACAAAAAGACGAGGAACTGAAAAGCAAAAAATAAAAAGTACTTTCATACGATTTAGTAAACAATTACTGATGTACTGAAGTCGGTACCAGGTCAAAACCAGAATCATCAAGATCGGTGCACCCAGTCGAAAGTTCTGCGGTAACAAACATTAAAAAAAAAACATACGCGTTGAATTATTTGAGAAATAACTTATCTTATCTATCTTATCTTATCTATCTATCTATTTTTTATAGTCAAAACCTGCATGATATCTTCGTCAGACGTTGGTACCATGAGCTCGGCTCCCTCGCTCTTACAAATTGTTCTGACTCGAGATGGCCAAGAATACTCGATGTGAAATTTGTAAAAAGCATCGGTTTTTCTATTATAGATGTAGTCTGACCGATACTGTTTGGCGATTGTGAACGTTACTGCAATTAGGTTTGTTTTTTATTAATCAATACAAGTTATTAGGTTGTAACTCCTCGTCAAATTAAAGCAAAAAAGTGGTGAGAGAGCTAACAAATACCGCAATCAATATCGATATAAATATGGCTGAGTATGAGATCGCTCCACACTGCAGATCAGGATATGTAGCATATTATTTATTCATATTTATTTTACACTTTATGGCACACACAAGAATAAGAAAACAATAAAGAATGACAAAACAGATGTATAAAGTGCACAAGGGCGGCCTTATAGCTTAGAGCGATATCTTACAGACAACCCTTTAATAGACCTTAGTTACTAGATGACAAATATCTTTATATACGTTATATTTAATAATAGATTTCAAAACTGCATCATAGGACGAAAGATCAAGAGCATAGATGTCACAAAAATAGACTTTACAGTTGAATTTATAAGGACGTATTATAACAAATCTCATGCAACATACTTACAAAACAATATGATAACTAGGAGGCAAACAACTATGTTACGCCCTAGAACCCATCGACATATCGCCTTAAACATATTTCAAGAATATGTAAATACTAAATAAAGAAGAGACGTATCACTAAGGCTAACGGAGACAACACACTGAGTTAATAATATGAGTCATTACAAAATAATAACTCTCTCGTTATCGATATATATACATAACTACGATAAAATGAATAGAAGATGTTTGTTCATTGCCATCACTTTTTCTATCAGGATCTTTTTTTTTCCTAATTTTACGCGGACGAAATCGTGGCCACAGCTAGATATAGATAAAAATAATTTTGTCGCGTGAATAAGCACATTTTTGTTGGTTGCATAATTAAGTTTGAAATATTTTTTCTAGCTTTACCGGTAATTGTCTTCGTAGATTCAGAGTCGTCGTTCCCAGGAGGTGCGGCATTGGAGGATGCGGCCGCGGCGGAAACGTGATCGGAAGCTTGGGTAATGGAAGCAATAACATCAACATCGTAAACATGCGCTCGTAACGTCTAATCTAAAACAAACAATCTAATCTACCCTTGAATAGGTAGTCGCTTCACTTGTTTTACGCAATTAGTTTTAACCTCTGTATTTGTAATATCTCTGTAAACTGCAAGGGTACGAACTGACCTTAGGCACACGGTTTTTTAAAAACTATCTCAGCAGTCAGGGCTACTTAATGTAATTATAATTATGTGGTTTAACAATAAAGAAGTTTATTATTATTATTTACAATTATTACTACTGTAATCCCCCTATAACACGGTAGTTTATTCCGAGTAATAGGAAAACGCGTTGTAGGGTATTTTTGGTATATAACAAGGGGCAAACGAGCAGGCGGCATTCACATAACTGACTCCCGACGTCCAAGGACATCTGCAACACCAGAGGGCTCGCAGATGTGTTGTCGGCCTTTGAGAAATTAGTATGCTCTTTTCTTGAAGGCCCTAAGCCGTATCCGTTCGAAAATACCGTAGCTGGCATTTGATTACACAGTCTCGTACAACGCGTTGTGTATGACCCAGAATGCGCATAAATAATATTATATATATTATAATATTACGGAATACTATTAATGCGTTATAAGAGTATCGTGTTATAGAGGGGTATTACTATATATTGGTACTTATAACGTACTAGTATTAGAAGTATACAATGTAATTGGTATTCTTGTAATATTTTAAGTTAATAAAAAGTGTTTCATAAAGATGCGCTGCCGGCCCTTAATGACGAGTTTAGGCCACCGGGAAGTCTCACAAACCGAACGAAACGCGACAACAACTTAACCCCTTTGGTACGCGCTTACCTAGTTTAGGGGTTAGGATTTCATTGAACTGTATATATACTCTTTTGAATAAAGATTTCATATTCTTATTACATATTAAAGCCTTTCTTTGATCATCAATATGTCTCCGTCGCATAGCAGTTAGTTTAAATTTATGATAACCTTTGTCATATTTGAAGAGGAATCCTAAAAGGGCTTGTAAAAAAACGTGCAATGTCAAAGATTTATCATGATCAGAGTTATGAGCTTTTGGCGTCCGACAGCGGTCCTGCGGGAATACGTGCGTTTCTGTATTGAAAACATTAAGATTACTAAAACATCTCTCTCAGCATTTACCGTAACTTAAGGTGAAACATACAAGTAAAACATAAACGCCGATAATTTCAACAATTTTAGTCGAAATCAAAGAGTTTATTTCTACAACTGTAGTGTTGTTAACACTGCAATATCATTGAGCTATTCGGCTGTCCCATTTCAAAATCTAGAATGGACTTAAAGCGAAATTTTACAGGAGTGCGTATATAAAAGTAGACCAGCCTAAGAAATGTATGACTGCGCCATTTCAAAACCTAGTAATGAACACTTTTGCATTGCAGTCTCGGTCCATCCTCTCACTGCTTTCGCATATTTGACCTTGAATATAAAACCTAGTAAGATGCATTGACCATGTAAACACCTAGAAAGAGACTCACTACTTGAGCTAAGTCTGGCTCCGGCATTAGACTACGTGATTTATTGAGGAATATTAATGTAAATAGACGGGCACAGACACAAGTGTTTATTAATTAATGTTGTACATTAACATCAAAAGGCATTAGGCGGGTGAGCGGTCACGGCGTTTATTTGACTGCGGTTAAGGCAGGTTAGGTTTAGGGTACCATTTTTTTTTATTTTCAAAGGGATTCAAAATCTATACTTCCCTTTGGCTTTGAATCATGAAATTTCGCAAGAAGCTTTATCTAATAGCACAATTATAGAAATAAACCCGAAAACTGTAAATTAGTTGTTGCGTAAAAAAGTGTAAGTGTAACACAACTGTTAAAGAATTATGTGATAGTACGGAACCCCTAGTGCACGAGACTGTTTCGCACTTATCCGATTTAATTTAATTTACAAAACAGACCTACATATTTTTGGGTCAACAGGAAACCCCTGGCGGGGAACAAGGAAGGCCGTATTTCTTTATCTACGCTAATAATCACTGATATATGTAAAATATTTTAACTGGTCAAAATTCTTACTTAACATTATAAATGTGACAGTTTTTCCGTCTGTTACGTTTTCCCGCCTAAACGGCTGTACCGATTTTGATAAAGTTCGATGTAAAGATAGATTGGATCTCGGAGAAGGACGAATGAAATACTGAAGTTTGAATGGGGTGGAATTGATGTTGAAAGTCTGTATGAAAGGCGAAGAAAACAACGCGGACTATGTAGCTGGCTGAAGTTAGTATAGGCATAGTTTGTTGGCGCAGTGGGCAGTGACCATGCCTTCTACTCCGGGGGTCGTGGGTTCGATTTCCACCTCGAGTCTGGGTGTATTATACATATGTATGTATTTATATATTTCCAAAAAAAGAAATATTTGTGTATAACAGGCGGCTGTTACCTATAACACAGGCATTAACTTGTCTACCTAACGAACAGACGTGCGTGTCATATAGTCCTATGAATTTCTAACATATTTAAATTAATTTTGGGTCCATAACGGTAAAAAGCTTGTGTCATTCTTGTAGTGATTACTGGTTAGGACCGCTAGTAGTCCTATATATTTATACATGTATCTGTTATATAAAGCTAAATATATATATTTTTTTAATTAGCCTATACTGTCCCACTGCTGGGCAAAGACCTCCCCCGACCTCCTCCGTGTTTCGGAAGGCACGTATAACAGTGAGACCCGATTGTCACTTTGTGATATTAGTCGTATGGTTGTAGAGATCGTGGGGTTCCGAAGATGACGTCAGATGGCAATCGGTCATCTCTGCTCGCCCCACAGCCACATCCTCTACAATCTAAGCGGGCCCTAGTATTGAACCGGGATAACGCTACGAAAAAGAAGACTTAGGGACCTGAAATTTTGCATATCGATGGGACATTTTTTATTTTATTTGAAACGTTACGCCAACAAAGTAAACACTCATACAATGTATCATAGAAACTAGCAAAATAATCATGTTAAAGTGTCACCTCAATTATTATGTTAGAAAAAAAAACTTACATTGACAACAAAATAAAAGTTAAACTTATAAATGATAGAGCAAATAAACAAAAGAAAGTACAATTTATGTTAATATATCTCGATACAAAAGATTGAAATGGAAGCCAAATTAATAAAAACGCTGTGCGAGTCCAGGTTAATTGATTTATATAACATGGTAAAAACTCATTACGTAAATTATTTCGAGTGAAATTTGGCAAATACTTTTGAAGGTATTTCACAAATACCTGTATCGCGTATCAGATACGGAACCCTTCGATGTAAACGTGTCTTGACACGCTCTTGACCATTTTTTTATCTAATAATACACGAATTAATTCATCATATTTAAGCCTACAACAACTAACGTAGATACATCCTACGTAAGTTGTTGTAACCCCAAATTCCCAGCTTTATAGTAGAGCGTTACAAACACTAAATTGTAATGTAACAGTCACTTCTTAATATATTATTATTTACAATAATGTAAAAGTCATTATTGAATACATAATTGTATACGCAAATGTGTTATATAATGACGATTTAATTTAAATTTAAATTTTTGTAACGCTCTACTGTGAAGTTGGGAATTTGGGGTTACAACAATTTACGTGGGAGGTATAGATAACTGCAAATTACCCAAATTTTTAAACCCGTGCAATTTTCTTACAAAATGTTAACATATTCTTAAACCGAGTTCGGATCTGCTCCCCCCATATGGTATTAGTTCACATATTTTAAAGTGGATCATAGATTCAAACCATCACTATAGGACTTGTTATTGGAACATTCCAGTATGTCCAAAGCAAATAAAATTTTCACTCAAAATGGGACTGCGGTCTTGTTCTTTAGGATTAACACAATCACTAAGTTTTGGGGATTGTCTAGTCTCATTACAGACGAGGGCCCTGAAAACGCAAAACTTAAATATTTAAATTATTTTATAAATATTTTTTTATACGTTTTCCTCGCTATGGAGCTGGCGGCCTTTTATACTCAAAATAATTTATCGGAAAAGCAGACTACCGATCGGATACTTTTGGGATTGTCCCATCCCATTCTTATGTCCTATTATATAGTTGCGGAGTATAGTAATAAAAGGATCAGAGATTTAATTCGGATATTATGCATTTATACCAAAGAGGTTTACAACGACCGGTCTGTGGAGAAACAAATGATAAGAAAGGCGAAATTCTACTCAACAGCGTTTTGCTTTTGTTGCAGCAGTGCTTTAATTTCTTATGGGTTCGATGCACTTTTGCAAGTTATTCGTTCAGGTGATTATATTTTTTCTTAATATTCAAAGTAAAATTTAGCATTTTCGTTTTAATCATATCTTTAAGTTTTTATCTTTTCCATTTTAAATCATAGTATTCAATAAATAAATCATAGTTTTTTTTTATGTTATAAGGGGAAAACGAGCAAGAGATTCACCTAAGTGACCGACGCCCATGGAGATCTGCACGACCAGGAGGCTAGCAGATGCATTGCCCGTCTTTAATGAGGAGTTTAGGCCAGTTTGTTATTACGGTGCTTTGAAATGTCTGTGTAGCGTGTAGGTTTTTTTTTTTTTTTTTTTTCTTTGTGCCCTATCTTTTTACGGCGTGCTCAAATCGAACGGAGTTCGTTAAATAATACAATGCTGGCCTAGTAGGATTTTTATGAATCTCTGGGCGCGAAGTAAGTCATGAAATATCCGGTCTGCCGACAATCTTCCCTAATACCGAGTTGTGATTTCGGTACATAGGTGTATCCAGTTGCTAGGCGAAAGTTAATGTAACTTTTAAATGCTCGAAGTAATAAAGTGTTATAAAATCGTAGGCATCTTCATTCTATAATTAAAATTACAAATTCAAGTGTTTATTCGTTTCTTAAATATTTACGGCTTAACTGATTAGCCATTCGCCCAAATTAAGCGTGTATACACGAAAAAAAAACAGTTTTTAAACTCACTTTCATCCAGAATAACGATAAGTTAGAAAGTTAAAACACCTCCCTACCGTGGACTGATGCAGTATGCCAGTTGCTGTGGTTGTCATTGGAGGGGGAAAGGAATTAAGACAATTGTGCCTTCCTTGTATCGATATTGCTGATACATTCGATACAGGATATTCAACGGTAAGGCATATTACCCTTATCCGAATTCTTGATAAGTTTTCTGTTCCTTCATTAAGTTTATATACAAAAAACTATCAAAACCCTAAAGCAAGTAACTACAAAAGCGATTTTCTTATTTCATACTTCCCGGATGGAACTCCGTCAAGTCTGTGTTTTCTACTTTACTATTCTCTATACTATTGAAATGTGGTAAAGTGCAATAGAACTGTAGCTGTATTCCTCGAGATGCTACAAACAAGGTTGAATTTAACACTGGAATTGCACTTCAGCGATTAATTAAACATAAGCGCTTAAGAATTTGTTTCGTGAATTCTTCATTTGCGTAAGGTGATTACTTTTGTGTTGTGTTAATTGCAACCCGTTCCATTTTAAATGGAAATTGCATTTGCACAATGAAGAGAACTTAATTATTCGGGGCAAACTGAAAGTCAGATGTGGGGGTTATATGTACAGACATTTACAATACTGTACACCAAAGTCATAAAAAAACGGGTTATGTATCATCAGTAGGTACTATACTACAATAAATTAGTTCGATGTATAATTTAATTTTTTAACCTGTTCTCGCACAACGATTTTATTAATCTTCCATTTTAATCTTTTGTATCGAGATATGTATATTAATATAAATTGTACTTTCTTTTGCTTTAATTTGCTGTATCATTTAATGTTAACTTTTATTTTGTTGTCAATGTAAGTTCCTTTTTAACTTAGTAGTTTATACCTATGATTGAGATGACACTTTAACATGATTATTATTGCTTGTTTTTATGATACATTGTATGAGTGTTTACTTTGTTGGTGTAACGTTTCAAATAATATAAAAATACTCGTATATACACAGTTAACTATAAAAGACTGAGAATTTTATATTAGTATTGTTGCTATGGAAACGGCCGAATGACTAACACTACGCATACGTGTTCAAAACCTTATTTAAAATTCAAATTTAAATATTTTTCTAAATGCGGCCTGATATCTTTACATATTCAATTGGCGGGATAGGTTAGACAAATTCTCTCGTCAAATTGACAAATTCCGTTAAAACGTTTTAATTGTGGTATTTCTAATACGCCCTAGAAGAATTCAATGTTAAAAGTAGCTCACGAGTAGGTCTATATACATTATTATTTTCGAGTGAAAATCGCATTTCAATTAGAAAAGCCTTGTAAACAAAACTATAAATCTAAAATGTCTGCAGTTTAAAATAACAGTAATTTCACTTATACGTAAGCACATATTAGTTAGCGCGTCTCATGTGATTATAGTCTGAAAATTTGTAACATTACCCGTAAGTAAAACTTTTCACCACTGTTCTTATCTTTGGAATCGCACCCATTGAACGACGAATGTTTTCCTCAACAAGGCTGTCTGTACTTTTGTAATGAAATTTGATATTATTAAGCGATTTCAAGGACAACTTACCAGGATGTGCAGCGTGTGGATTATCACAGAACTTTTCTGGCGCTTGCCCACCGACATATCCTTGTGCTAAGTTTCCACCTGCTACCCAAACTTCACCCGGTTCGGATTCCCATGACGGATTCATTTCTTCATCAAGAAGATATACTGCACAATTGTCCAAGGGTGCACCTAGAAAATAATTTCCAGATCTTAATACGTATACTGATTTGTATAGAAACCCAGAGCGCTCTGCGGTGGTTGCTTATAACCAGGCGTATCATTAATTGTCATTTTACTGACGTCAAATTTCTGGATTGTTTGTCAGAAACTGCTTACCAATGGGGATAGAAGGATACATCTCCAGTTGCCCAGCCTTTTCAAGGACAAAGTATGTTACATCCCCCATGACCTCGGTACTGCCATAAAAATTGGCTAATTTGTATCCATTCTGCTCACAGAAATACTGGAAGAACTGAGATGCAAGGTCCTTGCCCAGGGTTTCGCCGGAACACACCCAAAGCTTGAGGTGCTGAAGAGGTCTTTCTGCCGGGCTTAATGATAGATACATAAGGATGGATCTTAGTAGTGTTGGTACAAGTACCAGTCGCTGAATCTGAAAAAAAAGATTTCATAATACATATTTTTTAATTAATACATACATATATGCATATGAGTGGAAGGTACGAAAACAAAGTGTAGGCTCCGCTACGTAACGATGGCGATGATGTCGAGTGGAAAGATAAACCAAAGCACATTAGATGGCGCTGTACGGACAGGTCGACGAACGCAGTACAGACGCGGACGCGCACCATACAAAATCCAACTCACGCTAGCAAAGTTTCTACTTACGATCACTATATAGTATATAGACCTTCTGGCGATTGTCGCGAGAGATGCGGCCGCCCCGGGCAACTCGACAGTCATCCTAGCCCGGACTGAAGATCTTCCTTTGTTGTAGTTGAGCATATCAACCTTCACTCCCGCCCAATGATCCTTCTTCGAAAATTTTCTACCTTTGTGTGACTTCTCCATAAAAGTAAAGAAAATTCATATAGGTGAATACTACCGAGAATCGAGTTCAGCCGGGGTTACTCTAACTCCACCAACAGAGCGTTCAACCACAGTAAAAGAGACAGAGTTGCTGGCAAACATCTTGAACAAACGATCTAACACTAGACTAACCTGATATTCTGCCAGAATACGGACTAGCTTCTGAGGATCTCTGGTGGTCTCTCTTGATAATATCAACAGAGATCGACCATGTAACAGGGGCCCCCAAATTTCGCACACTGAGTCGACGAAAGTCAGGGCAGTTTTCCATACGCAAGTGCTCTCTGTCTTCGCGTACGGAAAAGTCTTGAACTGCCACCAAAGTCGATTGCAAATTGCTGAATACGGCAGGCGGACTCCTGGGAAAATATGTTATATTTTTAGGCATAACTTTAAAATTTTCACTACCCACAGTCAACACTGCCGTCGACTCGACAGACTTTTTGAATTATTTTTTGTATATTTCTAGAATTTTGGATTAAAAAGTATCCATATACATATTATTGACCAAGAATCCACGGCCGTAAGGCATAACTTATTTTCTAAAGGATAAAGCCTTAGGTTCTGAGTAAAGTCTTCTGTACTTATTAACATCTGCGTACTTATAAAGCTGTAAGTGTGACCTGTGGGCACCAGTGGGCGGGTACCACATGAGAAATAAGACCTTCACAAGCATGTAGGTGTTAATAAGTACAAGACTCTCTCTCTCTCACTCAGACCCTAAGGTTTCATCCTACAGAAAATAAGCTAGGCGTTACGGCCCTGAGATCTTCACCAATAAGGAAAGCGAGTATTTATTAATTAAAGACAATGAACAATTATATTAAATGGACCATTCAATTATGGAATAATAACAAAAAGTGGGACAATTAACCTGAATTGACAGCAAATACCTTGAGGTAATGAATTTGTATATAAAATAAAGTTGAAGTGTCTGTTTGTAAAGTTGAAATTATTTTTTTTACTCATTACTTATTACCATATACACCTACCTATAGAGCATATAATAAAAAGCAAGCGAAAGCATTTTTATCTGTCTGTCTGTCTGTCTGTTTGTTCCGGGTAATCTCCAAAACGGCTGGACCGATTTTGACGGCAATTTTACTTGCAGGCAGCTGATGCTACAAAAAGTAACATAGGATACTTCACTTCGAAAAATTTTTAGGGTTTCGTACAAAATTGAAACACTCAAAAGTAAAAAAATCAATAAACTCACGCGGATGGAGTCGCGAGCCACAGCTAGTTATAATATAACGTCACATGCATTTATTTCAGTTACCTTTGACGTTACAAACAGGCATTTTAATTTTATTTAGATGTGTATAGAATAGAAATAGAGTATAGATCTGAGAAATTAGCCAATACTTCTATTACCCATAAAAATAGGCATCGAGGCCTGTCTATTATGTTGTAAAATAGGCTATTATTGAACGTTCTTATTAGATTTATTACATGACGTTATTGCGATCGGCAATTGTAATACGCAATCGGAATCGGTTTCAATTAGGGTGAGCTCACACTACTGTTGTGGTTCATAAGTATTCACAACAAAAAATTGTAGGACTTATATGTATATTATGAATATACTAGTGGTAATCTTCATTCTATGTAAGGTCATTTAAGAATCCTATTGATTACAATATTTGTATTAACAAAGAGTTATGGCGATAGTAAAAATCTTGGGGATAAATTGTTCTAACGGAACTTTATGATGGATGATATGGTATTGTAGGCCAAATTCTTGCCTTTCTCACTTTTTTACAATTTCTAAATGGTTTATGGGGGCTTACGACACTCTACGTAGGAGCCATCACTATGGTCCAGATGAATCAGATTAGCTCAGGACCTTAATGAGTGGTAAAACGGGGAGAGGACACCCAGCAGTGGAATAAAAAAGGCTGCGGATGATTATGTCAATGAACCATATCTGCATTGAAAAAGGGCAATAACAAAAAAGGGTCCGATCGAGTTTCGTGTGGGCTCTACTCAGATGGGACGACACCTCCGCGAGTATCCTTGTATACTTAGCTTTTAATTCTTATCTTATCGTCAGAGTATCTTGCATCATAAAACTTTTATTAAAATAATGACGTTCATATTATGTGTTTGTAAAGAAGGCGAATTAACATTTTGACAATTTGATTTTAATTTGATTGTGGACAGGTGTATTGTATAACCAAATATTGCCAAGTCTTTTTTGGGTCCATTAGCTTTTTTTATAAAATAAAGGTGGTATAGAAAATAGTATCAAATTATTAAACAAAACGCAACTTTTAAGTCGATCTCGATTGCACAATTACAATTGCACGGCGCACTGCTGTTAAAGTAATTATGTTGCACAACTATTAAATCTATAGTGTTTATTATATAAATTGTAATTATACCTAATAAAACTACCAATGTAATATACAACCGCTGTTTTCGATGCACTTTAATAAATATATATATATATATATATATGTACAGATATATTTTTAAGTGTTATATACATACATAAGTATTTTACACTTAAATTCGAGGCATAAATTGGTTAGCTGTAAAAAATATGGCCAGTGAGGTAGTAACGTAGAAAACTGCTAATGCGTATGTGGAATGTTTAATGCCAATAGATTCATCAGAAGCTAGATATTTCAATTATTATTTTTTTATTTCCACCAGCATCGTCCATGTTTCTGAGTAAAATAATCAATTGTTTGCATTTAATAATGTGTAGTCAACAGGAAAATAAATGTTGAGTGACTGCGACCATGGAGTTTTTGTCTGTCTGTATGTTTGGTCAAGGTTCGTGCAAAAATTGCCGATTGACCCAAATCCTTTGATTTGGTTGAAAGGTCTCGATATAAATAACTATATTATTTTCGTGGTATTTACTTTACGAAGAACGTTTTTAGCATAGTTTCCTACTATACCCAATTTTTACAGCATTTTCCGTTTTTTATTAACTAAATATCACCAAACTATAAAGACATATGTTTTTTTTTATATTGACTGATGTTAAATTTAAAACAATAAGTTTTATACGAATTATCAATAATTATACGACCTTCAAGAAAAGAGCGTACTCATTCCTTAAAGGCCGGCAACGCATCTGCCGTCCCCTGGTGTCGCAATTATCCATGGGCGTTGGAAGTTACACAAGTTAACCGTCTGCCCGTTTGCCCCTTGTAATGAATAAAAGTCTTTTCTCACCTTTTGGTATGCCGGTACTTCCAGAAGTGTACAGCACAATAGCGATGGATGCGGCGCTAATCTGAACTAAAGTTTCCTCATCATTTGGTCTGTCTGCTGGCAAGGCGCTGGCTTCCAAGGACAGCTCCTCGAAGGATACCGATGGGACTCCCGCGCCAGCAAACATGGAAGGATTTGCTGGAAGCGTCAATTTCTTTTAATTTTCATACAGTATGTAGTTTTTTTGGAGAAGGTCGTACCTAAATCAGTAGCCGGCATTTGAATCTATCGCTAGGTTAAGCAGTTCTTACCGCGGTTGGAATGCCGTCTGTCGGGTCCGCTATTTTTCACTACAAAACTGGGGGCAAACGGGCATACGGTTCACCTAAGTGACTACGCCCATGACCAACTGTACAACCTGGAAGCACGCAAAAGCGTTGCTGGCCTATATGGAATGAGTATGCTCTTTTCGTGAAGATTCTTCTTTGCGGGAATAGTTAATTATTTATTAGCAGAGTACATTAATAGTATAAGCAATAGTTTAGCCAAAGAAGAGATCCGGGAAATATATGAATTCAATTTAATATTTGAGCTATAAAACGCGATGATTGTGCATTACCATTGGCAATATATTTCGTCCATATCTCCGGAGGTCGTGGGTTCGATTCCCACCTCGAATCTGGGTGTTTTATCTATATGTATGAATTTATGTATTTTTACAAAAAAAAATTTTTGTGTATAACAGGCGTCTATAGCCTATATGCGTAGGGGTGGCAACCAAACTATATGAAATATTTTGCGCTATTTCAAAATGATATTTATAACCGTAATATTCAGTATCTAAAAGCTAATTTTGGCTAATTTCAGACGAAAACTGATGATTATTCTACGGACTATGACGGACAGGTTCCACTATGTAGTCTCTGTTTGCCCTAGGCCAGTCTCCAGTATAAAACGATTAGGGCACAATAACAATGTTAGAGATATGTTCAGTAAACTGTTATGTTTGCAGATGGCTGACAAACCTCGGTGTTGTCTCAATTTGCTGACAGCCCGGCGACATGATGAGTGTGCACTCGTGTCAGCAAACAATTGGCGAAGTGGCCGCCGGTGCTACATTATGTGCCAACATACAACATTACACCGAGTAATTGGATTGCCGAACAAACATTCGGATGCCTGCACCCCACCGTCTCAGAAAAATTCGGTATTATTTACCAATGCTTTTTAGAAAGCAACTTCATTATTTTGGTGCTCTAATTGTTTAACAGAAAGAGTGAACTAAAAGTCTGGTATTCTGCAACACTTGGAACACATCAGTAGGTATCAAAATCATCGTATACAAGTACCAATTATTTTTTCTGCTTTTTAATTCCTTTATGATTTTCAAAGTGGTTCTATTTTTTACTTTAAAATAATTCTTCTTCCTATCGTTGTCCCGATAAAGTACCATAGTCCGTTTAGATAGCAAAAGATATGGTTGTGAGGCAATTTAAGATGACCGATTACCATTTCACGTCATCCACTAAACCCCTTCGATTTCTACAACCTTACGACTAATATCACAAAGTGACATTAATCGGGTTCCACTGTTTTACGTGCCTTCCGAAACTCTTAGTATGTACGCCGCCGGAATTCATATATGAACATTGAATGTATTTGAATGCTGGCTGCTAACATTTGATAATAATTGAACGCATCATATTGTGTTTCGCATAGAGTATACATGTTATTGGCGTCATTATAAAACACCACTTAGTATGCATGCCTCCGGAATCCATATATGAATATTGAATGTATTTGATTGCTCAATGCTAACATTTGATAATAATTGAATGCATCATATTGTGATTCGCATAGAGTATAATTTTATTGGCGACATTATAAACGACTTCTTAGTATGTACGCCGCCGGAATTCATATATGAACATTGAATGTATTTGAATGCTGGCTGCTAACATTTGATAATAGTTATATACACTGTATCGTGTCGCTTACACGTTATTAGCGGCATTATAAGGATATAACGAGTAATATTAGTTGAGGCTTGTCACCCGCTGAAAGTACTATTGTTGTAGGATGGAACACAATAAGATTTTTTATGCACTTTTATAACCTCTTCCGTAACCAAGGATTATAATAGTGTAATCAAAAGTCATGTTATGAATATCAATATTAAGAATTAATAAAGAATAGTCAGTTTGCTTTCAGTACTCCCTTTCCACCGAATATCTACATTCTTCTATATAATTAACTAGTTCGCAACTTAGTCCGCGTAAAATAGAGTGAAAAATTTTAGCGTGATGATATAAATCCTATAGCCTTCCTCAATAAAAGTGGTATCTAACACTGAAATAATTTTTCAAATTCGGCCAATAGTTCCTGAGATTAGCGCGTTCAAACAAGGTTTATGTATTAAGTATAGATACTGTTCTATTAAAAAGAATATACATATGTATATATATACCTAGTTGAAATTTAAAAAAAAATGTATATTTAAAACAACGGCCTTATCCAATCGCCAGTTCGTGACTTTTCAATCTTGCGATGACACAATCGTGACCAGTTAAAAACCTGTACTTTAAAAAATAATATATAATTTCTTTTGTTATGTTGTATATTTTTATTAGTTCGATTGATTTTGGTGAGTGGGGGGGGGGGGGGGGGGGGGGGGGGGGCTCTAAAATCTTCAAAAATTGCGTAACGTAATACTTGAGCGCCCCCAAAGTGATGCTTTGAAATTCAGCTACAAGTGATGAGAGCTAAAAAAGGTAGCCAGTTATCTACTGTTAGCGATATTACTTGTAAAACGTCCATTTATATTTTTTACGTAAGGACCTCTCGAAGCATATGTTTAAAAACATTTTAGAGGGCAAAAGACCACCGCAATTATTACGAGGATGTGAAATAAAGACATTAAACATTTAAATGGTGTCGATTATGATAAGCTATTTAAAATTGTAAGAAAGCGGTGTTCCAACTGAGTTTCGGACATGACAACGGCAGGTGCAATAAGTATGTGTGGCATCACTGCACTTATTAAAAATTTCTGTGGAACTCGTATCCGAAGCGGTAAAAAAAATACATTTTAATCTTCATTATTAGGCGTTCCCTAGACTTACAATTGCATTGTACAATGAGATTGAATAGCGCTTTAAATCCCAACGATCAGTTATATTGCACAATAATACGGACAGCGCAATGCTTATATTATAACAAACTAACTTTTAAATATTTTTTTTCCGCCATTTTTGCCCGTGCACGTGTACACCTCTTCAAGACATAAACACAAACTGAAAGATACTGCGCAATAATGATCCTACACGATGCAATGGAAAAATAGATAGATAAATTCTTTATTGCACACAAAGTTAAGTGAATGTGTACAAATTGTGGTATGTTAAACAGCGTGCAAAGGCGGTTTTAGTTCTAATCTAATTAAATTTAATTCGCTCAAACTTTAGTTCAATTATTGCACAATCTTCAATAATAATCCTGCACAATACATGAACATATAATTGAACGTTTAAGGAACGCCTAAGGGATTTACCAAGGTACGTTAACTCTATAAAACTTTTTGAGTAAACTTTTTTAGAGTTCTGTGGTCCTAGAAGAAATAGTTTCATAATGTCAGTCCGTCCGTCCGTCCGCAAGGTGGTCACCCATAGGATTCCAAAATATTTATATACACTTGAAATTTTCCAAGTCGATAGAATATGCTAAAAACTCATTAGGACAATTATTTTGAGCAAAAACGGACAACTTTAACGGTTACTTAACAAATACCTTTATCGCATACCAGATACGGAACCCTTCTATATATAAGCGTGTCCTGGCAGGCTTTTGGTCACCTCGCGGTTATTGTTTTTGTAATGCTGGAGCCAGACATAATTTCATATGAATGATCATTTCAATGATCATATAGTATGGCCGGAGACTTTGTGTAGCTGCGCAGTTTTGTGGTACTTTGTAATCTTCAAGGAAAAAAATGTCCAAACACTTTGAACTATGTCTGGCTCCGACATGATAAAACAAAATGACAGTTTCGAGAGTTTCGGCGTTAGGTGGCAGAAAGTGAAACTAAATTTAAATGAATAGGTTAGGCGTGTAATGAATCGTCATCGATTCAAATCACTTGTCTAGTTCTTTGCTCAAATGGCTGAATATTATGGCGAAATTTAGTAAAGAGTATAGGTATATTTACGGAGACGCTTGAGAGCTTTTTTACCGCGCGTTAAAAAACCGTTCAAATAGAACATATGAACTCCCAAGTTTGTGTTCACACGTCAACGCTTTCATAACGCGACACTTTTTATCGAGCAATGTTCTATTTTCAACGCTTCTATATATACATATACGCTACATTTTTGTTTTGACGACACTAAAAAAGCGTCACCGGCTAAATTTAAAACAAACACAAATTTAACACTTAAAATCTTGTGCGAATGAGAGCTAAATTCTATGAGAACGTAATAGCTTCCCCGTAAACGCACTCGTATAACGCCACAGCTTGAATAAGTGTAGTAGAACCTGTCCCGCTTCAAGCCAGAGCCAACAGAGCGGCAAGAAACAGCACAGGACCGTGAGAAGTTAGATGTCCTTTTATCCGAGGGCAAGGTTCAATTAGGGTCGCTGCGCCATCTTAGTAAGTAGACACGAAATTTGTGTTTCAGCATACACATAATAAGTCATCCAGACGAAAATTATAAATACGAATTATATTACTAGCTGTTTCCGGCAACTTAGTTCCCTTAAACTAGCGAGAAGCCCTAAATCTTTTCAAGCTGGCCTTATCGAAAGACCCGTCCTTAGTTAGAATCGGATGTCTTCAGATGATAAACTATCTTCTTTCCATATTTCCTCTTTGTAAGTTCCACAATTTTCGCAATTTCTTGATAGGTGTCCTACCGATTTAATATTCGTACTATGTGCTATCCGCAACTTAGACGACAAGCTTAAGCGTGATATTATATAGCCTTCCTCGATAAATGAGCTATATAACACTGAAGGAATTTTTCAAAATGGACCAATAGTTTCTGATATTAGCGCGTTGAAGTAAGTAAATAATTCTTCGGCTTTATATATTAGTAAAGAGTATAGATAAGATTTATAAGTTGGGGATAGAGACATGTCTAAAAAATCAAGGAATTATTATAATACGTCGTTTTTCGTGCCATAACACCTGCAGAAGGACTTATTAGTTGCCTCTTAGAGGGAAGATAATATAGCTACGTTCTGGGCTGTGACGATATAGTGTTTACCGACGAAACTCTAAAAAGGAGAAGGGTTTACGTGTGTTTACATAATTGAGTTTTATATTATCAAGTAATCAATTATATTACAGATAAGGGTCATGGTTCATTAGAATTCTCTCTAGAATCCTGATTGGATTATGGAACGAGGCCGTTATTTGGAATAATCTTTATGAACTCTACTAATACTAATTATAAAAGATGTTTGAATGTTTTATTATATTAAACTTTTGTGTTCAGAAATTTGGTCCGACCACCTTTAGGGACTACGGCCTCTGGGTCTTTTGCCGTCCATTTTTCCGGTCACTATCAGGCGTTCTATTGTAACTATTCAATACCTTAAAATTTGTAACTTCTTGTTTTAGTCGGTTTATCAATACAATGAAATTATGACGAAACGTTGTTTTATCATCAATTCATTTGTTAATAACCGATGCGAGTCCGACTGGTGTATGGGTGATATGGGAGATAAATTAATTGGTGAAAAAGCAATTAGCACGATTAATTCGAACGCAATCTGTTTGAGCTGGTAAAATGTCGGGCGTTGCGGCGCCAGGATACGAATTTAACACGTTTGTACCAATGACCAATAACCTTTGCAGCGTTCTAGCGATAGGATCGCTGGTCGTAGATATAACGATCCTGACTGCATTTAATGAATTTTAGCATTGTTGAGTACTTTAGTTTCATAATTAACTGGCGGTCCCAGCGGACATTGTCCTGCCCGAACGTTGAGCTACTTACTATTTACTACATTCTATTATCATCTAACTTCCATTTCCGTTTATGTTCCCGTCTCAATCACCGTTCACGGTCCCGTCCCCGTTCCCGTTCCCAGTTAATGTTATGTCAAAAGGAATAATGTCACATTAAAGGTAAAGTATCAAAAGCGCAAAATTTACATTATTTAATATGGTGGCTAAGTATTTTTTATATTTTCTAATTTTCCGCGCAATTTTCTAAATTTTCGTAATAAACACAACAAAAAAGTAGCAAAATTGGTCCAGCTCCTCACGCGTGATGGTGTCACCTAGGTAAATAGGGATTCATATGTATACATGCAGATTTTTTATTATGAATACTGGCACCACTAGTTCTTTTTCGAGCAAAGTGAAAAGTGAACTTGTCAAAAGTCAAGAAAATCTGTTCACTAAAGCATATGAATTGTATCCGAGATGTAGTCGTAATCGGAATCGTTTGATACGCCAACGGCGGAGGGGTTTGAACTGAGTACCTTGCGGATTTCAGTCCATACCTTATACCGTTGAGCTATTGAGGCTCTAATCTAACCTAAATCTTGAAGATCAGTCCACCATACCATCTGATGATCAAATACATGTATGCATTTTGCATGAAGATGGTATTTCTTCATGCAAAATGCATACTTGTATTTTTTTAACACATGGGACGCCGGACGCTGCATCGATCCCAAACATCCGATTTTGATTAATGCGAATTCGATAAATCTGATAAGATTTCACGAAACGTATTCAGGCAACCTACAAGCATTACATAAAAATGAAGACAAGCAAAATTGAGCAAAAAATATTCCGTCCCATAAATTTCCATATTTCTATATGGAATTTTATATGGAGAAAGTAGATGTACTGAGTTTTTGGGCGGATTTTTAGGTTTTGTGCTTATTTGTACAAATGTTTACATACATATCAATCAAAAAAAAAAAGAAAGAAAGAACGAAAGCACATTTATTTCAAAAGTGTTACCAACATATTTACAGTAGTAATCAGCCAAAATTTTTTTTTTTGGCTAATTGCATATCTATACTAGGTATACAAGGTTGAAAAGTTCGTTTATTTGTTTACTCTAACGCGCTAATCTCAGAAACTACTTGTTCGATTTGAAAAATTCTTTCAGTGTTAGATATTTCATTTATAGAGGAAGGAACTTTCTTCTCTGTTTGTTTTGTTATGGGTAATCTTCGAAACGGCTGGTTCTATTTCGACGGGACTTTCACTGGCAGATAGCTGATGTTGCAACGTGTAACAGTTATTTAACCCTAATTATTTTTCTTTAACTGAATTAACCTTCCTTCCTTCCTTTCTTCAGCCCACTGCCGGACATAGGCCTCCTCCATTGACTTCCACGGATATCTATTTTGGGATAACGATATCCAAGTAGCCTAATTCGGTTTAAAATAAAATAGGGTCTTAGGAGTGGGTGCGACAATACCCCAACGGAGGTGGGGTTCGAACCGGGTACCTTGCGGATTTCAGTCCATACCTTAAACCGTTGAGCTATTGAGGCTCATGTTGTATATGACTTGTGGAGGTGTTTGTCACCTGTTTGTTCAGTTGTGGCGATTGCAGCAGCTCAAAGGCCGCCATGGAGGCCCCGTGCAGGCCGGGGCCGAGCGCTAGGGCTCCGGTCGCGGGTATCACGCGCTGCAACTGGGTACGCGCCAACTCACGCTGGCTTACCGGATCGGATTTCGATGAGGACTTCTTACCGAATAATATATCTAAATATAAATGATTATAAATAAAATTATTAAAGAATGAATATAATATCCATATATTAATACGTGAAGGGAAAAGTTTGAGTACCAATTTACGAAAATTGCGCTGATAAAGGACTATGGAATTTGGCACAATTATAGTTTATATAGAGGAGGGGGTGCGAAAGCTAATATTTTTATAAAATATGCATTATTCATACATTTAATTATTAAAATAAAAGCAAACACACGCAAATAAAATAAAAAAAATTCCTTATGATTTACGAACGGACGATAAGAAGATTTGCGAACGGATGTTTGGGACTCGCTAGCTCTGCTAGAATTCACACCAAAACCCAGCGGTTCCCTCACTACCCACTAGTTTGAAACGGATACCTTGCGGTTTTTCAGATACTCCCCCTTCTGCCAGTAAGCTATTAGGGAATAATTATAACCTTTAGGGGGGGAAAGCAGTTCCTCACCATGTCCCAACCGTATCAAGTGCGCCAGCCGCCTCTCGCAGAGCGTCCGGTGCAGGAACTCGTTCAGCATACGGGTGACGGCATCGTCCGCGAGCTGGCGCGAAATGCTGAGCACGTTGCCCACCAGCCCCGTCACCAGGCCGCGACATTTGATCACCTTCGCCACTGAAAACAAGCATTTCTCAATGATGGGCAGTAGAGAGATGTATCAGATGTTAAGTCTATTGTTAAATACACATTAATATTAACAGCGGAAGCCGAACTAACAAACAATAGGCCACATGAATTTTAAATTTTTTTAACTCCTCGATGTATCAAAGTGTAGTCATGATGACCGACCATATTAATTGTTAAATATAACATTGTCGATGTACTTACAAAGAATTAAAATTTTGTATATAGCCTTAAGCTTTTAATGAGCATTATATAGTTCGCAAATCTAAAGATTTTTGACCGAATTTTGACCAGCTAGCCATCTCTAGCACGAATAAATATGTTAAATGCCACATACCTGTGAACCAATTTCCATACAGTAACATGACGAACTTGCAAAGTTTCGCCACGGCTATTTTATACAATGCCATGCAACCATATTGGCCCGGTCACGCAAATTCTAATCAAAACAGGTATGCTGATATGGTGCTCGTTAAATAGGTATCAGCGAGACGAAAAACGTTTTAGATTTAAAGTCGCATTTATTAACCAACTTTGGGTTTGTTGTTTGACGTTTTGTAAGGAGTGAATTAACTAGCTGTTTCCCGCGATTTTGTCCGCGTAAAATTTGCGAGAGCTTTTGAACATCCTAACTTGGCTTTACTGAAAAATACGTTCTTAGCGGAGGTCTACGAAATTTATGTTCAGGGTGTGAATCTTCGTCTTCATCAGATGTCCCATAACTGATCAGATCCACTACTATTTACTATTTGAGGAGGTCGTGGCCTAATCAGTGGTCGGCATTTGAGTCGATCGCGAAGTTAAGTTACTCTGGCCGCGACTGGGTGATAGATAGGTGACTCATTTTAGCACTGGTTTATATTTGTTATCCGACCTCCTCCGTGTTTCGCAAGGCACGTAAAACAGTGGGACCCGGGTTATGATTATTATTTATAAATAACTTAAGTATAATAGTAGATGACTGATGTACATTAAAAAGCTCAATGTATTTTTCCCGGACGCGCCGGCCCAATTCGGCTACAAGCATGGCGCTACCTCTAATTATCTGTGCCCTGTCTTCATAGTGTTCCATGACCACGACCACTCTGCCAAGAGTGAACGAATAAGAAGAATCAGTGCCCGCGAATTCGTCCGCATAAAATTAGGAACAAAAATTAGATTTAATTTCAGCGTGATGATATATAGCTTTCCTCGATGAATGGGCTATCTAACACTGAAATATATTTATCAACTCGGACCTGTAGTTCCTGAGATTAGCGCGTTTAAGCAAACAAACAAAAAACCCATCAGCTTTATATATTAGTATAGATACACATAAATAAAATTTAAGTATCTGTTTGTAATATAGAAATAAAATTACTGCCAAATATGTGATGTCACAAAAAATATGCTATTTTCGGTAAATTTATTTTATGATATATTCCTGGATTTATACAAAGTAATGTCACATATCCTGCTTATGTTAGATTTTGTAAAAGTAACGCCAAAGGGATCAAAGCGAAGACGTCGGTATCTGTAATTTTATAGGTGATTTTGCTTCGGTCCAGCGATTTTAAAAATCTCTCATCCAGGAGGCTTTGATAGCGTTATCATCACGCGCAATTTGGTCCTTCGAGCCGGCGCACTAACGACATCTACCGCCTTGCTTTATTCAGTTTTACTTAGGTATAGCAAGTAAACAAGATACTCAGTTCCCAAAGGCCGGAAACGCATCTGCGAGTCTTCTACAAATGTCTAAACACTAAAGGACTTTATACTGCAAGTAGTTTTTTTAGATATAATGATTGAAAATTAAAATTGTCAGTGAAAATTATTTTCAAATGTAAAGTAAAAATTACTGTATGCTGCAGGTATTATTTACGAAAACTTGTATTTTAAAAATAATTTGTAATTAAACCCTTAAAATGCTTTATCATATTTTTCTTAAAAATATTAGCACATAAATGCTACCTTACTTTTAACCTGAATCTGGTTTCAGAGACTTGGCCCATTCGTTACCCGCACCGGGGCTCGGGAGCAGGTCGATAGTCTTCGAGTCTAAACCTGTAAGCCGAGGCCAGAGTTGAGGGTTGGGGTTTAGAGGGTAAAAATAAAGTCACAATATCGTTTGGTCTGGACAACTTATACCTAGTTTAGATTGTATAAATATTTACATAAAGTCACATATACGAAACAGAATAAACTAATTAGATATTAATTGTACCAAAAGCAAGTTATGTTAATCAAAAACTGTGTTAAATAAAATTGATTACATAATTTTGATTATCATTAAAATTAATAAACCTATCTATATTATTTGAAGATAATAATATACATAGGTTTAGTCATTTTAATGTTAATTTACAAACAATTATCTGCTGCCATCGGCTATTATAATATTATAAAGGGGTTATTGCCCCTGCCCACTTATAACATGAATATTACATACGCGTGTATATCTAATTAGAGATGATAAGTAACTTTGCGATAGTTCAACGCCGCACGTAATTTCTAAATGGTTAGATTCGGAGCAAAACGTATTCCCAAAGCTCTGCTAACGATTTGAACACTACATTAATTATTCAGGATTAGTATGCAGAATGCCTTAATGACGCAAGCTTATAAACGTTTTCTAAATTGCCTATTGATTCAAACAACACAAACATGATTCTCAATTAATGCACACAAAATTCAGGACCTTTTTACAGCTTATAATGTAGACGGAATTTTTTTTAAGACTAGATCAGATTGGATACATCAGTGTCAGACAGTAGTTCATGATAATTAATTAACTGTAAATGTAACCGAAGATATATTTCCATTATTGTCACTCTTAGATTCAATAGGCTCAAGTTTAAATAATATAAGACTGAAATTGACAGAGCGGACAATCAATTGCAAAAACATTTAAATATGTTTTTAAACAAGTGCGTGGATTTTTTGATGTTGATTAATACTAACCGCAAATAGTACGTTGTGCGTGCAATGTGTAGGTGTCACGATCGCAGGCGACACCCGCTCTTGATGCCTGCAACGTCACAGCCGCTTGAATACGCGTCACACCGGGACACCTCTCATCACTTGAGCAAGCTTCTAGTCTCGCCGCAGGGAACAAAGCTAGCGGACCGGTTCCTGGGGCGTAGTCTACGCGCTCCGCAAGACCTACAGAAATAACGCAATTTTAAATATTTGTGCTAGTAGTCTTCTTTGTACATTCCTTTTTCCGACGTTATCTGACACTTGGGCACTAGCTAAGTCTTTCTTAACGCATTATCACCAAGTCAAAAGCCAGTAACCTCTACAGTTTTTGTTTTGGCAGGTTTATGGCTACTTCTAATTACCTTTCCCCGGAAACAACTATCAAAATGCTTGTGAACACAATGAAAAGTAAAAAGTATAGGTTTTTATATATACCTATCATTTCGGTTTCCATGAAAGGGATAACATTACATGGGATGTATGTACAGAAACGGATTACAAGTGTCCCGAGTGCATAAAATGTATTCAGATTCATTGAGAGATACAATTTTTATATATACTAGCTGTTACTCGCGTCATGTTAGGTAAAATTTTAATAGATTCAATTTTTGGTCCCTAATGCTTTTGCCATTAAACTAGCTTTTATATATATACATATAGATTTTCGAACTCCGCGCTGTCGCTAGAACGTTTCCAACTTTTAAATTAAGCGTAGGATTTAGGTCAAAGATATTTTCGCTTGTATACGTAGTAGCAATACTAAAAGAGAAACTTACCTTTCCAACCCGCTCGACAAGGTTTGTTCACTTTGATGGTAACCATTACTGGCGCTGATTGCATCATGCCACAGTCGTAAGCTACTACTGATAAGATGTGGTTGTGCGATTTGTCGTAATCGAGAAGTTCCGTATTGCGGATTACACCTGCAACGAATACAGAATATTGTGTTCGTCATTTTTATTAAAATTATAAATAACCAGTGACCCGCTAGGGCGTCGCACGACTAGATACATACGTATATTATACATATAAACCTTCTTCTTTAACTATAAACGAAATCCGCATATTTAAATCCGTTTCGTAGTTAAACATCTACACGTACAAGGACGGGTAGCGATTTCATTTTATACTATGTAGAGATTATAAATCCAGCCATCAACTCCAAGTAGCTCAATGCGCTAAGCAAAGAACGATGCTAGGTATATGCTGCTAGAGAGAGTTCCTAATGCTGAGGAATCCGCAGAAGAAATGGTGTAATCGACATCGATCGAAGAGCAGCTATCCTTAAGTGGCGGTTGGGGGCTAGCAATACTGGAATGGCAACCGCACGCAGGATGGGGAAACATCGACAATCCACCAGCTCGATAGCGCGACGACATCGTAAGGGCAGCAGGCAGATAATGGGTGCAGTTGGTTGACACCAGAAGTATATGGCGTGCGCACGAGGAGGCTCTAGTCAAGCAGTGGGTTGATGACGATAATAGTTGTATATAATTAAAAACAAGATTAATATCTTTCAATATATATGTATATTAACGTCACATTTTCGATATGCCTACTCAATTCAATCTCAAGTTTTAAGATGTTATTTATTAGCGACAAGCAAACTTCAAGCACCTTTCGACTTGGGCCAATATAGGGCTGAATTTCTTTGAAGTCAAATAAAACCTTATTCTAACGATCCTATTAAAACCGTTATATCTCTTGCAAATTTCACTTTACGAATCTAACAGCTGATACTTATAAGTTGCAAATATTGCTTCGTTTAAGGCTTTATAAAAATAATATTAAGCTCTACATTTCAAATTCTCACGTACCTAATTTAACTTATTCAGTAACAAATTATTTGCAGAACGGGGAATAATTTGTTTAATAGGTACCTTATTTTACTTTTGTTACGCGGGTACTATGGATTAGCATATAATATAATTTTGTTATTATTAACTTAACGAAAATCTTACCCTAAATTTAAAATATTTACCTTCATTGGTAATAGTGAAAGGCTGACTCCTATCACCATCGTTCAATATTTCATATTTACAGACGTCGCCGTATCGCGGCGTGCAGTCTCTATCAATCGCCTCAACACGTACTATCTCGTCATAAAGCTTGCCTTCGTCCACGGTGCGTAGGTACGCCGCCTGACTGAACACTGGTGCAAACTCGTTAACATCAGTCACTGTTATGTGGACGGGTACGCTGAAAAAAAAAATATGATGTACTATTCTTTCAATACAGATTGCACGTCAGTAAACTGGGCTGTTATTCCACGTAACAGTCTAAAAGTTACTTTTTCTATTTTACATCTTAAGATGTAACTATGGCTAGTTACCATAGGATTTAAATCCAGACTTGATGCTAATTTTTTTTTTAATAGTTGTCTTTAAAGTCGGTTTACGGACGATAAATAATTTTACGTGAAAACGTCGAACGCTAAGGCCGATCGTGTCTCTCTATCGCTTACTCCACGCTGTCGCTTATAAGCTCGGCTCAGACGAAACATCATGATGACTCATGCTTTTTCGTACGTGCAACTTTCATCCATTTATAAGAAGTTATACGCCAAGAAATTCCAAAAAGTACCACTTATTACTAACATTTAAAAGATATACATGAATTTACTTACGTGTTTGAATAGGATCCGTCACATCCCACCGCTGCGATGTCGAATTTGTAATTTCGCCGCTTCTCACAGTTGAGGGGATAGCGGACCCGAAGCCTTGCTTCGTTTTCATCTATCACCATAATCTGGAACAATATTAATGTAGATCATTAATTTTTTATGATTTTAATGTTTGTTTCTTATCCAATAAACTTTACTTTAATCTTTATCATACCTCATTTATTGAGTGAAGATTAAGTAAACATAACGTATTGGCCAAGTCGCATCAGTAAGCGTTTCAGCGTCCAAGTATATACTAAGTTGTGCACCCATGAATATGAGACATGAGGTATGGAAAGTGTAAATAATATTTGACCTGATACAATTTTAAGCAGGAAGCCATTAATTAATTATCAAGATTGCATTAAGGTTAAACATATAGAGAAATCGTGTTTGCAAGCTTGCTCTGTTATTGTTTACATAGTATAAAACATAGGCACTTAGTTTTTGAATGCTTAGATCTTTTAAACTACGCAACGGATTTTAATACGGCTTACATCAATAAACAAAGTAATTCAAGGCGAAGGTTTATGGTTTATGTATTTACATGGACAACTATATTGCATCCGTGCTAAGCCTAACGGTTGCTAGTATAAAAATAAAACAATCAACAGAATGTTTAAAAGTACAAATACGTTTTATATCTGGTATGTTGTATAATCTAGCTGCTGACGATCACGCAGGTATTCAGTAGTATTTCTCCGCGACAAATGCTAGAGCGTGTCTTATACCAGTTTGAAACATAAAACTAAGCAAAGAGACACACCAAGCGAAGAGCGATAAAGACTTTCTGATTTTCTTATACCTTTGTGTTATCAAAGCCAACTCGTATCATGTTAAACTTTACAGGGGGAATTCCAAACTTGAAAGAAAATTGCCACATAATATTATATAAAATAATACAGAAAATAAATATTTAAAATTTCTTTAAAATTTTGTAAATGAAGCAGAATTTCAAATCGAAGCAATACATTAAGAGTTATAAAGTTGTCGGGAGTGGAAGTTTTCAATGAGTATTTGCAGGTTTGGTTTGTTGAGATAATCAAATTACAACAAGATCAAAGATTAAATTTATGTTGGTGAAACTTTACAAAAACAAGCACCTCTAGAATATTGACGTTTCAGAACATCTTTTTAAATTTTGTTAGAGAGTTTTCAACTTATTAAACAACAAACAAGGACAAAAAATAAATAAAGTATACGAGTAAAATGATAGATACAAAATAAATGCGCTATACAAACTACACGCGACAAAAATATCGCAAATGAAGTGGCTTCTATAATAAATTTTTCATATGTCATATTTCATATAAGTTTCAGTCGTAGTTTTTGATAAATTCGGTCTTATGAATGTATCAATGCTACTCCATACATTCGATTTTGATATATTGAAAACTTCCGAGCGGTACTCCGACAGCAATAAATAAAATTGGATACGTACGAATCTGAGTCTAGGGTCTAGAGGAACAGCTAGATATATTTTCTTTCATTAAATTGCACTTTGTAAAAAATTTGATGATGACACACACATATATTTTATTTATTAAAAAAAGTTCACCTTCCCAAAAAATGTGATTCGTAATTAATGCGATTAGCTAAACTTTTCTGTACACAGTTTATATTCCATCCTATTCCGTAAGTTAAATAAAATACAAGGCACTGAAACGCTGCGGTCAGACAGCTCAGCTCACGTCAGTAAGTTATAAGACTCAAATATTTTGCAGTTGATACATTGCGGTGAAGGCGTATTTCCCGGGAGAAATTATGTGTTGTTAGTTAAACGTTTATTGCCCCTTAGATGGCGACTTTGTTTTTGTTGTTTTATTTGTCTTCCTCTTTTACTGTTGTGGATAGGCTATATGGATTATTACTAGCAGAATCTCAAGTTCGTCAACACATACTTTACTCGTTCGTGTATAAACCCTATTGTTTTTAAAGTTTATTTCTGTATCTCGACGTTATTAGGATATCTATCAAAAAAAATTAATACCAATGCGAATCTTTCATCGGAAATTCTGCACTTCCTACTCACATCGTAGAATAATCTATCTGGAAAATCAACTTTTTCACTGTTAATGTGCTCTAGTCACTTGACCTCAGAATCTAGCTTATAAAATTCTAAATAAATAAATACTATATCAACTCGATAATTCTCTACGAGTATATACGTACATTGGTTGTATATTTGACAGTACTTCGAAGATTGAATTTCGAGGACGTGCGCTCTATTGGCAATTTCTATCGAAGTTGATACTCGTATTGAATGTATTAATCAATTTCGATGGATTTTAGAGGCAAGGGTTTTTGAAAATAAATTTTAGTACATCTAAAACGTTAATAGCTTCCAATACAACTGTAACAGCCCGAAAAATAAGCAAGGCAAGGCTGATAAAAAAAGAGATTTAGTAACAAATTACAATGGGCCGTTACCAACTTGAACTTGACTAACCCATGAAGCCGTGTCCGAAACGCCTTAGCTTGGCTAGCGCATCCGCGTAACATTAGGTAAAATTTTTTATCGTGATGACATATAGCCAATAGCTTTGCTCGATAAATAGGTTATCTACTAACACTGTAAGAATTTTTCAAATCGGACCAGTAGTTTCTGAGATTACAGCGTTCAAGTAAGAAAACTCTTTAGCTTTATATATTAGGGTAGATATTATATTACTTACTTCGAAAGGGGCCTCCCCATGGTGCTTGTTGTTCAGGATGAGGAAGGAGCAGAGAGGACCTCGGGCACGAATCGCCGGGGTGACCTCTACTAAAGTCTCGTTCTCGCGAATCAGCCCATGGTAGCCTTCATCTGGCTCTGCCAGTTCTAAGTATGGAATGTCTGAAACAAAAGAACGAATAATTTAATATACTTTACATATCTATTGGTAGTACATTGTTAGGACAAATTTCCTTGCTGGTGTCAATGGATCTTTTTTTTTTATATAAAAAGACGAAAACGGGCCGGCGGTTCACTCGAGTGACTACCGGCACCCATGAACAACTGCAACACCAGAGAGCTTACAGATGTCTTGCCGGCCTTTGAGGAATGAGTAGGCTCTTTTCTTGAAGGTCCACCAATAAGTCATATTGGTTCGGTAATACAGACCCTGGTAATCGATTCCACAGAGGAATTGTGCAAGGTAGGAAGTTTCTTGAGAATGGCACGGTTGTGGATTGTTTTTACGTGGTTTAACATGTTAGCTTTAACCACAATCTTTTAACGTCTTTATTTATTTATTTAAAAAAACACACCGTCAACTTGTCATATTACAATTATAATATAGTTATTAAGTACACAGTTCTCAATGACGCGTCATTTATAGGTGAACACAACATTGTTAGACTTAACGAGATTTATACAAAAAGTTATTCGTATAATATCCAGGACAACATAATTTGTACATGAAGAAATATTGAAACGAAAAGAGTATGCACTCGTTAGTAATGACTAAACCACCTTTAAGGAGTTTTTAGTGTTGACTGGGAGTAGGTATTGAAGTGCGGGAATATAACGTAAGTAAATGAAGTTTGTATTTGTAATTTAAAGTATCTTTTCTGGTTACCTACACTTAACCCGGGCTTTAGATGTTTCCATGACTCATCAAAACACGTACGATCTACCCCCACGACGCTACTAAGTTCTCTTTCTATCAAATAGTACCTAATACAAACCATAATAATGAAGCCATCACTGCGAGTGATGAAATTGTTAACTGTAGTTAGTCATACATAGTAAAGTAAACACAAGCAACTTGCAGATGTTAAGTATTCAACTACTATGCAAATTTGAGAATGGCGTTCATGAAGCGTAGTTCATTAAGTCGTTTAATTAAGGTAATACCGGACATGTATATAATCTCGCATTATCCACGAAGCCCCTTGACGTACATTAATGCACAGATGCAGTTGCTAAAATATGGATGAAGCCGCAGACGCAAACCCTGTGATTTGGCTTGCAGCCAGAGCCCGCGTGGTTACCGAACATATATGGAATAAAATTATTCACATGTTTTATTAACTTGAATTTCTAATTTCGGAAAATCATAAAGTTTGTATTTTAAATTTGAAGCAAAAACCATATGCCTTTATTTAATTAATACGTACAAGAATTATTATATCATTTTTTGTAATATTTCAAAAACTTAACAGTAGGATTACAGGACATTGTAAGTTACTATAATATTTTGAAAACTTATTAAAAAAACATTCTCTGGAATCTTCAATTATGTTTATATTTTAATCATGTAATTCGAATCTTATCAACATCGGAATTCATCGAAAACTTCATGGTCTACTACTATAATATCATTACAGTTTATAGTAAACATCATGAGAATCCGCAGGAGATTTAAGATCCACCCAAGTATATCTATTTGCATAGCTTTCGGCATTCGATATAGTGGAAGTAGTGAATATCTTAGGTACACAAGAGAATGCATTTCGAATTTGCTCAGCGCACACAAGTACTGAAAATACAGTGAAATGTTTGGTCTACAAATTGAATATTGGAAACTCTAGACGATCAAATAGAAATCTAAAATTGCACAAAGCACTTATAATTGTTATCTTTTATGATGGTCCTTTGTGATTTACAATGTTCCTTTTACGGGCTCCTTTTTAGGGTTCTGTATTTCGACAAGGAAGCCATATAGTTTCGCTTCGTCTCTCCGTCTGTCTGCCCGCAGATGGCCGCCCTCCCCTAGGATTTCCAAACTATTAGCTGTAGCGACTTGACATTTTCTATATTGATAGGATATGCTAAAAACTCATTGGGAAAATTATTTTGAGAAAAGCGGACAATATCTTTTGAAGTTATTAAACAAATAACTTTATCGTGTATCAGATACGGAACCCTACCATAGGAGCGTGTTTGACAAGATCTTGACCACATTTTTGTTAATAAAATGAAACTGCATCTTCGTTATACAATTAGGTAAGAAGTGTAGTACTTAATTAACTACTTTTACTGCTGTATTTTTGTTAGAAATTGGAGTTAACGATGGATAACAGGTAATGGTTAATCTTATAATAAAGACTTATCTTCAGCGAGGATGTGGTGAGGCTGATAGTAGTGGCCGATGGAAATCGTTGGGGAAAAAAAGTGCAGCAGTTGGTTTGAGTAGGCAACTTGTCAAAACCCAAATTCTTTAAGTCGTTGAACAATTAAATCATAACATTTCCGATAAAATATGAATCACTTGTCTGCTCCAATACGTGCATCCCTCAAACATGTCATGTAAATTATACAGGGCAGCAAAGCTGTCAGTAAATTTAATAACCGTGCCCGGTGTAACCGGGGCCGGCTATAAACATAACGAGCTATTTGCCGTTTTGCCCCCGGGTGAAAACTTTTACGCTGATTTTAATGAAAATGTTATTGCGATTGTCGAATATCCACAGTATCTTGTGGGTAATACTTTATAACTGGTAGTGAAAGTGTCGATTGAAAAAATCACATGTATTAACTTAAACCATTTTGATACCAAGCAAAGACCTGTGGTGTTGAAGTACGGACTGAATTACTTGAATTAGATTATAGGTGTATTACCAAATTCCTAATTTAAATCACATAAATATTATAGTATTGTTTATGTACCCATCCAAATACCAATGAACAACAATAATAAAACAGAAAAGTTTTATAGGTTTTAAAACAATCGCAATGTCAAGTGGCCCACGCTTCTAACAAAATATTCCCACTCGTTAAATTTAACAAGGGATGGAAAGGGTTTTACGACTGGTGACAAACGAGACAGTATTTGTGTGCCAAAGTTGACATCTGTTAAAACATACCGAGTCCACGATTCAGATCTCCGGAAGGTAATTAATTATTGTATATCTATATCAAAGCTTAAATATGAATTTAAATAAAACCTTACTCCATTCGTTGTTTACTATAAAATCGAGTCCAGTTGTACATTTTTAGCACAAATAAAACTAGTATTATTTTGAATATGTAAACATTTTAACACATAATTAACCCAGCCGTTAGTTTAATACTCGCTCGTGAATATTTTAGTGCAGGCTTACAAAACGCCATTTTCCGCAACACGGTGGAGTGTAACCTCTTTCGGTGAGAGCGTGAAGTTGCTAACTAGGCATAATATACTAGTAGCGTGCGTAAACTTTCGTACGTTTATAGTTAGCGAAAATTCCACAGCTAGGAGGAGGAGGAGGTCGTGGCCTAATCAGTGGTCGGCATTTGTGTTTATCGCTAAGTTAAGTTGCTCTGGCTGCGACCGGGTGATAGATGGGTGACCCATTCTAGCACTGGTTTATATTTGATCCTATAGATAAGAACAACTGTTTTGACTTTGTTATATCACTGAATGGCAAGAGTGTACAAATTGTGGAATCAGCTGCCTTCCTGGGTGTGTCCAATATCTTTTGACATGTGGATTTTTTAGAGACGGATTAATAAATTCCTCAGAAACCGGGAACGCACTACCAGCCCCACTGATGCTTTAGGTGTCGCCAGGCGACGCTGATCAGCTGTTTTCAGCTGGTCCGTTTGGTCGTTTACCCACGTAACTTATAAAAATATATATATTATATATTACATCATCAGGCATATCTAAAAGTATATATTGATTTTTTTTTTAAGAAAAAATGGAACTTTCAAACTAAGATGGCGCAGCGAACCACACCAGATCTTGGCCTCTCTCGAACCATTGCGTAACTTGAAGCCGGCTCGATACCTTCTAATAATTGATCTTTCCATTTATACTACAAGAAAATTTAAAACCATGAAAAATATTTTAGTGTGATATACTCTTGGTACATGCTAATGAGAACGGGCAGTAGTGCGTAAGGGCACTTCCAGAAAAAAATATTCCAGCTAAACATTTATTTAGCTTGTGTTTGGAGAAGGCACGATGTAAGCCTAGTCTGCTAAGGGCTGCCACTTATTGTAAGTTTACCTACAAACTGCTAAAAATATGTGATTTTTTATGCACAGTAATGTATTTATGCACTTTATACTGAACTTGCAATGTTACTCGAGATAAGTATTAGCATCATTCACATGAGAGCTTAAAAAACCGTTCAAATGGAACATATGAACTCCCAAGTTTTTGTTAACTCGTCAACGATGTTTTAATGCCGGAGCCAAACATAGCTTTATTTGAATGATCATGTAGTGTCACCGGGGACTTTGAGTAACTGCACAAAGTTTTGTACAACTTTGTGGACTTCAAGGACAAAAATTTAAAAACATTTTGAGCCATGTCTGGCTCTTGCATAACGCAACGCTTTGCTATCGAGCAATGCTATATTTTCAACCCTATACGTTTACGTATACGGTATGTTTTCGTATCAACGACGCTGAATATGTGCCCACGCCGAGATTTAATGCAACGCTTTTTTAACTCTCGTGCGAATGAAGGCTTAATACGTCATAAACCTCGAGTTCATGAACAAGGTCACACACGCTACAAACAAAATAATACTTGGTATGGTTCCATATGATACATGATTTTTTAATAAAGATGCATCAGGATACTTAAAGTCTCTAGCTACTCGAATGCTTAATTTTTTAAATTTAAATCTGCCCTCATATTACTTACACTAAATACAAGCTAGCACAGCAATTCTACAATAAAGGGAATTAAAAAAATAAATAAATAAAAGAGAAATCTAAAAGGAAATATGTTTCATTTTTTAGGGCTCCGTAGTACTACAAGGAACCCTTATAATTTCGCTCTGTTCGTCCGTTCCTCCGTTCGTCTGTCTGCCCGTAAGGTTGCCCCGAGCAATTCCAAACCATTAGACGTAGAGACTTGAAATTTTCCATGTCGATAGAACATGCTAAAAACTCATTAGGAAAACTATTCTGAACGAAATCGGATAAAAACTTTTGAAATTATTTAAAAAAAAATACGTTTATAGCGTATCAGATACGGAACCTTTCTATATAAGAGTGTCTCGACACGCTTTTGGCCATTTTTATTATTTTAATTTAAATCTGGCCTGATATTGCTTATACTATGTTCAAGGTAACAAAGCAATTCTACAATATCCAAAACAGAGGAATCTAAAAGGAAATTTACGTAAAGTACATTTTAGTGAAGAATCGGTGAATAAAATTGTGAACGATACATATATTCAGCTAGTAAATGAACGTTAATGCCTTACACGACATCGTAATTTAATATTGTTATACAATATTATTAAAAAATAATTATATTGTGAAACAATAAAAAACAAAATTACTTTAAATTTATGTTTTTTTTTTATTGTATATAGTATGATTAGATTATAGATTACATAACAAAATGCGCATCTCAATAACAGACCTTGAGAGGTCCTTCGAGCCGGATATACATAAGTTTTTATAATAAAAATAAAATTGTCGCCAGTTTATAGTCAAATTGACACGTGTGGTATCATCCGCGTTGTTTCATAACAAATCTTTATATAAGTATGTATATAATTACATACTTATATAAAGTAGTAAGTAGTAGTAGTAGTTCTTATTCTCAATAATCTGAGTCGATTTTAGAGGCTCCAATGCTAGTTTATCTTCCCAATTACTCTTATAATCTATCCGGGTTCATCCCAGTTCTGATAAACGCACATCAGGATGGGTGAAAGCTCATCAGTGGGCGTAGTTCAATAATTGTGGTTTGGTTCTATTGTCATCTCCAATAACTAGGTTAACTCAAACAGTACTTGAAGTTGAAATCTAAGAGACGGATATCTTAGCAATGCTCCGTGGATTGACCGTGCGGATATCCAGACCATCGTATTGCAGGAGAAGGAACCAGGGCAGTGCCTGGGACTTGTGACCCAAGTGTAGATTTGGGGGTCCCTTTAACGTGCACACGAACAGTCACTTCCACTGCCCGTGTAACTTTCCCTGCCCAACCAGTTCCGATCTGATCTTATCCTATAATGCTTCTTTTAGTCTTCGTCATTGTTATGGTGATCAATCTTATTTCTTCGAACGTCTCTAAGGTGGCTAATAGCCACCTTGAAGGCTACTAAATTACATTCTCCGATACATATACATATCTATGTACTTTTGTATGTGGACACCTCAATGACCAAAAACATTTTAATGAAATTTTTATGTTTGAATACCTAAATATTTTTGATTGATATTTGGATTGAATAAGTGGCGCTTTGATCGGAGTCCAATATCGTTTTATGTAATATTGTTTTCTTTTAGTCAAATTTGATGTCATGATACACTTACACTATCCTATAAAGACTTGAACTAGAAGTGAAATTTCAGTCTGTTTACTGTTAAAGTGTAATTTCAATGAGTTATTGATAGAAAAGAAATTACTGTTAAGTAACCGAAAGAGTTGGTACTGTTCCAGCTTTTTGTCATATGAATAAATGAGATTGTAAAGGAATGGTCCTTCGAACCGGATTTACAGAAAAAGTATTTTGCCTTCTAGTCGCAAAATTATTGGATGGATTGAATGGATTTAGTTTCAAGACAAATTCTATTAAATGAACGGGAGATTCTCAGCACGTTTTTTTATATATATTAAGCGTAGTTCAAGTAAATTGAACAACAGCTGGTTCATGACTGTGTAAAACGTGACACAAAGACCAACCTTACACTCGCTGACGTGACGATTTTTCCCTCAGACTTTCTAATCGCTACACTTGTTATCAACTAGCTTTTTCCCGCGACTTCGTCCGCGTAAAATTAAACTTGCAAGACCCTTTACACCTCCTTAATCTTGCCCTATCTAAAAATCCGACCTTAGCGGATGTATACTAACCATACCTTGCGTACCTGCCAAATATCATCTGTGTAAGTCACGTGCTTTTCAACATTTCTTGATAGGTCACCTCTCGCTCTTACAGTGCAATTAATATACTCTATTCTATAAATTCTAGTTGAAATATTTTATTTTGAATTTGGAATAGTGATATCGAATACGTTCTAAATTCAAATTATTTCAAACTGCTCCATACGAATTTGGAATAGTACTCACGGAGTAATCGTAGTTATTTTTCTGGCTTATTGTGCGAAATTACCGTCATTTACTTCATTTTGAGCACATTGCGGAAAGTGCCGACCGACCGACAAAAACATTTCAAGTAATGGCCCTCCGTCAGCAGTGGCTGCTGGATAGCTAACAATCACTTTGGCCTTATGATTTTATTTATGTAGGCGATTAGGGAGCTTTCAAATATGATTATGAAATATCATGTGATATTATTTTTATAACTGTACTCCATATTGGCTTATATGTTTGGCGAAAATGGGTGAAAAATTTGGTAATGAAGCAGGCGGTCTGGGAATCTTTCTTGTTGCGGGATTGTGAAGATTTAATTAATAATCACAGTGAAAATAATTTATTGACCATAAATATTTTTATTGGAGTGGCTCAGGATAGAGGTGAGTGGTCTAGGAGGGGGAAGCCTTTGCCCAGCAGTGGAACATTACAGGCTAATTAAAAAAAAAGGTTTTTGAGAGACTATGTGAAATATTAAATATTATAAAATAAATTAATCATATTGTTATTTATTCTTACAGAGATGTAAACTTTGATTTTTTTTCTTCTTCGAAGCTCAGTCATTTTGTTGCATTCATATCACATTTATTTGTACACAATGTAATAAGATCGTTTGTCTAGACGTCACGATAAGTCTCTTAATCCGTCGTCTCTATGATAGATGTAATTGTCTGAAAAAGGTCGGAAATCCATCCTTTATCCAAGTATGATTAATTCCCTCATCAAATGACTTAATCCGTGATATATCCAAAGCTAAAATATCATTAAGGGCAATTCTTAGATGGATCCAGAAAACGAGGTTATATTAAATATATTACTGTTTTTTTTAATGTCTCGAGGAGCAAACGAGCGCGCAGCAGGCAGCTAAGTGCCTAGTGCCCCATGGACATCTGCACGACCAGGAGGCTATCAGATACGTTGCCGACCTTTAATGACGAGTTTAGGCCACCGGGAAGGTTCACTAACCGTACGAAACGTGACAACAATACCATCACTTAACGTGACAGCATTGCCGCCACTTCACGCCAATCTTATGTGAGAAAGAGGTACTGGTATCCGGACGCGTCGGCCCAATCCGGCTGCAGACCTAATATTTTTTTTTTATCTCTTAATTGAATTAGAACTATTATTGGTATATTATTTATTCCTTACTCTTTTTGATGCACTTCTTATGTGCCAGTGCTGCCAGTATTTCTCGTGAAGAAGGAGGATGGAAATGTTTTAAATTGAAAAATTGGAATGAACACCAATATAATATAATGAATAACTAACCATATGGTCACAACGGCGGCAGGATACGTGAGCCCAGCAGTAGTCTCAACTACTAAGTACAACCTCATCGCTTAGTCAAAGGGAATAAGCGAATACTTAAAAGAAAATTTATAAAATAGGCACTTCAATATAATTTTATTAGACTACAAAAAGACTTGAGAAGAATAGTATATATTGATACTATTCTTATTATTCAGGGTTATTAAAATGACGGACCCATTGTTAAAAATTCGTAGAAATGAAATTTACATATATAAAAATGAATCCCTTCTTCCCTTGATCACGGCATCACGTGGCTGGACTCGGAGGCGGCGGTCAGAAGAAGGATCTTATGAAGGAATAAATAAAAAAACCAAAATTGATTATTGCACCAAAATTGATAATTACTTTTTTATTGTCTTCGTTATTGTTAGGACAAGGTTTGTATACTAAAAAATGTCTGTTCGTTTGTTTCGGGTAATTTGCGAAAATTTTGGAAAAGAGAAAGGGAAAAAGAAAAGGGAATGGGAACAGGAACGGAAATAATATTAAGTCATAATAGAATGTAGTAAATAGTAAGTAATCCAACGTTCGAGCAAGACGTTTTCCGGTTTCGCTACCCTTATATAAAAGTTTCCTATGCCTTTTTTCTTTCAAAATTGCGTTTTATATATATACATATATAAAAAGGGGCAAACGAGCAGGCGGTTCACCTAAGTGACTACCGACGCCCATGGACAACTGCAACACCGAGGGCTCGCAGATGCGTTGCTGGCCTTTGAGAAATGAGTATGCTCTTTTTTTGAAGGTCCCTAAGTCGTATCCGTTCGTAAATACCGAAGCTGGCAACTGATTCCACAGAGGAATTGTGCGAGGTAACTATTTTGCGTCGGGGGTTAAAAGATTATTCATCAGGAATCTACATACCTTTGAAACTTGAGACACCTCTTTAACCATTGATCCATGTGAACTTTAAAGATATACATTAGCTTTTAAATAATTGGCAGAAAATAAGTTCTTTAGGAATACATTCAACACCTACTTCAAGAAGCTAGATGTTTATTGCTGTTGATTAAATAACGTGAGGATTTTGACCTCCGGATCGTGGGTTCAATCCCGGACATCAGATAGTGAGTTCGTGATAATATTTTCATTATTACATTACTTTGGCTCCCGGCTTCATTCGCGTTATTCGTCTATTAACAGCACTTTATTCTGGGTGTGTGTATGTATGTATATTGTTTAATGTACAAAATAAAAATTGGTGGTCCTGAAAGTCGGTTTACGTGATAACGCCAACCTCTTAGGCATATAATCCATAATTGTGTCAAATTTCATACGCCTCTGTAAGCGTAATTTTCATAAAATGGTACCGAAAGGTTTTGCTTCACGTGTTAATATATATAGATATAGAAGATTCTTGAACACAAAATTTCACATTACATAACCACTTACCACTAGGTAAGAGACTGGTCAAGCGTTTATCTCTACGCCATAAAAAATTACGATAGCAAGGAAGCCGTATACACTTATATCTGCTCGTAAAAATCTGAGTCAATTTAAAGCCCCATCGCTGACCACTAACCAGCAAGTGTGTTTTGCAAGCTTTATTATTACTATGGAATCGTAAGAAATAGACCTTTTGATAAATTGTAAATAACTCTATCTGTCTATATAGGATCATACCAGATTTGGCTAGGCATAAGAGGGAACACTGGCAGTGAAGGAGGGTGTTAGTGACCACTATAAAGTACGCGCTCTTAAACGTGCCAACTATTTTTATTCTTATATATTTAGTATATTATTTTTCAATTTATTGTTTAAATTTTACATATATTGCAATCCTCTCCCACAGGATTCCAAGATACATTGCCGGCTTTAATAAGTCCGCCAACCTAGTAATACCACACAACTTTAAAATTCGTTCAAAGTTTTAAATGAAATTAAAATACCTTAAGAAAATGATCAAATAATCTTGAGGCAGTTATATTATCACCGAAGTTTCATAGAACAGTAGTTATTAAGGTTTTTAAGCAATAACATGTAAGTCAGATAGATGGTAAATAAACTGGCCAAGAGCGTATCAAGACACGCTTATATAGAAGGGCTCCGTATCGATACACTATAAACGTATTTGTTAATTAACTTCAAAAGTTGTTCTCCGATTTTGTTCAATATAATTTTCCTAATGAGTTTTTAGCTTTGATAGAACATTATCAACATGGAAAAGTTCAAGTCTCTACGTTTAATATGTGAATATTTCATTAATATGGGGCCTCGCTAGAGTATTTGCTACTACCATCAAATTCAAAGGGCTTAGCACGAACTTTTCGAACCAAAGTAAGTCCACTATACTTAGGATGAAATTATTCGTGCTAGGCCCACAGGAGGCAAGTCTTAATCGTGTCACGCTATTCATCAACGCTGATGCAACGCGTTGACGCTAAGAAGAGACCGGTGTGGGCTCAGCACGAACATTTTCTTCCTTAGTAAAGTTGACTCGTCTACTTACTTCGATGCCTCTGCACCGACGGAGGCTACAAGCGGGTTCGCGCCCAGACTCTTCTGCGCTCTCCGCCTCGCACTTTCTAATAACGACGAAAATAATGATTTCGTTACTGCATAATGACGATACGAATAGAGCAAGATGTCGCACTTGCCTATTATAACTTAATTTTAATTTATATGGGTACAGCTAAGAATACGTTATCCCCCTATAACACATTAATATAATTCTATAATAAAAAGTATTATAATATATAATATACTGGGCATTCCGGGGCCAAGCGCGTTGTACGAGAATAATCCTACGACGGCGTCGATCCTATTTGCTGCAAAAAAGAACAAAACGACTGCAGAACAAAATGACTTTACTTAGAGCCATGCTGACTCCAAGTAAAAGTTTTAGTTTTAATTTAGATATTAGTTTTCATTATTTTACTTGTAATGCAGTACATTAATTCAAATTAATAATAAAAAAATCTTTCTTTCTATATAATTTAAAGCTTTTTAAAAGCTTGCGTTAGGACTATTCATGACGATAGTCTAGCGGTGTTCGTACAGAGCACCGTACGGGTTTCAATTCAACTTTTTACCGTTAAACTATTGAAATAAGTGATCAGTAACAAGGAATGATGACACGTGATCACAATCAAGAATCTTTTACGATTCTACACATAGATATGAGTTGTTTTTTTTATATACCTAGGAAAGGAAACATAAAAAAATGTTCGATCTAATTCATATGTCTTTCAGGTAGTCTCTTTGTGATGGGAGCTGGACTGACGTTAGAGTGGGAGCCTGTTGCAGCCAGGATTGCAGACCCAGCACTTTCTGCTTCCGCTGCTATTATCCTGGTCATCTTTAACTACCCATTTAGTAAGTTTCTATATAATTTACTTTTGGGAATAAAGATCAATGCAACTACCTCTAAAGAAAGAATGGTAACTATGACGCAAAAACGTCACCAGCTACAGACTCGTCACGAGCCAAGGGGTGGCAGCCCACAATAGAGGATAGAAAAGTATGATTTTAAGTACAACTTAGAACTACAGCGCGAACGGCGTCACAGGGGCCGGTCGGTCCCGTACTTAGCAGGGACCCCCCTGTGGCGTCGAGATCCACGACGTAAGACCCCCCAAGGTGGGGGTCGACTCAGGGAGACCTTCAGTCTTCCCTGCGTTCGTCGAGGTCCTAATAAAAAGGACTCGTCCCGCGTCATTATTCTGCTTTCGCTACGCAGAAACTGAATGCTGAAGCTTGCCTCCACCGTTCCGAGATCTGGCCGGCCTTTAAAAAGCGGGTTTAGGTCACCGATAACTCTCACAAATCGAACAAAACGTGACAACAATACGAACACTATAATTGTGCCGAATTTCATACTATTCCGTCCGCGCAATTTTCCCAAAATGGTACCGAAAGTTTTTGCGTATTACTTACTCTAGTGTAAGTAAATATACTGCCATCTAGTATGAGTAAATATATTATTCTTTTTGGGTACCAGTTAACATAATTCTTTCCATGTAGGAACATGGAATGAATTGAGAATGAAGAAGAATAATAACAGGACAAGAGCGAGTGAGACTCGTGCACTAAGGGTTCCGTACCATCACGTAATACTTCACCAGGATATTTTAAGATCTATAGGTACTTTTCATATTGATAGGATTCCTTTTAATTTGACTAAGTCACTGAATTTTTTTCACAAATGTACGGTTTACGGAATTTTTCTTAACCTTGTACTTTAAGATACTGTTCTTGCCAAATTTCATGATTCTATATCAACGGGTAGTACCCTATTGGTTTTGGTTCCCTTTGCAAATGTATGGGAAATGCGACATAAACGGTCATATCTTTCGATTGCGTACACTTATAGGGTTGAATTTTTTACTGCTTCAAGGGACTGCAGACCTAAGTATTTGGTATTAATTTCAACTGTATATCTCTACGTATTCCTGAGAAAATTGGCCTAGAGCGTGTCAAGACGCGCATAGAAGGGTTCCGTATCTGAGACGCTATAAACGTATTTATTTAATGACTGCAAAAGTTGTGTACGATTTCGTTCAAAATAATTTTCCTCGTGAGTTTTTAGCATGTTCTATCAACATACAAAATTACAAGGCTCTATGTCTATTAGTTTCGAAATGCTAGGAGGGGGGGACCACCTTACGGGCAGACATAGGGAGGCACTGATGGGCTGGGCCTTCCTTGTAGGACCAAAGACATAATAGAAGACACAGACATTTTGGAAAATGGACGCACGAATCTTCTTCTGACATTTCGTTTCGCACGTAAGTAAAACTATGGAAAATGTTCGTGCTAGGCCCTCTTAAAGCCCGAACTCCTGTGGCAATAAATTATGCTTACACAAAGGCGTGCCCACATTTCTAGTATATAAAATACGAACGCACGAAAAACTCAAAGGATTTGAAGCAGTCGCCGTGGCCATAATCGGTCGGGACACATCAATCAATCAATCGTGACTACGACATACATTATGCATATAATATTATATGTAATTATTATTGTATCGTCGGTGTTCTATTTATGATGATTATATGTAATGCCGAGTATATCAGTGATAGCAGTATATATTAAAAAAATACCTTTAAAGCTTAAATGTGATCTGTGACTTTTGTTTTTGAGCTGTGTTTATAGGAATAGACTCTTCAAACTTCTGTGAAATCAATGTTACTCGTGTCTTGTAAAATGAGAATTGTTTTTTTTTTTAATTAACCTTAGTGCAACGGCCTCCCCTTATTGGCCCACTTTCCTCTTCGCTAAACCGAAAACGTCCTCTACATCTTCCTCGCAAAGACATCCAAATTGTCGCGCCAACTTTTCCTCTTGCCTGATCTTCCGCGGCCATTGGTGGACATCCAGGATGTCGCGACCGTGTGATAGATGGTTGATCCATTTTAATAATGGTTTTTCAAATATCAGACCTTCGTGGTTAGGAGGGCATGTACAACAGTGCGTCCCGATGTCACTGAGTTATATTAGTCGTGAGATTGTAGAGATTGTGGGGGTTCCAGGGATGAAGATATATGGCACTGGTTTCCTAATATCCGACCTCCACCATGTTTCGAAAGGCACGTAAAACAGCGGGAATGGTGGGGTTCCGATTAATGTCACTGAGTGATATTAGTCGTGAGATTGTAGAAATTGTGGGGGTTCCAGGGATGAGACAGACTGCACTGGTTTCCTAAAATCCGACCTCTAGCTTTTAATGTGAAAAACTGCATGTCAATGACCTCAAACTTTCTACATAATTATAAATACAAAAATAAATTCAACTTAAACCTTGCATTTCTTGATACTTCTCATCAACAATATGTTAATTAGAATAATATTGATACTATAATATAAAGAAAAGAAAATTTACGTATTAATCATTTTGCGTAAATAAATACGAACTTTAAAAGTTTTTAAAATATTAATTAGATATGTACCATAAATTGCTAGATAAGTGTCATATAAATAATAAGTCACCGTTTGTAACACAGACTCAATAACATGTTAATATAATATTATTTAACTACCAGACAGGTCAGCTTTCTAGGGCTCGCATAGTTTTTCATTATATTATATTTTTGACAGATAGCACATAATTATGAGGTGAAATTACAATGTTGAAGCAAAATATATATAGAAATATATTATAGAAATGACAGTTTTTCAATAAAGTGTACCACAAAACTGCTCAGGTTTTGGGATAGTGTTAGTAACCCCGTGAATATAACCGACTAACTAATATTGTTATATCGAGTCTTCAATTAGTATTCGAAATTAATCTATTTGTAATTGAAACTGTTTTAATAATATGTATTCAAATTGTACGTATAGTGATATGAAAGAGCACGTTTTCTTTATCAGGGTGTTAACAGAACCTTTTTAAAGGAATCTAAGGACTTTGCCCATTCAGTATCTTCTGTTCAAGTTATCATACCAAGAAGACATTGTAAATGCAATTTAAATAAAAGCTTTATTAATATAAGAGTTTTTTTTAACAAAACACCTTTTTTATTTGAACAAATGCACAGCATTCTTTGGTTGTTCTGTCTGCGATCACTCAAATTGTAATTACAAGTAAAAAAACTATTGATTGCCTGTAAAGTTGGTTAATGGACGATGATTTTACGTAATAACACCGAACTCTGAGGCCTATTGCGCCTCTCTATCGTTTGTCGTATAGCTGAATTCAAAAAGGACGAAAAATCGAATGCGGTGAAGGACACTCCACTAGGAATAAAGTTCCATGGGCATTTTAGTTAAGTTCCATGCCGCTCTGGCCTAAAATTTAAACGAAAATATTGGGTTAAATTATATAAGCTGTGGTATTATTCACGTTGGATACAGTTATCGTTTGATTCCACATATGACTGGTTTTAAAAAGGGAAAACAATCAAGTTATGAATGATACTTTGTTATGAATAAAATTCCATACGCATTGTAGTTAAGTTCCATACGGCTTTAAAATTACATTTAAAGAAAATGTTAAGTAACTTTATAAAAGTTGCCATATTATCTACATTTGATACAGTTATTGTTTAATTCATTTATAACAGAGTTCATAAAGGACAAAAATCATGTTGTTGAAGGACACTTTGTTAGAAACTAAGTTCCATACGCATTTTTTGATGGCCCTGGCCTTACATTTTACGGTTACTTACCGCATAAAGAATATGCCTGTAAAATTAAAAAATGGCCAAAAGTCCACAGGCATCCGTAGTCACCTATCATTAAGTGATCTGGTCAGACCCAGAACCACTCAGGCAAAACTTGTCACATAAAGAAGCTGTTCATACAATAGTGTGTTTTAAGCAACTCACATAATATATACAAATATATAGGACTATATGACACACGGTTGTCTGTTCCTAAGGTAGACAACTTAATGCCTGTGTTATAGGTAACAGCCGCCTGTTATACACAAATATTTTTAGTTAGAAATATATAAATATGGACAACACACCCAGACTCGATGTGGGAATCGAACCCACGACCCCCGGAGCAGAAAGCAGGGTCACTGCCCACTGCGCCAACGTGCCAGTCAAACATAAATAAGTTATAATAGTGTACTTTACGGAACACTGGAACAGCTGTACTTTGATTTTCTTTACTGGGTTCGCGTGACCAGAGCTTGTATGATTTCTATAAAGACTGACTGTCGAAATAACATTTTGACTTTAATTTTTACTTGCTTGAGTTAGTTTTTAAAAAGAGTTTTATAGATTAAAATATTAGGAAAAATTTAAATTAATGGGTAACAGCCGCCTGTTATACACAACAACAACACAACAATAAATATATACAGGACTATTTGCGTCATATAGTCCTGTATATATTTATTTATATAATTATCTATTTAAATTCAGCCAACAAACTAAATTTACTAAAAATGTAGTACCCCTATTCCGTGAACGTAAATTTGTTTCCGTTCAGCGTGTAAGCAACGTTAAGCGCGTAATTAGTAAGGAATAATACAGCGAGCGAATCGGAATTAACGTTTAGCGGATGGGTACTACTGGTGAATGGATTTAACAATTTGGCTTTATATTCATGTGTAGGTTGTATTTAAACGCAGATATTATTACACTGTTAAAATTATTATGTACCCATTGTCGTGTGAACACTACGAACGACGTGAGATCACGTAGCAAGCGTCGTAGCAGATTAAAAATCTATGTGGCTACGTACATTTTTAATCTGCTACGACGCATGCTACAGCGTCTGCTACGTCGCTGCTACGGCGGACGGAAAATTGATACTGAAGTATTTTTTCTCTGACTACAAATACAATAAGATAGCATAAACATTTTTCAACAGCCGGCTATTATGAATGGGGTGTTATAAGTTTGATGTGTCTCTCTGTCTGGTCTGTCTTTCTGTCTGACTGTCTGCCGCTGTGTGTGTGCGTATGTGCGTGTGTGTGAGTGTGTGTGCCTTAGTGTGGCAAGTGTTCTTAGTCATGTTTGATGAAAATCGGTTGAGTTAAAAGTTGTGGAGGGGTGAGAGTGGGGAACTCAAATAAACGATACGAAGCGAATATATACGAGTGGGGTATCAAATGAAAAGGCTTGATTTGTCCATTACAAAATTAGTTATTTGAAGAGGGGGGGGGTAGTCAAAATTTAGTACTTAGTTAGCCACCATTTAAATAGTTTCAGGAAATATACCGCATCTTTGGGCAACATGAATACAACATAAAACTGCGATAAATTCATCAAAAATATGCGTTGTCAATGTTGACAAAATATTTTACCCTCGTTGTTATTGTCATTTTTGTAAATGTTTTTAATGAGTACATATAATCCTAATTAGAGATTTCAAAATAGCGTTGCAACGTAAAACTGCATCAAAGAGACTTTGTCTCTTGTGTGATTAGAGATTTCAAAATAGCGTTGCAACGTAAAACTGCATCAAAGAAACTTTGTCTCTTGTGTGAATGTGTCTCGTTTTGCAATCTATGGAGATATTGTTTAAATCTTTTTCCATTCGTTAGTGTGAACTTGATCTAGTAAATGCGACTTTTTCTGCTAACTTTGCCCCATTGCAACTTTAACTTTCTAATTCTATGAAAAAGTTTAATTGCAATATGCAATGCAATCATTGCGAGCTTAGGATGTTTGCAGGCCAAATAGTCAGTTCCTTTCTCAAACTTTGTTGCCCGCGACTGTAAATAGCAATGTCATTCTTATAAATTAATTATAATAACATTACACGAGCTCAAACTTTAGTCATGATGTAATCTCTCATTATGTATACCAAGATAAATAGACAAATGGACACATATTTCCAAATAATTATGTACACAAATGTGGCCCGCGAACGTCTAATTTCTTAACGATTTGGCCCTTCCCAGCTAAATGGATATTCTATTGGTCATATTAACATTCTTTTTTATAATTTGAAGATTCATAAGCGCTTGAGAGAAAGGCTGTTGCATCGTCCTAATAGAATGAGAATGTTCGATGCGTGCTACCTTAGTTCGTACGAACGTGCGATCAAACACATTGATGTCTAAGAAGTGTCCTAACTAAATTCAGGCGATCGCATCGAACTTCAATTAGGACACTCCTTAGACATCGTTGAGTGTTTATCAGTCTCAATTTACAACTGTATGTCACATTCGAATATATTTAATAATAATATTTATAAATAAATTCATAATATAATATAAACAAAACTTAAACTCGTTTTGGTAATTTTTCGTTATCAAATCAAATTTGAATTTTCAAATCGAATCGGACATTGAATCAAACACTATATTATAATACACTACTACATTATAATTATGACGGTACTTTCGTTCCCATGATTCCCCCTACAAGATATCCGGTCCGTTGGTCCACTCTTCTTCTTATTATTCTTACTTAGGTTACTCCATCTTGTCATTTGCAGGTGCTACTGTGCTTTAACCGCTGTGATAAACCGCTTTTTTCTAACTGCGAGAGAGATAAATCGATTTCCTAACTTTAGAATGCAACTTACCCACCTGCACTTCTACCATTTTGTGATCTCTTTGTATGCTGACTGGTCTGATGACATTTTTTAGGAGCGAACCAGAGAGTTGTAAGATGTTCATTAACAATCAATGACGGACCGAGGTAAATTTTAGGATAGAGCAAGATCCAAATATCGCGCCCCCTTACTTGCCCTGTTTATATTTTTTATTATAAAATATATTTAAAACAAATGCATATTAAGAGTCGCTCCTAGCTTGGCGTCCCCTGGGTCTCGGCGCCTGGAACTCCGCTCCGTTCACTCTATGGCAGGGTCGGTCCTGTTTAGAACATCAGCAATGATTCCTTGTATTGGATCTTAACTTCGAAGAATCGCAAGTGGAGCGACCACATCTGCGCTTAGGGGAGATTAGTTACAAAAAGCATGAGATGGTACAAATTTAACACAAACATTTAACAAAAGCATTTTCACGCATCGTCTATGGGCTCTTGCAACTAACTAACGTTTGGCTTGGGAAAAAATAGAGTTCTTTTTGTTACTTTCTTCAGTTAACAAAAATATATGTATTAACAATCTCCCATTCGAAATTTTCATAAGCGATACTGAAAGCGCTACTCATCGGGTCTTTTAAGTTTGAGACACATTCCGTGTTGCCAGTAAATTTATGGGGAGCAAAATCAAACGTTAACCCGTTTTGTATGGACGAAACTCCAGCTGTGCGTCGAAGCTGACACAGACACTTTTTTAAGTAAATAAAATTTGTCTAGAATTTAATGACTTTTTAGGTAAACGTAACATTCTCATTTTCCCATAAGCGGGTGTACAAACACAAGTTCATGAATAAGTTATACTAATCTTTTTTATATCAGTTTTTTCGAGTTTAAACAGGTAACTAATTTCTTATCAATCACGATCCAATTGATCATTGAGAATTCTAATTCACTCAGGCTGGTTTAAAATTCATTAAGACCACATAAAATCAAACACAACAAATGTATATTATATCCAGTTGCTCAGAATGTAACAATTTTAAATAATGAAATAAAAACAATTTTAATTGATCACTTTATTATAATTAACTTGTTATCATTTAGTACAATATGTATAAATTAAGTCTAATTGTATTGGTATAATATATATATATATATATATATCTATATCAATAATATATATATCGTATATAAAAAATTCTCGTGTCAAAATGTTAGTTACCGTACTCTTCCGAAACGGCTCGACGGATTTTTATGAAAGTTTATACGCATATTCAATAGGTCTAAGAATCGACTACTAGCTATTTTTCATACTCCTAAGTGATAAGGGCGGCCCACGCCGTCGGAGTCGCTGGGCGCAGCTAGTAATATGTATATATATATATCAATGAAATATTGTCAATAGTATAGAGATGAGAGAGATCAGTCAGTTTCTGTAAGTACGATATGAAAAGGCGATTAACAATAATAGGAGAATCTTCAATCATTTCCTCAGATTTACTCCACTAATGCCCTCCAGAATAATTTCCTCCTTGAGAGCTAGCACCTCTCTGATGAGGTGTTGGTTGTTGTTTTGCAGCTGAGCAATGAGGGCTCGGTGTCTCCTCTCGCGTTCCTTCAATTGCTGTACTGTCATGTCACAAATATCAGCACACGGCGTGTACGAGTCTGGTAATAAAGACACATATTACATTATCAGTTTCTATTTTATATCAGTATTTGTTTTGGAGAATTCAAAATTGGTAAGGTGGAATCAAAGCCTTTGTTCAGACACGGCGCTTTTTACATCGCAAAATCGAGTGTTCAGACGGAGGTGATTATTAAGCGGTCTTTAAAAATTAGAACCGCGCGGTTCCACGTCATTTTGAAACCGCGTGGTTTCCGCCTTGTCTGAACAAATTTTTAATCGCTCTATTCTGTAAACAAATAAAATATTTTAAAATAAAAATAAAACTACCTTCAAAAACACTAAGGAACTAAAATGCAAAAAGTAGTTGGTACTTTCATTTTTTCTTATTTACAAGGGCAAACGGGCAGGCGGTTCACATAAGTAACTACCGACGTCCATGCACATCTGCACCACCAGGAGGCTAGAAGATGCGTTGCCAACCTTTACTGATGAGTCTTTTTTTTAGTTGTGGTGAATCAAAGACCCTGTCGTTAATGAGACCAGTAAGATCCATTAGATTAGGCCATCGAGAATTCTCAAACTGAACTAAACACGACAACAAGACCATCACTTGACATAACATCACTCCACCACCTCAAACGGATCTTATGTGAGAAAGAGGTGATGGTATCCGGATGTGCTGGCCCATTTCAGCTCCAACCTAAAGGACTGCAAGCGTAGCACTACCTCTAATTAAAGATATTGCATGAATTAGTTCATACTCACTGATGTGTTGAAGTTAAAACATTGTAGGTTTGTTAACAATTTATAAGAACAATAGCTTACCAGATTTATTTCTCAACCTCTCCTTTAGTTTCTCATTTTCAAGTTTAAGTCTTGCTATTTGGTTTTGTAAACACTTCTCTGTGGTTTCTTTCTGTTTTGTTACTTGGCCTAGCTTGGTTCGGGTGCTCAGGAATTTCTGATGGATCTCATGGGATTGGTCAGACAACCTCTGTGCTGATGCAACACATGCTTTAGATTCATTTTTTTCTATGCTCAATTTTTCTTTTAGTCTCAGGGTAGAATTCTATAACAACACACGTAAGCTTTTCAGTTAAAAAATTGTAATTAAAATTAATATGAATTTGCCATTACCATAGATATCATTTTTATCCAGAATATTGGAAGAACATTTTTCATAAAAAATATAAGGATATGGCTGAAAATATTCCTGCATAGAAGATTTCTTCTTAATATTAGACTATAAAATAAAATTGGCTACTTAAGGCATATGCAAATGCATTTAAGATAAGTCTAAAGGAGTTGAAGCAGTGGCTATGGCTGAAATCGGTCAGGACACATCTTTCATTCATCAAGATATTTTTTTTTACACTTAATTGTTTTTTGCAAAAATACATACTGTTATTTGTTTGTTATTTTGTGCGAGTATGTGGTTTTCTTCCAACAATCTGTCGACTTTTTCTGTAATAATTTTGTGTTTTTGAAGCAGTGTCCACATCGAGTTGATGAGTTTTACAAGTGCATCATTTTGCAGAACATCTTTCTCTATATCAGTATGCGGATTAAAAATGTAGTCTATATTCAATAGATTAAGTTCCTAAAGGCAAAAAGATTTATTTAAAAAATTGTATAGTATAAAATATAGATAGAATCTAAAATAATTATTAATCTAGTTACCTCGCTAAGGCCAATTAAGCATTCTTTAAAGTTTTTAGGAGTACACGGTTCGTAAGCAGTCGCCTTTTTAAATTGGTAGTTTTTTAAAAGTTCTTTTACTTCTTCATCCAAACTTTCAAATTCCGAACAAGCCATTATTTCCAATAGTTAAACAAATTATTTTCAGCAAAATAGCCTCACAAGTACTAAATTCTTATGATTTAAGTACTTTAAACTTTGATATTAACTTTTAAAAGTGTCGTTTGTCAGGCGCCACCGCCAGGTACTTATTACTCTTTTCAGTTTCCTTAATGTATTTTAATACCATGGGTACTGGTCTTTAGAAGTTTGTACCGCACCTTATGCCGGAGACAGACATAGCTCAAAGTGTTTGTACATTTTTATCCTTTAAGACTACTACCCCGGCCACACTACATGATCATTGAAATGATCATTCAAATTTTAAAAAAGGATCACTGACACTCCACTCCGGGAGTCCCAACTGAAGTGAAAGCGAATCGTCAGAGGTACAACTTGGTCATACAAAGTCGAAGTAGGTCGAACTGGGTTGAAGTCAGTCGTACTCAGCCGAAATATTTAGTTAGTAGCTGCCCTACATTAAGCATATAACATTACTTTACGTTAAGTTAAAACATCGTATTCGGTAATGCTTGTCGTACAACACTATGTTATTATGAAGAAAAAATGGCCGCTGACAGCTTGCGGCGGTAATCCGCCCCACGCTCATCTCGCTATTTTAACACAAAAACAAATAAAATATCTTGACTACCTACCTTACCTCTACCTTGTCTACCTTGACTTAACAGGGCAGTATTATTTTAATACTGATTGAGCGTTCAATAACTTTTAGTGTGTGTTCATACTTGTGCTAACAGTTCATACTTACTTACGTGCACTCTATAGGCTTTATATACACTCCAAGTACCGCAAACAAAAAATAAAAACCTTTTTTTTCTGTGCTACCGACTACCTTATCGTGTTTTTTAAACGTAAAACTTCTTTAGTCACGCTTGACTGACACGCTGACTTGACTTGGGAAGTAAGATGGCGAATGCGTGTCGAGAGCTACGTTACGGATAGTGTGATTCGGCGAAGCGAACTAATTCCTAGAGAATCGCACGGTTGTGGACTTGAGGACATCGATGTGATGCGGGTGGAATTTCACATTTTGACGAGATTTACTTAAATTTGTATGGAGATTGATCAGCGCCGCCTAGCGGTAACGTTGTAACACTGATAAATCTCCATAAAAATTGAAGTAAACTTTACCGACGCGTAAAAGCTAGAAAAACTCGCACTAAGCACTCTGTAAATTAGCAGTAGTTTAGGCTCTACCATATACTATATCATAGTGTCGAGACGAAATCGTTACAGTGTTTTTATAAGGTAATATTTTCTAGTTATTTATAGTTTATGTAAGGATTGATAATAGGTAGTACATATTTATATTTTATAGCATTGTAACATACATAATATTTATATAGTAATACTTTAAAGTGTATACATGTATACAGTTGGGAAATAGTTGCTTAGTCATTGTCGTGTTATGTATATAGTGTCGCTACTTTTACAGTGAAAATAAAAAAAAATATTAATGCATCCATGTGCCCATTGGCGTAGTTGGCTGTAACCTCTCTTCCGTTCCGAGATTTTTTTTTGTATACCACAAGGGGCAAACGAGCAGGCGTGCAACATCACAACATCCGATGCCGGCCTTTGAGGAATGATTATGCCCTCTTCTTGAAGGTCCCTAAGTCGTATCGGTTCGGAAATACTGAAGCTGGTTAATGAGTCCACAAAGGAATTGTGCGAGAAAAGAAGTTTCTAGAGAATCGCACGGTTGTGGACTTTATGACATTGAGGTAATGAGGGTGAAATTTCAAGTTCTGACGAGATGTCCTATGGTGAATTATAGCTGGCGGTATTAGTTCGAACAATTCCTCAGAACATTCCCAGGGTGTGGGTTAGATTGTCGCCTCGAGACTAGGTGTATCTATATTTATATATTTCTCAAAAAATATATTTGTGTATAACCGGCGGCTGCTATCTATAATGCCGGAACCAGACAAGCTTCATTTGAATGATCATTTCAATGATCATGTAGTGTGGCCGGGGACTTTGTGTAGCTGCGCAAAGTTTTGTGGAACAGTATGGGGCCTAGTAAAAGAACCATTTCTTTACATGTAAGCCAGCCACATATTGAAAATTCCTGGGACAGGAAAATAAATAAGTAGTATCTTTTTTATTTTATTTTAAAAGTACATTTACAACTTGCATATTAAACAATTACTTATATACTAATGTTGGAGACATAATAGCTGATATGCAGGTCTATACCAATTGTACATATTTATATTATTAGCATTGTTATAAAATATCATGTAAACACAGAAAAATTTGTATCAACACACAGTCGTCAGTTAACTTGATATCTGTGTTATAGGTAATAGTAGGCACATACACAAACAATTTTTCTTTAATATATAATTACATATATACCCAGACTCGAGGCGGGAATCGAGTTCACAACCCCTGGATTAAAAGTCACTACCAACTGCGCCAACGGACAAGTCAAATACTTACTATTTTTTTAACTAGCCTATACTGTCCCACAATTGGGCAAAGACCTCCCCCTTTTCCAACCACACCTTCCTTTCATGACCTATTTAAATAAATTTCTTTCCCGCAAAGGCGTCCCAGTCGTCTCGCCACTTTCCTCGGCCTACCTGGTTTACTTACTATAATTGAAACAATTACTAAAAAAAAGGATCCAAAAACTAAGTGAGTATATATGTGAGTCTTCTTCTTCCGAGCGTTATCCCGGTTCAATACCAGGGTCCGCTTAGATTGTAGTGGATGTGGTTGCGGGGCGAGTTAAGATGACCGATTGCCATCTGACGTCATCCGCGGAACCCCCACGATTTCTACAAACTTACGACTAATATCACAAAGTGATATTAAAATCGGGTCCCACTATTTTACGTGCCTTCCGAAACACGGAGGAGGTTGGATATGAAATATAAACCTGTGCCAGAAGGGGTCACCCATCTATCACCCGGTCGCAGCAAGAGCAACTTAACCTAGCGATCGACTCAAATGCCGACCACTGATTAGATGATTAAAGGCAGATGAATATCGGTCTTCAGAATTGAAAAACAAAATTTCTTATAAGTTAACTTACAAGTGTTTCTCCTGACAACATGAATACGTCCGCTTTACCAAGAGTGCATCGAAGAAAGAGAACTTACCGCTACAAAAGTGGGAACGGTGAGTGTAGTGAAGGGTCCAGCGGTGAACACTACACTTTTATTCAGTTTCCCACCGAGTAGTGCCACGCTTCTGCGTACTCTACTCTCTTGTGACCACCACGCACTGCTGTATACGCCCTCGTCCACTCTTAAACTCTGTTGATAAAACCAAGTTATTTTTGTACAAATAAGTGATTTTACTTATACAAGTAAATATTAAAAAAGGGTTTTATATTTGTACACTTTTTCTGTACATTTTGGTACCAATAATAAAGTAATAAGTTCCAATAATAAGTTCGGAATCTAGTATTAGGGTTTTAGGGTATTATTAGGTACTTAAATTGTAGAAGATGTAGACACAGCAGTAGATAAAGCTGTGGGGTGAGTTGAAATGACCGACTGGCGACTGACGTCATCCCCAATACACCCACGATCTCTACAATCTTACTAATAATATCGCTCAGTAACATTGATCGGCACCCACTGTTTTACGTGCCTTCTGAAACACGGAGTAAGTGGAATATTCAAAATCCTGTGTTAAACTTGATAACCCATCTATCACTCGGCCGTGGTAAGCGCTACCTAACCTAGGGATCGACTGAACTGTCGGCCCCTGATTAAGCGACAACCTGCCCCCTTGTTATACAAAAAAAATATTTTCCCTGATTTTTTTTAATTAGCCTATAATGTCCTACTCCTGGCCAAAGGCCTCCCCTCTCTTAGACCACTCTCCTCTATCCTGAGCTTAACCAATCGACTCCTTTCCCATAAAGGCGTCCAAGTCGTCGCGCCACCTTGTTGTAGAAATGTAAAAAAAATCATAATTTAATACGTTTTTAGAACAGGGATGCTTCAATCCGGCGTGGTCATGTTTGGCGCGTCGCCAGCGTGACCTCGAACACGCGTCGTAACTGTTGGCCTGACGCCACATTTACGAGACGAGCCATAGAGCCATATGGCGAAGCGATACCCATACAGCAGTTATGAAGCAAAAAGATCGATAGTCATTGCCAATGTGGAGATAAATACATCGAAAAAACTGGCGAGCTTAAACAAACGCAACTAATGCCATATTAATGACACAAGCTATAGAGCCATGTGGCAAAACGGTACCTATATAAAAGTACACGGTGACTATGAAGCATAAAGATCGATACACACTAACATATATCAAGATCAAGAAGAAATTCTTGACATTCCCGACATTGATTAAACACTCGTAACTGTTGGTGAGACGCCACATTTACGAGACGAGCCATAGAGCCATATGGCGAAATGATACCCTTACCAGAGTATACAGTGGCTATGAAGCAAAAATGTCGATGCACATTGCCGATGTGAAGATAAAAAAAATAAAACAAATCGCCAAGCTTAACCAATGCCATATTTATGGAAAGAGCTAATAGAGCCATGTGGAGAATCGATAGCCCCATACAGTATATAGTTGTTATGAAGCGAAAAGATAGATACACATCACCATATATAATGATTAGATATCAAAAAAATTCTTCAACTTCAACACACGTACCTGTGTTGGTGAGACGTCATATTTAGTTAGTTTTTTTTTTTTATATTAGAAATACTTTTTTGATACATCTATATAAATATATAGGACTTTATGACACATGGACGTCTGGTCCTAAGGTAGACAACTTAGTGCCTGTTTTATAGGTAATGTACGTCTGTTATACCCAAATATTTTTTTTAGAAATATATAATCACACTAGTCCCACTTCTTTGCCAAACCTTCGTAGAGCCAGGTTGTGTTAATTTTTTCTCCTTTAACAGTACTTGGCGCGAACAGCAAACAAACTCTTCAGTTTTATATATTAGTATAGATTATTTAATATTGAAATTTACAATATAAATTTTAACAAGTTTCCTGTGCTGTTTGTGTTTCTTCTATCTGTATCACAGTTTTAATGAACCCAAATACATATTTACATATTATGGAAGCTTGTAAGATATATGATGCTAACCTACTTATGACAAAAAGGTAGTGAAAGACATGTCACGGAATGCTGTACTTTGTCTTGTTTTCTTATTTCCCAAACAAATGTACTCATCAGAAAGTGCCCGTTAGGAATATGAATGACGCATGTATTGGCAGTTTGTTTGCGGTATGGAATGTTTAACTAAGAACTTTCCTCATTTAATAATCTCTACCACCCCATTTAATATTCCTACTTCAAAAAAAGTGTATATTCTCTTCATCAAAAGAATTATATTTTTTCTCAACCGAATTAAAAAAATGTACAGATTCTCAACATAAAAAAAACATTATTTTTTTGCTCCTTACCTCAGAACTTTCAACTGGGTGAACTGATTTTGATGATACTTTTTTATTTGAAAGCTGGTGCTTCCCGTGAAAGCACATTTCAATTTGTTCCACGAAAGACAATTTACAGTCGACTTTTTTTAAAGAAAGAAAGAAAGATTACGTTTAAAAGACGAACAAATTTGAAATTTCGTTATTCACAACAATTTTTTTCAAACTAAACTAAATACCAATAAATTTGGAGATAGGTTATATTTATAGAGGTTTTTTAAACTTATATTCATGTGTGTAAGTAGAATTAAATTTTCATGTCTCACGCGTGCCTATGTCAAAGATTTGTTAGGTTACATAATTATTCGAACTGCATATTTTATGAAAATCTTGTTGTTTTGAATCAAAACTATTATACTCCGATCTGTCGGTATCTGTAACTGTCTAATACAACAATAATTTTATTAAAATTATGTCACGTGTAAATAAAGAAATTACCAAATTATTCCTCCCTACATAGAAATAATATAATATAAACTACAATAGCCATTCAGCGAGGAATCTTCACGCGGAACTGATGAATCTATATTCAAAGTACTATGGAGTTTTATTTTAATCTTTTTCCTTTATACTTTTGTGCAGCCAAAACGATGTCTATATTTGGTCATACTTCAAAGACCGCTATCCCTTTAATAAATACTGGCTTCACTGAATTCGTGAAAACATTTTCAAATTATTCCTCTCTATATAGAAAGAACATAATATAACTACAAGGAATCTTCACGCGGAACTGATGAATCTATATTCAAAGTACTATGGAGTTTTATTTTAATCTTTTTCGTTTATACTTTTGTGCAGCCAAAACGATGTCTATATTTGGTCATACTTCAAAGACCGCTATCCCTTTAATAAATACTGGCTTCACTGAATTCGTGAAAACATTTTCAAATTATTCCTCTCTATATAGAAAGAACATAATATAACTACAAGGAATCTTCACGCGGAACTGATGAATTTATATTCAAAATACTATGGAGTTTTATTGTAATCTTTTTCGCCTATACCTTTGTTCAGTCAAAACGATGTCTACATTTGGTCATATTACAAAGACCGCTACCACTTTAATAAATACTAGCTTCACTGAAATCGTGAAAGCCTTTGATTAGTATATCAGTTTTAACAATGTACTGGGGGAACACATACTAAGCTCAGGAGTAATAAGGGCTGAAGTACCAGTCATTGCAGGGTTTATGCACTAGTAGGTAGGTCTTGAGAGTGAGTTATAAGCCGAGGGCGTTGAAATAGACGTTACTGGTCTTAGTGACACCAGTGCTCATGGTCCAACCTTGGCGTAACTAGTCCTAAATCCTTGCTAATATTATAAATGTGAAAGTTACTCCATCCGTTACGTTTTCATGCCAAAACCGCTGAACCGAATTCGACGATCGGTACAGAGATAGATTCGAAGTTCCAGATTTCCAACTAGTTAAATTAGAGATGGAAACGGGAATTCATACTTTAAAATTAATCTATTTCTTAAATGACAACATTCTTAAATAAAACTTGCGCCGTTTTCTTTTTCTTTGATAGATGCTTTTTGTATGTTTGCTTTTGTTATGCTTTCGTGCATATGCACAATTTATTTCGTCAATATCACATTCAATGGAGAAGATACAAAGGAGATTGGGCAAAAGATGTAGCTAGGAATTTTTTCATTCCTTTTTCTTTTCCTTCTTTAGACAATTTTTTTGCTAGTAACTCTGTTAGTAATAATTTCAGATAGTTTTTATATAAAATAGTTGAATTTTTTTATCTTGTCTGTTTTTAAAATTACGAAAATAACCAGTTAAGGTAAAATACATGCATTAGAAGTACACGAACAAATACCACAACTTTTATTTCATATTAATTTATTTTATATAGACCTTGACCAATTTAACGCTTATATAATTTTTTTGCTATTATTTACAAAATTTCATCATTCGACAACCTGTTTATTATTTTCATCAGGGATCTTCTATTCATGAATATATTTCTACATATTAGTCTCCACATTTGTAGCATCTACATTCAGCTGGTTCTCGTAAACGCACTTCCATGAGAGCTCGGTCTTCATCCTCCAGTCTTAAACCATCCGCGTCATAGCAATGAGTAAGTGTCACCAAACGTTCCCTTAAGTAATTTTCTTTACAGCAATAGCATTCCTATAAAAAACCCATTATATATTAGTGTAACATTCAACTATGTTTTGACGTGATAATTACTTAAGGTGGGTTTAGACCAAACGAATATAGGGCTAGAACTATAATAAGAGCATTCTTACTCGATTTTTTAGTGTAATCGAAAGCTCGTCCTAGCCTTAAATCAAAAGATGAACGAGCGAAAAACTAGAATAAGAATTATAGTCTCTGTGAACACAGACAGAACAACGAATAACGTATCGGCAGCTTTATTGCTACCTTCATTAGTATATCTTTAGACATGACGCCCGTTCTTTATCTCAAGTATTTACCCTATTTAGAAACGGAATTCATTGTAGAACATGTGCTGGCACGTAGCCATATTGATATTTTTTTCTTTAATCCATATCTTTCTAAAACAAAGGCTTACGATATTAAACAATAACGCTATGCAAGAATACTAAAATCATATATAAAGAGTCGTATGCATTTTTAGGCTTCCATAGTACTACAAGGAACCTTTATAATTCCTCTTTGTTCGTTCGTCTTTCTGCCCGGACGTTGGTCCCCCACCAGCATTTGCAAACTATTAGACGTAGAGACTTGAAATTTTCCATGTTGATAGGACATGCTAAAAACTCATTAGGAAAATTATTTTGAACGAAATCGGACAACAACTTTTGAAGTTATTTAACAAATACGTTTATTGCGTACCAGATAAGGAACCCTGCTATGTAAGCGTGTCTTGACACGCTCTTGGCCATTTTTTACTTTAAGAATTAACTATACTTATGTGTATTTAAGTCTTTTATAAGGATTTGGATTTCATTTTCACTTGGATTATTTTTGAGTGCTTAATATTTTCTTTATGCAATAAGCAAATATGCGATGATGGTCCAACGTGGCAGAAGATCAAATCAAGAATCGTATAGATTTCAGCCAGCCTCAAACCCATTATTATATCGAAGGTCTTCCTCAACTCTTTATCTAATAAAAAAAAAATACTAAAAGTTTTTATAAAGAGAAAAAAAATCGATTTTTAAAATATGTCCGGGCAGATAACAGGTTAATAATGGTATCGAGATACCATTATTAATACCTATTATCGTACCTATTAAAGCTTTTATTAGATTTTAGCCGTTTAATCGGTCTCTATTCATAATGCGCCAAACTGAAAGTAAGACCGGTTTTAACTCGCGCTGTTATATGCCTAGTTTACTAACGACTTTATAAAACATATACCGGAAAATAAAGAACGTATTTCTCACAATACTAATATCTGAAATCATAGCCGCCATTTTGAAATAAATATTTAAGTAGGATATTGGAAGACTTGCACGATGCTCGCATTAAAATTTAGTACTTTCCGATAGAAAAGAGAGTAGCTTTTCTTAAACTTTAGACAAAGCTTCATTCTTGTAACATACATTTATATACATTTTATGTTAATCTTGTGTAATCGTGAATTAACAACAGCAATAAATATTATAAAGTTCTTGTAAGTCTACTTCTAGTCTATTTTTTTGTAACTCCGAATCGGATATTTAAAATAAATTCTGTATGGGTCATATGTTTCTTATTTTTGATCATATTTTCAAACCAAAGTATACAAATATTCGTCTAAAAAGATATATAGTAAAAAAGAGAAGGATTTATTGAAAAGTTATTACTCTTCGAATCTTTCATAACGTAACGAATACCCTTGTACTTCCTTTTTTTTATTTAATTTAATTTAGTAACAAAACACATTGTAAAACATCATTAAATTGCACATTATAAACCACAGAAGTTTATCTATTATGCAAAATTTAGTTCGACTACATTTGACAAAGAATAAATAATTATTATATTATTAACTATGTAGACGCATAAAAATAAAAGATCATTTATTGCTACCATAATTTTTAAAATATAAGAATTGAAAGAAACAAAGCAAATATAGAAAAAAAACCGTCACTGTCAAAGTAACAACTAAGCAAAAGGACGCCAGGTCAGCTCAGTGCCGCTTCAAGGTATGAACGCAATATTGATTTTCAGCATGCTACTCTATTCGTCGCCGGAGTCAAAGAAACACACAGGTTACAATTATTCAAGATAACTAAGGTCTATAAAAATTTATAAAGGCGCATAAAACAACCATCTATTCGACTTGCTAGTAGTGTTAAAGAACTTTCTTTCTTCTATCATTCAGCCCAACATTGCCAAAAAATATATCGATCAGAAGTTCGTATTACAGGTGAGATCAGGGAAATATCAATTTTATGTAAACAACTAGCTGTTTCCCGAAAATTGCGAAAGTCCTTAATCTATCAAAAAATCGTTTCATAACATATGTTTCCTAACTATAAACTTACTCTTTATTAAATTCATCATTGTAAGTCCCGCGGTTTTTGAGATTTCGTATTGGGCGACCTTTGGGTGACCTGTGGCTTTTATACTATATAGATTGGTTGCATCAAACGCGAATAAAACGAGAGAAAATCCGTTTTTTTTTATGCCTCAGTTAATGGACTAATCGCCTTAAACTTTAGGATCAAATGGGGCACGCAATGCGGATGTACTTCGACACTTTTGAATATTTCCCGAATAGGAGAATAAGCATTCAAAACATTGAAAAATTGTTAAAAAAAAACTGAAATAAAAATATTTTTGGGAACGGGAACAGGACCGAAAATAGTATTATAGGATAAAAGAATGTAGTAAACAGTACGTAACCTAACGTTCGGACAGGACAATGTCTGTCGGGTCCACTAGTTAATAGAAGAAATGCTTAATGACTATGTTTGAGTTCAAAAATTGCTCAAAAAAGAAAATGATTATTTTTTTTCATTTAAAATTTACAATTTAAGCGTGAAGAATCAATTCAAATCAGACGCAATGATTGATTTATATTTAAATTAAATAGGTAAGTAGATTCCTTTTGTTTGAGAGAAATTGTATCTTGGAGCAAACACCATTACACGCAGGATATTGGTCATCATCAGAGGCGGACACGTTTGGTTTAACCTCGATGCGTGCATTCTATTTGTAGCGAACATTTTAACACAGTACATATAAATATTTAAAGCAGACTTTCTCGCGTGTTCGGATAATAAAACTCAGGTACATATATATACTCACCGGCAGAATTAGCGGAACATAAAATACAAATGGCCAAGAGCGTGTCGAGACACGCTTATATAGAAGGGTTCACTATCTGATACGCTATAAACGTATTTGTTAAATAACTTCGAAAGTTGTTGTCCGTTTTCGGTGAAAATAATTTTCCTAATGAGTTTTTAGCATGTTCTATTATAACATGGAAAATTTTAAGTCTCTACGTTTAATAGTTTGGAAATGCTAGAGTGGAACAACTTACGGGCAGACTGAGGGACGGACGGACAAAGCGAAATTATAAGGGTTCCTTGTAGTACGGAACCCTGGAAAAGAAGAATAAAAAATAGTTTTATTTTTAAACAAATAATAATTAAACATGAAACAACAATTAAATTAACATGTTTTGACATTGATTGGTAACACCATACTTAAAGTTCAATTAAACCAAACTAACCAAAATTATTTTTTCCTAGATTTCCTAGCATGACATAAATTAATAAAATAACGAGCTATCAAACCTAGTAGTAGATTGATTCTAGTTTCGGGTTTCCTCACGTTAAAACCATGTTGACGTCGTGTCTAAAAGTTTAAGAAAATCGTTGCTTGTTAGCACGTCAGGTTGCCCTTGACCGCCGTGTTAATACTAATTCGTATAAACAACTGTTTTGTCGATATGTGTATGTCACGCCGCCGGTTTAATGCTGTTAGTTCCAGTTCGAATGAATCTCTTCAGTTTAATTGTGTATTACTTGTAGGTTTTTCTTGCGACTCTTCTTGAGTTATTTTCGTTATTTACTATTGAGTAAAAGCATGAGGAATAGGACATTCATATTTATTTATAATATTAGTGAGTATTGCTTCCTTCCACAACAGCTACTACCTAACTGTAGGTTAGAAAACTTCTACATTGCTGAATTTTTTTTTTTTTTTGGAAATCCACACTTGCATAGTACTGACGAAAAATAAAAAAGTTACTGTTATAACTTTTTTAATAAATAAACTTTTTGTAACTTTATTAGCTACAGCTTTTGTAGCTTTATTTATTTATTTTATTCATAATTGGAATGCCAACAAGAATGCACTTTGACCTACATTACAATTTATCCAGTAGGATATACTATATTTATGTACAATCTTAATTACAGGCATACACATCATGCAAAAGTGCTAAAAAAAATACATTATTTTATTAATTAATAATATTAATACAATAAACTAAAGTATATTAAGCAGTAAAAATTCATTAAAAAAATGTAATTCAATAAATCAAAAATTCATTCTTTATAAAACAGCACAAAAAATCTCATTAAATGAAATTATTAGTTGAAGCTAAAGAACTGATAGTATAAACTGATAATACAAAAGTTAAATCACTGAAGACGAACTAACAAGGGATCCGTTTTTTACGTAAATGTTAAGACAATAATTTAGGCTCGAATCCGGTAGGCGGCCAAAATCACGTATTCACATACTTATTAGTTGGCTCTGTACCAAGGAAAATAGGAAATGAGAAAATGTTCGCCAAATAAAAGGCTCTTTGGTTGAGTTCTCAATAGATATAATTAATAGATGGAGTCGCACTCATAACATTTCTTCTGCTCTAAACGGTTCCTAATAAATAAACCGATGGAGTTTTACAAATTCTAGAGAGGGTCGATTGATCGAAATTCGCCCACAAACCTTTTTGCTTACAACGGCATATTGTAAGCAAAAAGGTGTTCTATTCACAGACAAATAAAATTTGACAATTAATATAACACATGCGGTTGTCACGATTATGCTTTCACATCGTCCAATACATGTGTGTGTAAATGTTGTAAATCGTTTGGGATTGGTGCTCGGGTGGTTTTATTTTAATCATTTAATATATGAATATTGCATATTATTAAAAAAAAATTGCATTGGCACACCTTACTCTATATGAAATAAAATTGTGCCAAATTTCATACTTCTCGGTCCGCGCAATTCTTGAATAATGGTACCTAAAGTTTTCACTTCACTTATTAATATATGTTTTTTTTAATTAATAATGAACTTGAAAACCGCACCCATAAGATTTATTCCACTCTAGACGTCTCCTAACAAATTATCTAACGGAATTTAATACGCCCACTCTACGTGACTCATTATAGTAGCCGCTGGTCTCTCGTCCTTGTCTTCACTGGCTTCGACTGGATTAGAAACATGCATGAGCAGTTAAGATGTTCCGATTACAAACTCATTCATAAAATTGTTATAAACCCGCTTTTTCATATTTCTGAATCAATTTAAACTCAAGATTGGGACATCCCCGTGTTGAAGACCGACTTGTTTATACGAAACCAAAGTTTGGACAGCGTTTTAATTTTAATACGGGAATTCATAATATTTTCGACATAAAAGTGTCCACGTGTAGCGATACGACCTCCTTTATCTTTTAGAGAAAGTCTCCAGAAATTGGATTAGTCTTTCCAAAGATCTGCCTAATTCAAAGAAAAAGATCTGTCTGGTAGCCAAAATCTTTAATTTTGTATCCTCTGAAAAATGTAGAATTTAGAAATCATAAATATTAAATTGCTTGCACTATTAAAACGTCTTCTCGTACCAATTTTTTCAACAGTTTACCATTACAGACTGTAGCCGGTGTAACATTATCAATAAACACTAAAATCTTAATTTTTATTATATAAACGTGAGTGATTAGAAACCCGGAGCGTCAAAGTTTTCTCAGATGTTAAAAGGAGCGAAAGATTTCGACGCTCTTTTACAATGATATAGCAACAAAAACAGGCCAGTGAGGGTCTTGAGGTTCCTAATTAGCTAATGGGATTTTGTTTGACACGCCCTCCGCGGCCGTGTGTCATTCATTAACGAAATAATACTTGACAACTTGACTCACGCCTCTGTGTATCGAAATAGACCTAAATGAAATATGTACAACAAAGATAAGACGAAGACTCGCGATCAATAACGGACATTATACAAGATACAAGACAGGAGATGAGACGATCACAATTGTATGAGAAAACTTCATTATCGGTGATTTCTTCGCATGCGCTTCGATTTTCTCTTACCGGTGACATTTGCTGAATGCCAACTTGAAGTTGTTAAATGTCAAGAAGATACAGTTGAAGTGAGACTATATATATATATAAAAGTGAATCCCTATTTCCCTTGGCTACGTCATCACGTGTGAAGGACTGGATTGATCTCGCTAACTCTTTTTTGTTGTTTTTTTATTGTCAGGAAAAGGTTCTTATGAAAGTTCATCTTTCTTATGAAGAAAATTGCGCGGAAAATTATAAAGTTTAAATGAAAATAAAGAATAAAATTAATCAGGAATAAATAAAATAATAATACTTAGGGAACAGAATGGGAAAATGAACTAAACGGGAACGGAACGAAATGGAATAGAACGGGAACGAGAATAAATTTAGGTTACCCAAGGTCCGGGACAGCGTTTGCCGTTGAGAAAGTATATCTAACCCTCAACAGCCACTTGGACAAAATTGTATGGAAGATTAGAAATTCTTGAAGTAATTTATAAAATATTTGATGACTTTAAAATGAAGTTACATATACTGTATAGTTATTACATTTTATGTACATATTGCATGAACATTTTCATCCTAAGTAAAATCTACACGTTGACTTCTTTCGGTTCGAAAAGTTCGTGCCCGGGCCCTCAGGTTTTAAAAGACAACTTTATGTGATTTATGTTATGTCTATTATATTTAATTTGTTATCTATGTATTAACACGTGAAGCGAAAAATTCGACCATCGACAATTTTGTGAGACTTATGCGGACGCAGTAGTATGAAATTTGGCACAATTATATTATGGAAATAAATGAATTTTATTATTATTTTTTTTATTATAGTTTATATTGAGGAAGGTGTCCAAATATTTTTATAAAATATGCATTATAAATATATTAAATTTTTAAAATAAAACCACTCACCACTGCAGTGGTCTGCCGATAAACTATTTTAATAGTTTGGCGGAATTTTTATTTTTAAAAAACTGTATTTTTTTGGTTAAAGAAATAAATTAAAAAAAAAATCCCGATATAACATACGCGTGAGCTTAAAAGCCTTTTTATAATAAGTATGAATTCCGTTCACGAAAGTCTAAGTTCTAAAACAACCTTATTTTTCACACCGCAAACTTTATTCAAACCGAGTTCAAACCCAAGACTTTGTCTTTAATAAAAAATAACAGTTCAAAATTACGTATTTGTATAGATTCCAAATTAGACAAAAGTAAAATATATTCAATATGTATTTTGTTATAAAAATAATAATACTTATAAAGAAATAAGTTAATAAACATTATTCTCTTAATTATTAACCATACCTCTTGGCATCAAAGAGATTCTACTTTATATACGAACTGGTGATAATAAAAAAAACAACATTTTTAAAGCAAGATTCAATGACAATTGCCTATGACTTTGTCAAGTCTTTGACAATTCAATTATAATTTATATAGGCTAGTGTAGGTAGGTTTAGTTTTAAATATTATTAAAAATTGTATATATTTATATACAACTTTTGTACTCCAGTGTACTAAATCACCCTAATCCGGTGATAATTGCTATCAATATGGGGGAAGTAAGTAAATGCTTGAATAATTTTATTGTTTCTTTTACCGTATATAGCCCCGAATATTTAAAAATGCCGTCTCTCAGATCCATTTGTAGATTTAAACCATCTCGGGACCTATTTCTTTCTATTTAAAGACATGATTTATCGAGTCTATCCAATTTTGGAGTACTATTGAAGAGTAATATGACGCACAGAAGAGTTTTCTTTTGGAAAATGATGAAAACGTAATATTTCTAATCAATGGGAGGGGTGAATGAATGTAAGTAAGTTTAAAGGTACTGTTATCACCTCTGTAAAAGGTGCTCTTATAACGCATTAATATTATACATTATAGGAAAACGCGTTTTAGAATTATTCTCGTACAACGCACTTGTAGTGCCCCAAATGCGCATATCATGTTATATATTATAGAATAATCTAATTATTGTAAAGGCGGTTAAAAATATATTATCAAAGAAGTATAGGACCTAGCTTATGCAATATGAATTCAATGATTATTGTTCCGATATTCGTGTCGGTCAATGGTTTTATTGCAAAGAATTCCGACAATTTTAGATTTATTTCATAATCTATCTATATATGTAAATAAAATTGTGGTGTCTGTCTGTAATGTCAAAATGAATTTCTTTCACTAATTGCATATGACTATATATGATACCTATCATAAAAACGCAAGTTAATAAAATGTTTGTATGTCTGTCTGTTTGTACCGGATTATCTCCGGAATGGCTGAACCAATTGCGACGAGATTTTTACTAGCATATAGCTGATATTAGTAAGGAGTAACATAGGCTCTTTACTTTTAGAAAAATAATTAGGGTTCTGTACAAAAAATTAAAACCTTCAAAATTTAACAAAATTACTGAAATCACGCGTATGAAGTCGCGGGGTATAACTAGTATAAAATAAACCCAAGGCTTAGTTCGCGTGCAATGAAAATTCACGGAATATTTCGTCCTCTATGTAAACTTCAAACGCCTAAATTATTATAAGTGCATAAATAGTTAAAAATTTAACGCAAATAATACAAACAAAAATAGTAAATGAATTATCTCATCACTTGTATGACTTAAAAAAGTTCTCTGGGAACTAAAAAAAAAATTACAAACGATTACGATAAGAGTTCTTAAGTTGTCATTAAACTAAACACTACATGGATTTCATCTCCAATCTACATTTAATAGGCGGTCACAAGCTTTAACGATGCACGATAAAAGCTCATTAGGCTTTTAACATAAGCTCGGCAACTTGTAAGAAAATACTATTAATTTTCTTATTTCCTTTCATACAACTCATCCTCATCCTCATCCTCATCCTCATCCTCATCCTCATCCTCATCCTCATCCTCATCCTCATCCTCATCCTCATCATAATCATCGTCATTATCATCATCATCATCATAATCATCATCATCGTCATCATCCCGATATAGGCCTTTTAATGGTTAACGTTGGTTAATCTTAGTGTCTACAAAGTTTTTATTTCATTAAACATACCAAACTAACATTAAATTCCTTGTATATCTTCTTTACCGCCAATTTTCCTTAAAATATAAATTATTAGCAGTTCATTTACATAATGGAGTGATTCGTCTTTAATTTGTCAGATTATAAGCTTGTCACGTTTCAGTGTTGTCACACTGTAAATGTATTATGGGAGATTTTTTATTAATTCTAAGCTTCAGCACCTTATTTGGGACTTTCTTCAGGAAATTGACCAATTCTGTGGAGTAATTACAAACACAAAGACAGGAATATAATAGAAAATGTAATAATAGGTCAAAAAATGCTTTAGTGAAATTGTTTTCACTAGCTCTTTTCAGTCACAAATATTTTGAAATCTTCCACAAAGATTTGGCATAGAATATTAACGATTTCTCTATTTAAATAATTATTATTTAATTAAATTAGTTAATCGTTTGCCAACCTCATAGTATTCTATCTTTATAATAACATTAAAAAATAATTAATCGTTTGACAATCGCATTAAAACACACTTAGTCCTTAATTGTAAACCTGTCACGCAGCAATGATGTCACGCCGTTACCAAATCCTCTTAAGACTCTTTGGTATTTTCCGGATTTAATTTCACTCTTTCTACCGTTGATTTAGCCTTAAATATTATTCAACGAGTTAGTTTTTTCTTCACAATATCATTAAAAAGTAATTAATCACTGCAAGAACACAATTAGCCTGAAATTTACTCAAATATGTAAACCGATCATGCAACAGTGATGTCACGCTGTCTAAATCTAATTGGAAAAGGATATATGTTAATTATTCAACAAATTTGTATTTTTTTAAGAAATAAATACAAATCCAAAAATGTGGGTACATAGAGAAAATAATATTTTAACTAAATTCAACCTGCAACTACATCTGCATTGTTTTCTTCAACTTTCTTATAAATTTTCAACCTCTGTTTCACCTGTTTCATATTTCATTTTAGCGACAAAAAGTAGTCTGTATCGTCTCCCTAGATCCAATCTATCTCTATAGGGAATTTCATCAAAATTGTTACAGCAGTTTAGGTGTGAAAAGACAGAGTTTCTTTCACATTTATATCATTAGTAACGAATTTGTGGTTATATTTGGAAAGACTAAATTGTGTTCACACTAATCTTCATGTCAGTATGTTGAGCACTTACTCTTCCTAGGATCTAGTACCTGCTTATATTGCAGAGGATTTGGTTGTGGGATGAGTTAAGATGAATAACTGCCATCTGATGTCATCCTTGGAACAACAATCTCTGTAACCTCACGACTAATATCACTCAGTGACATTAATCAGGTCCCACTATTTTACGTGCCTTTCGAAACACAGAGGAAGTTGGTTATTAAATATAAACCAGTGTTACAATGGTGTCGACGCACATTGGAGTTTTCATATGTGCGCAAAGTGGCAGGTCCAATGTTTGAAGGTTTAAAAAAAATTATCTTCAAATTATAGAATATAATTTGGAATGTCCTTTATATTTTCATTCTTCTTGGATGTGACATAAAATTGAACGTAATATGATTTAAAATTATAAGGTAAGATAACATTACACAAAGTAAAAAATATTTTCTTGAAAATATTTTAATTTAGTATAAAGATAACCAGTGCAGTTGTCTTCAAATGAGTCACCCATCTATCACCCGATAGCAGGAAGAGCTACTTAACCTAATGATCAACTTAAATGCTGACCACTGATTATATAGACAGGCATCTAGCATAACAAGCTGGAGAGTTAAATTAATATTTAGTTGTTTCTTTCTAATACTAAGAATATTTGTATTAATACGAAGACTGTAAATTCGAATGTGACTTTTTGGAACGAAGTTCCTCTTTGAACATTACAATCTCTATGCAAAAAAAGTATAAAGAGATTTTTTATGAGTGTCTATAGATGTCCATGGACAGCAGCACTATCAGAGTATAATTATTTTGAAACTGTATATGTACATAAAAGCGAAAGGTCACCTAACAGGAAATCTCGAAAAACGCTGGACGTACAAAGATGAAATTTGGCAAGAACCTAGTTTTTAATTAGAAGACATAAAATGAGAACAGATTTTTCGATAGGGCCAGATTAAGGAGGTCTCTTGCAAGTCGCGGGAAACAGCTAGCAAAAATATATACATACGTATCTCATATCAGAAATGTATATCGCTACTCGATTTACTTTTTAAAATGAGGCCTTTTATATGACACTTAACAGACTTTCCCTTTCACTTAATATTTTCTCATGTTACCAAAAATTGCTCCTTCAGTCAAAAGCATGATTAAACTGTCATTTTAAAGCCGCCATTAAGAAGCCTACCATTTTTTAATGTCATGTGTTAGTCGGAATATAATTTAAGATAGAATTGGAGAGCAGGTAATATGACGTGTGTTAATTTGAAACCCCAATAGTTTAAAGGTAAAAGTAGTGGACTAATAAATAAATAGTCCACTACTTTTACCGTACAAAAAGTCCTTTTTCACACACGTACGTCTGTTTCTATGGTAGGCAACTTAATTCCTACTTTATAGGAAAAAGCATTATCAAGTAATTTCAGTTAATGTAATTAATTGAAATAAATTACAATTATTTCAATTACTCGAAATATATTACAAATAATTCAATTAATCGAAATAGATTACAATTAATTCAATTAATTGAAATAACTAATTGATAAATTACAAACAATTTTATGAAAATGTCAATTATTCCAAATTACTAATGCTAATGAGACATATAAAGATAGATAAAATTTCGTCACGGTTAAGGACTCTTTCTAATGTTATGATAACATAGTGTTTGGTAGCATATTGGCAGTATTATTGGTTATTTAAAGTACCAAGAACATAGCATTCATGAAACGCTAATTTATAGATAGTTATATCTATAAACACTCAAATCCTGGTGAAATACCAGTCTGCAGATTTTGTTAAGAGGATTTGAAAATACTCCTAAGTTTAACTCCATTCCGAAAGCGTGGTAGACAACTGTAGGACTACATATACTGGTCTAAAAGCCGTCGGACGAGGCGGGCACAGCTAGTTAAAGAATATATTCCAAGTCGCAACAAAGTGAGGACGTTTAGGACCATCGTTAGCGAATTCCCAACGAAATATTGAATTACTCTTACTTAGCAATTTTACAACGCCTCAATTATTTTAATGCTATTTAATTTTTTTTAACAGTGTAAGAATTCAGCGCCACTTACTTATGCATTCAGACTTTACAGTTTGAAAGTTCACAGCATATTTTCATAAAGTTAAATCAGCAAAGTGCACCATTTCGTTTAAACAGAATTTGCTTAAAGAAATGTTCGCTGTAGAACATTTCTAAAGTACACGGCAAGAAATCACCAGTTCAAAAGGCGGAACACGGATGTGCTCGGCAGACAGTTAGGTTCAAATTTATTTTATGTTTCGTTATGATATTCCTATAAATCTAAAGTAAATAAAAATATCTGACATTTTCAAATTCAATTCTTTCATTAAGGTGCTCAGAGGGCCTAGCACGAACATTCTCGATAGTTTTTCTTACTTTTACGTTCAGAATCGAACGTCAAATGAAACATTCATCCTAACGTCCCTGATTAATGCTATCGCGAATGAAATCAGAACTCGCACGTATCCAATCGACGACGTTACGGTCAATTGACGTTTCGTATCGAACGTAAAAGTAAGAGTCGTGGTATTGTGGTTGCGTTTCTCGAGTCTTCCCGGTGGCCTAATCTCGTCATTAAAGGCCGGCAAAGCATGTGGTGGTGAAAAGGTACATGGGCGACCGTAAAAAAATTATTGTTATTTTTATTAATATTAAATTATTTTATTGGAATCTTCACACTTTGTCCCGCAAGCTTATTTGAATACTGGTAAATGGATTAAAAGCCAGTTTATTTTTTTATCATCTCGTTATTATTATTGAGGTGTTAAATTAAGATTTACTAATACATATAAGACATTCAAAACTACTTCACTTTTCACACGCGCTAATAAATTTCCAATTATTTAAATTGCTAAATAAAACTCCCGCTGCTTTATTGATGGTTAATGAGGTCACAAGTTCGTTTCGTGAATTTTAAGTAACGTTTTACTAAATCTATACTTTTAATATATAAAGCCGAAGAATTTTCTTGTTTGCTTCAACGCGCTTATCTCAGGAACTACTGGTCCGATTTGAAAAATTCTTTCAGTTTTAGATAGCCCATATATCAAGGCTATATATGTCATCACGCTAAAATTGAATCTTTTTATTTTTTTATTATTTGAGGTAATTATTAGTTAGTAGCGGCTAAGAACGGCTTTTTCTATAGGGCCAGATTAACGATGTATAGGGGCAATGAAGTCGTGGAAAACAGATAGTAACTTATAAAGATAATAAACTGATGTTAGGTAAGAATCACACATAGTTCTAAAGAGGCCACTGTAAATAACAGTAATTTCAATCAATTCGCGTTACCTTACAAGATAACTACATAAATCTAAGATACCTTTGTGCCTCGGGGCTATAATAACAATGATTGTGCGATGCCTAGGTCCAGATTGGCGGGAAGCAGTTCAAATTGTGCAATGAGGCTTGTCCCATGCCACTATTTCCACCTTAAAAATATACAAAATTAAATTTTAGAGAAATATTAGGCCCTCATCAAGTGACTTGCACAAACATTATAATGAAAACTTTTTCGCGACATAAGTAATCCGCAAATCCGCCTTGGAGCGGTTTTGACAGGGGCTTTCAAATCCAATGAACGTGAGGAATTGCCGAGTACGTCAATATCGGACTATTACTTTTGTTTGTTTCTCTGTATATATGTATTTACTAGCGGCTGACCGTTTATGCTTGTTGTGAAATCACTATATAAATTGGTATAAAGTTTTTGCGTCTATTTCACATGTGTAGTGATTTCATACAATTAGAGTGTGCTCTTATTGTGGCAGAGGTGTCTTGACACCTTCCAAAGCCAATCGTACTCTGTTATCACCTTCAGATGGCATGTATATACGTAATAATTTTGTGATCAATTATTATTAATATGTATATAAAAAAAGTTAGAGAGGATTTTTTTTATTTTGAATTTTCTAAATGCACGCTTCATAACGCGGAGCGTTTGAGGAGCGCTCTACTCTCAATTAACGAAAATGGAGCAATTTCCTGAACTAAAAATGACTCTATTTCTTTGTTATGGCACTTATTTATACATATAAACAGATTAAGATAAAAATCATGTTTTAAATCTTTTGATGCCTCGAAAACTTAATTATTATATGTAGTACTTGTTGCCCGGACAGACGTCGTCCTGTCAAAAATCAACTTTTATACTTTTATTCTTTATAAAAACTCTCCGTCTACCTCAATAAACGTACAAAAATTATTAGCCGAATTCATTCACTATTCATTTTTATTTATATAGATAAGAAAAAAAAACGATTAAAAAAAACATCAAACATAGTGATGTTCGAAAAAGTCAACATATCACGATAATTGTTTTTATTAGCTTCATAATTACGGCTCTATGTTTAGTCTAGTCGAGAAATTGCAAATAATAAAAATAGTGATACCGCTCCTAAAAATACATGCGATACCTCATACTATTCGGAATGATGTGGAGAAACATGTAAAACACTAAACGATGTTTTTCAAACTAGTAAAGCTAAGACAAAATTCTTTCTCAATATAAGCATTTTAATTTAGGTTTTTTTTTTATTTTAAATCAAAATTGTTAATTTAAATTTTTATGTTAATTTTAATTTTGTAATCTTTTTATTATTATTTATTTATTTGAATTTTGTTATATATGGCTCCTCGTCTGAATTAAAATGATTTTATTTTTATTTTATTTATTATGTCGTGCAATAGTTATGGGACCTTAATGCGTTGCTCGGTGAACTAAGGCGAGAGAATTTAGGCACGTTTGCTCCAGATTAACACAAGGTTGACCGTGGGCGTACGTCAGGTTCTGATTCCTTTGTTATGGGCGCCTATTCGCGAGATGTATATTGTAGTGGAATACATGTGACATTGAGATTATGATTACTTAGAATTCCACTACATCATCGAGCGGATGGCAGAAGTTTATAGGGTAAATTCTGTGCGAAACAATATTTTTTTTACTAAAGAAAGAAAAAAAAAGCGTAAGAAAAAGTAACATTTTTTATGTTTCAAAGGGCAAACGAGCATGTGGTAAGTGACTACCGGCGCCCATGGACATTTGCACCACCAGAAGGCTCGCAGATGCGTTGCCGGCCTTGAAATAAATGTTTAGGCGACTGGAAACTCTCACAAACCGAAAGAAACGCGACAACAATACTATCACTGAAGTGACAGCATTGCCATCACTTCAGGCCGATCTTTTGGGAGAAAGACGTACTGATACCAGGACGCGAAGGCACCATTCGATTGCCGACCAAAAAGATATGTCGTTTTTTGTATGCCAAATATATGTAACTTTTTTTAAATACACTCTATATTAGAATATAAATAGTCTAGTCTGAATATAAAAATAATTATTCACACGATTATGTCTTATTATTTTTAAAAGCAAAACACTAGTATAAGCTTTGTATACTAGTACTACACATGAAAATTAAAAAGAAATAATTGATCTTTAAGCATTCGACGATCAGCAAGCGATTGTATATTAGGAACATTTTCAGGTAAATGTAAGAATTTAAATTGCAAGTGTTTCAAAAATTATATTAACTGTCAATTTGTTTTCCGTGAATAGAAAAATATGTATATCATCTTACTCAAATAGGTTTGTGGCCGAAATTCGACCAGTCAGCAATCTCTAGTAAATGGAAAAATATAAAAAAAAATTAAAAAAGTGAAAGTGAAAAGTGAAAGAATTTTGACCAATATTGTTATTAAAGACAAATGCTAAAGAAATAAAGATCTATTCAGAATCGTAGATCAAAAAGAATATTGCGGTAAATCGTTTGAGTAGCAGTTGGTTCCGTTCCCGTCACACTGAAAGTCTGTCCAAATTCATTATCAATTTAAAAATATTTATCTCATCAAAATAATCTTGATGTAAAATTTTGCTATAATTATTTTAGAGTCAAACTCTACACGCCCTTTCTCTACCCGCGGTAACTCTACACCTCAGTCAAAAAAACATTTTTCTTGTTTATTCTCTTGAAAACGTATGAAAACTTCAATATTTTTTCGTAAGTCGTTTGTGAATAGCAATGACTCAGTGGTGGGTGGGTTGTCCAGTGTTGAAAGCAGCCTGCAACGTCAGGTCATAGGTTCAATGCCCGCTCGTGAGGTTAGGCCGTTGGTCTCTATATTGCGAACGTATTCGCATTTATTTATTATCACATCATATGGAAATTGATCGCTTTTGTTTATAATACTTCCCTTGTGTTTCATTAAACTGAATTGGCCACTAACCAAGAATGTTACTACTATAATAATAATAATATTAAATAGAGCTTTAATAAACACCTTAAAAAGCTCTCGCTTGATTGTTGGATCAAGAGTCGGATACAGAAGGCGGTATTGCTTGAGACGGCACGTATTGTGAGGAAGTTTCTCAATCTGGAGCCCTAAGAAACGTATTTAAAGAGATACATCGTTTGATCTTGATTGATACAGCCGCTCGGGCTCTCGCAGTTTTGTGACTCGCCATCCACATTCACGGTCCCGTGAAATTAAATTTCGCCACTGGGTTCAATATAATAATTTACATTAATATAATCCTGATAAATGTTCGTTTATAGAAAGCCTGAAATGCATTTTTATAATTAATATAGACAGTTCTAATCATATAATAAGGCAATGCAAATATTTAACAAGCAGAATCTTCCACGTTCATTTCTCGGCGAGTTTCACGAGCGATTGTCAGCATCCCGTGAATGTGCCGTGAATTCACGACAATAATGTGGAGCCACCGTAATAATTTTAAAGTAATGAGCGTCGCGCATTACATTTTTTTACATTAACGGACCGCTATGTAAAATTTACTGTGTAAAATTGACTACTTGTATACTATAAAAGTATCCCCAAAAGGGTTTGGTTAGTATATAGAATTTATGGGCGTTTAATATTTCAATACTTTGGGGATAAGCTCTTATATATCTTCCAGTTCAATCTTTTTTTGGATTTCTCCGATTGTGTCCCTCTTTGTAAAGGTAAGATGAATATTTTATATCATTTTCTTTGCGTTTAAATTTATCTCCGCAAGCGACGGGATTCGCTGCCGCGGTCTCTTTAGATTATGACTTCTTTGGGATTTACCCATTTCATGGAGCGCCGTTCCGGGAATAAAATGCTAAGGGAAATTTACTGTTCAATATACGTATACATTTTTGATATGTAACATTTGCCTGTGTCTCCGGTCTGTGGCCGGCATTTGTGTCGATCACTAGGTTAAGTGGCTCTTACTGCGGCCGGGTTATAGATGGGTGACCAATACTAACACTGGTTTTGAAATACGCCGGAATTTATTTCGATCACTAGGTTAAGTAGCTCTTATTGCGGCCGGGTTAAAGATGGGTGGCCATACTAACACTGGGTTTTGAAATACGCCGAGTCTTTGAATACCAGTGTTCTTGATAAAGTAGCTTTTGCTGCGACCACGTGACCCATGCTAACACTGGCTTATATTTCATTAGTTGTACCCGCCACATTGTCCGCGTAAAATTAGGTGAAAACATTTAGCGTGTTGATATATAACCTTTTTCGATAAATGACTGATGAAAATCTAACCCTGAAAGATTTTTTCAAATCGGATGAGTAGTTCCTGAGATTAGCGCGTTCAAGTAAACAAACAAACAAACTCTTCAGCTTTATATATTAGCATAAAAAAGATTACTACGTATTCCTGATATCTTAAAAAAAAATTAAAACTTTATTAAAGAAAATTAATGGTAAATCTACTACTAGAGCGGGATAGCGCTAGGTACACAGGAGTCTGGTTGTTAAATTAAAAACCTAATTTAGTGCCCTAGACAACGCGCAATTAAATTTAGAAATGATAATTAGAGATGTAAATAAACGGCACGCACGAATTCCGCCAAAATTGCTAATTATTCGTCAATTACACGACTCTGTTAAATTTTGGTTAATTACGTTATCACAGATGACATAGTCCAAATTAGGGTCGAACTCGCTTCGAGCGACCCATTTCTCTAATCAGAAAATTAGATGAAAACAAAATTGGCGAAAACAAAAGAAATTGCCGAAAAATTCTGATCACCTGTTTGCGTCTTTTGTGACACACGCCCAGAGGCTTTGCCAATTAAGGCGTGCGGTCCGATTCTTGCGGGTACAGTCGTTCGCAATAGCCTAAGTACTTATATTTTGTAATTCTGTGTAATAGGCATGAGGAGAAATTTTGCAAATAGGTTTATAGTGCTTTCCGGTATCTACTTTTGGCAAAAAAAATATTTCTGCAGAAATTAACGTTTTTATAGCGAAAAAAAAGCACTCAAAGTTGTCATGACGTCACTTTATGTTAACTGTGCGTTCCACTCAGCGTCACCTCGACGTTTTCGCCGCGACCATAACGATCGCAGTCTCCAAATATCGAATATCTGAATGAGCACTTTATAACGTTGCGATCTCTTATTATAACGTATTTTGGATTTAGGAACAGGCCTGCGTTAATATTTTTTACCTATAAAATTTTCAATTGCTCCGAAATAGACCACTTTGTATTTGAGTTTTTTTTTTAATTATCGGACAAGGAAATAAAACATTCATCCTACCTGTATAAAGCTTTTTTGATGTCATTTAAGATAGGACGAGCAGATCGCACACCTGATGGAAAGTGATACGTCTGCCCATTACAGGAGACAGTGCGAGACGACAGTTATTTGGTATGACATACCCAGTAATTAGGCTAGCTACAGTGCCCTTTTTCCGAAACAAAGTAGAGACTTAAAGACACTTCTATTTTACGTAAATATATCTGGCATTGCAGTGGTACCTACCTAGACGACCCTCTAAGAGACTCTATCACCTAGTAGATAGAGACGATAGAGACAATTAATGATGCAAATCAAAAAATTTGTGACCCAAAAAGCCTTTATAGCAACTCCGCAGATAAAGCCAAAAAAATAAACATTACTTGAGTATAAATTTATTTCGGAAAAGGTCAAATGTACGTGTGTTTAAATAAGGGATGAATAGTATGGCGTTACGAAGACAGGAAAATCGGAAATTGGAAGAAAAGGGTTTCCTACGCGTACTGGCTTTACTTAATAATGCTTTAGTCTCAATAGCTCTACGGTAGGACCGATGGTCAGAAATCTGCGAGGTATCCGGTTCAAACCCAACGCTACTGGGGTATTATAGCACCCACTTTTAACACAAGCTTTTAATTTAAGCTTAGTTTGAGGGGAAACGTCAACTGGACACATGAAAAATTAATAATTCTTCTTCCTAGCTTTATCCCGGTCTCGTAACAGAGTTCACTTAGATTGCAGAGGATGTGATTGTGGGGCGAGTAAAGATGACCAGTTGCCTTATAGCGTCATCCTCGGAACCCCCAAAATCTTCAAACTCACGGCTAATATCACTCGGTGACATTAACTATGTGCCACTGTTTTACGTGTCTTCCGAAACACGGAGGACGTCGGATATTTGAAACCAGTATTAGATTTGGTCACCCATCAATTACCTGGCCGCAGTAAGTGCAACTTAACCTAGCAATCGATTCAAATGCCGACCACTAATTAGGCCATAGCCTCCTAAAAAAAATGCTTATTTAAATTTTATATATATATAAAAGCGAAATATCTAAAGCCGCAGGACGCACAAACTTCAAATTTGGCAAGTCATCCGTTAAAAACGGATTTTCGATAGGGCCACATAGAGAAAGTTTAATTAAGGGTTCTCTTAAGTTTAATTTTACGCGGACAAAGTCGCGAGAAACTTCTAGCTATTACGAAATTATTTAAAACGATAATTTAAAATACGATTATATAATTTGGAACTGAACAAATAGCACGAATAATTATTACGAACAAGAATACCCATTAGGCGTTACTTTTAAAAAGAGTTCATCAAAATGATTACAGTACTTAAACCGTCCAACCCAAAACCTGAACGTTATTAGAAAAGTTATCTGCAAATCGATAGCGGCCGGCAAAAAATGAAATTTGTTGGGGCCATTAAAGAGTTTGCTGATGAGTTTTCTGGAATTTTCGCCCTCGATTCTTTTCAAAACCGTTAAGTCATTAAGATAAACACAACGTTATCGAAACGGGTCAGATGAGAGCCGCCTGCGATTATGAGAATGACTAACACTTCAAGAAATGAGCGCACTCATTCCACAAAGGTTGGTATCGCATCTACGAGGTTTGGGTAGTGCACCTATGTATTGTTAGTTACTCGGTCGAACCACCGGCCTGTTGTCCCCTGTTTTAGAGACTGTGAATAATAAAATCAGGCATCACTTCGCGGAAATCCTTATGAAAACTTATACTACTTTGCTTAAATCCATTTAAACAAAGAATAAAATAGTTATGTTAAAAATGAAGGAAGTGGTCGTGGCCTAATCAGTGATCGGCATTTAACTCCACACTAAGTTGCTCTTGCTGCGACCGGGTAATAGATGGGTGACCCATTCTAGCGCTGGTTTATATTTGATATCCGACCTCCTCCGTGTTTCGGAAGGCATGTAAAACAGTGAGACCCAATTAATGTCACTTTGTGATGTTAGTCGTAAGGTTGTAGAAAACGTGGGGGCTTCGAGGATGACGTTAGATGGTAATCGGTTATCTTAACTCGCCCCACAGCCATATCCTCTACAATTTAAGCAGACCCTGGTATTTAATCGCGATAACGCTAGGAAGAAGAAGTTATGTAAAAAAACTGTTTCCTGAACTGCTTGACCTCGATAGTGTAGTGTATACATAGAGGAGGGTACTTGTTCATAAGAGTATAAATACAGAGACAATCGGATAAGCGAGGCAGTTGTGTCACAACCGTTGAGTGGGTAACAACTGCCTTAGTACATTGTGATCATTGTGAGTACGACGCCTGCATATACTAATTTGGTGGGTTATAATTACAGTGAATATTTAATAATATTTACGTAGTATCAGTGGACACTACAGACAGATTAATGGTAAAAGGGCAGATGTATATACGAAAGGTGCTCGATTCAAACCTCGGCCTTACTATGATGTAGTCCTAACGCAAGCTTTTAAAAAAGCTTAACTGAATTGCAATTTTTGTGGGCTCTTCGTGGGATGCACGAAGAACACTCATAAACTTTGTTTTTATGACGTTTATCTTATGTCATATAACATTTTTTTAAGCTGTCAAATCAAAAATTGCAAACGTAAGTTTGAATAAGGACTAACTTTGACAAGTAAGGACTAATTGATAGAATCAGGCGTTACTTTGCGGAAATCCATGACATGCATGAGAAACTAAACTACTTTGCTTTAATCGTCTGCTATGATCCTACCAGTGCGGTATTAGATGTCTTTTCTAATAATGAACTTATGATAGTTCTTGACAAGCCAAGGTCTTTTAGTAGGTTGTACAGGGATTTATATGGTGTAAGTTTAAAACGAAACGGTTATTACTTTAGCCTGGAACTTAATAGTAACTTAATGTTTTGATATTTTTAAAATTGGTCCTTCGTGTAATTTCACATTATCAACTACTATTAAAATACGATAAGTGGTATAGGCAAAGATTTATCCTTAGGCATTGAATATTTTAAACCTTTTTTAACCTTTTAAACTATCAGGTTAAACTTGTTTCCTTAAGCTAAACTAGTTAGGCCGCATCTTTAGCTTTTTCTCTTTTAAATACTTGTTTTGACGCCGGCAATATCTGCATTTATAACTAGGTTTATATTTAAATGAGTTAATTCGCTGTGAAACTGTTAAATATCTACAAACAAGTTATTAAAGTTGGATTAAGCAGTCTTTAAACTTGATTAAGAAACTCCTTATATCGCTTTGTATGGACTTTGTAAATTGGGTGTTGTTTAACAATTTGTAACCCACAAAAAATAATTATACCTACATCATCTATTTGACGTTGCGGAAAACATGTTTTAACTAATCTATACTTCTATACTTAATCTATATCTATGTATACTATTATGTAAAGCTGAAGTTTTTGTTTGCTTGTACGCGCTAGTCTCAGGAACTACCGGTCGGATTTGAAATATTCTTTCAGTGTTATATCGAGGAAGGCTATATGCTATTCATCATCACGCGAAAATTAAATCTGTTTTTCTTTTCATAATTTTACGTTCAGGGAGACCTTCAGTCTTCCCTGCGTTCGACGAGGTCCTAATAAAAAGGTCCCTTTCCGGGAGAGACCCCATAATAGCAGCTAAAATTATAGAACCTGAAATCGGAGCTTCAACATGAGCTTTAGGTAATCATAAATGAACAAAATCTTTCAAATAAAAACGAATCATCAAAATCGGTTCACCCAGTCGAAAGGTTTGAGGTAACAAACATAAAAAAAATGTACAGTCGAATGAGAACGTACTCTTTTTTTGAAGTCGGTTGAAAAAGCTCAGACACTTATCAAGCGTTAAGCTTTTCTTAAAAATCTTATATAGTATTATCACGATAAGATATGAGACTGAACAGCTAGTCTCACAATTTTTCGCGCTTTAACCTGAAAAGAGCCTATTGCAGATTCGAAGCCAGCAGGGGCAAATAAATAGAACTTTTTCTACGCTTTCTGTTTTAAAAGCTTTCATTCTCGTGGCTCGACTTTTCTGAATCAGTGGTAGCTTTTAAAATATTTAACGATTCAAAAGAGCTTTTAAAAGTTTACTTAAAAGAACCATCCTTTGATTTATTTGAAAACAAGTACTAGGATTCAACGGGGATATGCATAAATCCCACGTCTTTGTGGATTTCAGACCACGCTTTTTACCGTTGAGCTATTAAGGCTATTTGCACAGACATTAGTATACTAATGTAAGATTGTGACAGCATAATTTTGACTTCGGGCTTTTTCTTGCGTTTAGAGGAAAGGTTCCGCTGACCACACTTAATACCATTCGCGTGATCATTAAAGATGCATTATATGTAACGTAACAATTTCAAAACACAATTTATAGAAAATGGTCCATTGCGCAACTAGTACCGAGTCGCCATAGACGCTCGCGTATTTAGCATGCAATGCAAATAATCTGAGGCAACAGTTACCTATAGTATGGGTGGGTGTTAATTCGATGCCGCTTGTATCATAATAGAGGTATTGTGAAGCAACTCATATGCAGCTGTTGCTTCTATATAGGTCATCATTTTTTTGCGTACTACGACGGAAGAGCCATAACCTTTTATTCATACAAAAGTATTTTTATCTATACTAATATATAAAGCTGAACAGTTTGTTTGTTTGTTTGTTCGCTTTTATAAGATACATAAGTTTTTCCACTTCCTCTTATGGCAAATTTTTGGTTTTCAGTCCATTTCGAATGATTGAAAAACTTCTTCTTGCGTATGATAACAATCTATCGAGAAATATTTAATAACAATTTCTGATTTTTCTGAACCAATACAACTTTGAAACTGTCACGAAAAAAATCATATTTTTTAAAGACCGATAACGCATCTGCCAGCATTTTAGTGCAGCTCTCCACGGATATAGGATGAGATACTTCGATGTATCGCCACCTTGTTTCTCCTTTTAGTTTATGTAGAAAAATATTACCGGCCGTAATTTGTTTTTCTAAAACCAATTAAGATAATCTTTTAAAACCTGTTTTGAAGCTCACTATTTTCGTGCCAAATTGTTTTTGACGTAAAAGCTCCTGAATTAATCGGAATATCCTTTCAACTAGCGAACAGACCTTTGAAATATTAATCTACACTTTAAAAAGCTCGTTAAGAATCCCCCGGTGAATGAGACCTGGTTAAAAGAGCTATCGAACTTAATGTACAAGACGTTACAAAAAATATTGAAGATCATCCACAAGGTCAGCTCAAGGGGGCGTTTCGAGGTATTATAAGAATCGAATTTGTACTGTGGACCCGTATTATTTAAAAAATTGACGCCTTTATTAAAAGCCAATTTGTGTTTCTTAAACAAAAGTTATAAATTCAATGTGAGTTGGGATTTAAGGCATTTTACAGATTAATGATTATTTAGAGAGTTCATAAAGGTTCTTGTTCACTTTAACTAACGTCTTGATAACATGTATTATCTGAGCCGAACATGTCTTTACCTGTCTTGCAATACCTCTTTTTTTTAGATTATTTGCAAAGCTCTATTACTATAAAAGGGCATCTTTACCCAAGTTTATTATAAAGATATAAAATCTGTATTTAAAAAATCTTAAAGTATAGAACATTTCAAAATTCATGTCGAAAAAAAAAAATAGATTCAATTTTAGCGTGATGATATATAGCCTATAGCCTTCCTCGAAAAATGGGCTATCTAAGAGTGAAAGAACTTTTAAAATCGGACCAGTAGTTCCTGAGATCAGCGCATTTACGCAGACAAGCAAACTCTTCAGCTTTAGTATAGATAATTCATTACATCAGCTTTAGCCATACCACCGCCTGATTAACAACATCTGCATATGCTGATCAGCAGCATGATCAGCATATGCAGTGCATCAGCATGATCAGCATATAAATAGCAGTGTATCTTCTGTAGTTGCTGCTTAGAAGCAAGGATGTCAAAGGCATTAAACAAACATCATAAATCCAGGAGCAGCTATAATAATGTACAGTCGTTTGTACAGTATCAGCTTATCAGCGCTGGCCTTCGCTGTAATGCTACACATCTCTTCCGTATTGCAATTTGAATGTTAATTATCTTTGTTTAATTTTGCCGTACCTCAATAGCAAATGCAAAATTTTAATATTTTTAGGGTTCCGTACCTGCAAAAAAACTACTACCTTATAATATAATGCAAATTAAATTCAGACCTTAGTTTTTACACGCAATAAATCAACGGTAACGTGACAATAAATAGGACTTATTATGAACACGATACGGCCGTTCCACTATTGTAATAAAATAAGACAGACACCTTTAACATCGAAAATCCAATTCAATTCAAAATTTATTTTTGCAATTATTTTATTTGACTAACTCTTGTTAAAGTCATATCTATACTAATATATAAAACTGAAGAGTTTGTTTAAACGTGCTCATCTCAGGAAATACAGATCCAATTTGAAAAATTCTGTCAGTGTTAGATAGCTCATTTATTGAGGAAGGCTATAGACTATATATCATTACGCTAAGACCAATAGAAGTGGAGCACCAATGAAGAATGTATCAAAATCGGCGGTTCTTTTTCCCATTTGAGAGCTTCCGCTGCGTGCGGGACACGTCGCTCCCATTGCCCACGCTGCCCCCGCCGTTGTTGCTGCCCCCATCGCCCACGCCCCAGTCGCGTACGCTGCCCCCGTCGCGCACGCTGCCCCCGTAGCCATCGCCGGACCTTCCGTGTCCTATTCCGCATCTTCCAGCTCTGTAGCGCACGGAGGCTATGCTGCACCCGCCCTCGGACATGCCGCCATCGCCGCACCAGCCTACGGTGCCGTCGCAGCCGCTCCCCTCGCCTACGGCGCATGGGGTCACGGTGCTGTGGCCGCTCCCTTAGGTCATGGTCTCGGTCTCGGTCTTGGACACGGTCTTGGTCTCGGACATGGTCTCGGACACGGTCTTGGACACTACTAGGCGATCCTCATTTTAGGAATTTATTTATGTACCTACGTAATTAATTATTATGACGATGGTTATGAATGATGAATGATGAAACTTGCTGTGATCAAATAAAAACTTTATACGAGTGAACATTTTCTTTTTCTTATATAAATCATTCCATTAGTAGTAATCTAGCATGTGCAAAGAAGAAAATTGAAAGAAGAATTTTATAGATTTTGGTTTTAAAAAGTAGAGAAATTTTAAAGAAAGAAAACACGACTACGTGTTAAAAAGAGCTCTAATTAATCCTTTAGCCTTAAAGACTGTATTATGTATCGTTTATTTGTGCAACAGAAACCCAGTAAGAGAATAATTCGATATATCCTTCATCGCACATATTCAATATATAAAATTAAATAAAAAAAATAATTATAAAAAAGATACCTGTTTAGAAGGTATATTAATAGGTATTGATGACTTGCAAAAAGCATTAGAAAATTGTCAGAGATATTAACGCTTTTAGACAAATTAAAAATTAAAAAAATTAAGAAAATCATTTTAGAAAAATTAAAAAATTGTAGTCAATGACACGTCAATATTAATGTGACTTCAACATTACATTAAATCACCGACCTATACCAGTTCATCCGTACAGCGCCATCTAGTTTGCTTTGGTGTAACCTTTTTCCACTTGACATCATTGCCATCTTGTTATGTAGCGGCCGCTACAAACTGATGAACAGGTAATATCTAATTATACATAACGTAAATATACATATACATACTCATTTTTTTAACTAGAGTTCTTGGGAAAATTTAATAGCCATCTAAATATTCCCAATATTTCAAAAAAAAGTAAACACTAAGGTCCAAAATTAACTCAAATAATCGTTGAAATACAGCTTTCATAATTTTCATAGCAAGTTCAGGCGACCTGTAGAGTCTATAATAATTTCGCAGTCGTTGTTTACGTCTCGACTTTGAAGGTCATTAAAAGTAGGTCACGATACTCTCAAAAAAGAACTGTTTTAGACCACACGACTATTGTAAAACTTCTTCTATATATGTATATTTATAATTTAACTTTAAAATTAATTTACAATTACGTTCATTGTAGACGATGAATATTTAATGTATTAAACAAAATATAAATATATAAAATTGTTCAAGAACGAAGTGAAATTACAAAATAATCAAGAAATCACTGTTCATGTTACACATACGTCACCTTACTCCACAATTCAAGCGTGCGTAAAGAGGGCTTGAAAAACGCACAATTCATGATGTGCTTGACTATTTACGCTTTATCTGTGCCTTACTCTACTTTCTAAGGACAAAACGGAGACAATCACACACACGCACACGCGCCCGTACGCACATTCACACACACATAAAAGCGAAAGGCAAGGAGGTAGCTTGTAGTTAGTAGACATCAACTAAGAAAGGATTTTTTTATTAGAATAGAATAGAATTAAGGAGGTCTAAAGGCTCTCCCACATATGTGAGCGCGGAAGTCGCAGAAAACAACTAGCAATTTAAAGGAAACAAAAATGTTTGCATTATATGTAAAAATAAAAAGGAGAAAAATATCAAACGCTTTTATAAAACTGCATCCACCAAGACGTACAGTTAGTTAGACACTATATAAAAACTTAAAAACTAGACTAAATGACTAATGGTTTTTTTTATTTTTATTTATTTTTTTAATAATTGAACAAATTGAACAAATATATATTTCTACAAAAAATATATTTGTGTATAACAGACGTCTGTTACCTATAACACAGGCATTAAGTTGTCTACCTTAGGAACAGACGCCATATAGTTCTGTATATATTTATTTATATATTAAAAATGTCTATGGCTAATTATAAAATTTCTACGAGTAGTTGCAGCAGGTTTTGTTACTTACGTATTTTATTCTCATCGGTTGCTTGGGGTTATTGTCTTCCTACTGGTTGCTTTACTTACTATATTTGAGAACAATTATTAGCAGTGACTATCTTCCTTGCAAATTTTTTCATTACTGATTTTGTGGCACTTTGTGCATATGCGGCGAACTTACTTTTTAGGTATGTCTAATTTTGCCGTTTCTACTCCTACTAAGCTTAAATTAAAAGCTTGTGTTCGGAATGGGTGCAACAATACCCCAAAGGCTTCAGGATTTAAAAACCAGGGGTACCGTGCGAGTCCCAGTACATCCCTTCCACCGTTGAGCTATTGAGATTGAAATTTTATTGCATATTTGTTTAGACTGATTGGTTGGTCTGTTGTTACACGTAACCTTATCATTCACGCTTGAATGAACACTTTCGGTGTGTTTGGCAAACACACACACTAATTAGTGAATGGATCTACACGTCGATTTTGTACGGCCAACGCCGCTGACCTGGCGTGGTGATTACCGCAGTTATATCGGGCCAGTTACGTACTGCTTGCATCAGAGCATATTAAATAGAATTTAAATAGACAAACTTTAAATAGAATTACAGGTAGAACTAAAAAATCAATTGACGAAGCTATCCAGAGTTCATTTAGTAATTTTAACGTAACTTCTGAAACTATTGCTAATAATTTCAAGGAACGTAGTAACGAGTAATAAGGAACGTCCGAAATCGGTTCAACGTTTAGTAGGTCCAACAGTCAATGACATACGGATATATAATAATTATTTATGTGTTAATACTTAAAGCGAAAACTTTAGGTACCATTTTAAGAGAATTTCGCGGACGGATGGGTATTAAATTTGGCACAATTATAGCTCATTTTAAAGAGGAAAGAGTTCGAATGCTAATATTTTTTTAATATGCAATATTAATATATTAAATTGAAACCAGAAGCACACCCAATACCAGAGGATTTACACCATTTACACACACATGTATTGGATGATGTCAAACCGTAATCGTGACAACCGTATGTTACACTAATTGTCAAATTTCATTTTTCTGTGAATAGAACAATAAATGTCGTTGTACGCAAAAAAGTTAGTAGGCGAATTTCAACTCAGACTAGTCCATACAATTCTTTCGCCGTCCTTCAAGCGACTCTTAGCAGTTCGATGTAACCGATGTTTGTAATCTCGAAATGTCAAAGGTATTTAATTTGAATATCATGCGTTATCTCCATCCCATACTCGGAATTTATCGATGAAGTGCCTATCTCGAGGATAAATTGTATTGTGAGTAAAAACACCGAGTCGGCTCGATTAAAATGATTCGTCGCTTACGAACGGAAATAAAGATAAAATAAGTATTTTTTTTTTGTTCCTGATGGCCATTGAGTAGATATTTTATCGGGATGTTTCTTTTGTGGTAAATAGGTAATGTAATATACAAATAATCAGAAAGGATGAGGAAGATCTGGCGCAATTACCTAGACGCCTTTGCGGGGAAGCCATGACCGTGTCTATATTACATAAACGTGTCTGAATTATTGTGAAAAGGTGATAACAAAAAAATACTCGACTGAGTTTGTTGCGGGCTCTTCTCAGTGCAGGGCGCATCGGAACCTTTGTAAACTTAGCTTTTAAAACATAGAATTTTTTGATCAAAAACAATATTTTAGGAAGAGTTATAATCGTTATTATTATCCTTACAATAACGATTAACGACGAATCGTTATTATATAATATGTGAAATTGACTCCGTCTGTTACGTTTTCACACCTAAACCGCTGAACCGATTTTGATGAATTTCGGTAAAAATACAGATTGGAGCTTGGACAGGGATATAGGCTAATTTTTGTGGGGAAAATTTCTATGAAAATCGAAGAAAACAACGCGGACAAAGTCGTGGGTTGAAGCTGATATGTAGAAAACCCGTGTCACGGATTGTGATCGCGATAAACTCTGAAAATACTAAAGCGATTTTGTTCACATTTCGTAACTACCCGTTATTTAGATTTCACACCATACTATTACTTATTGCAAACAAAAAGCAAGTGAATCAATATAAAAGAAAGAAAATATGCGTGTTAATTGAAACTCTGTATTTTATTTTTAAATTTTAATCTATAACACTTTAACTCGCTCTTGACGGTTCCATTAATAAATTTTATCATATAAATTAAAGCAGAAATGAATTGTATATTTTTACACGGAGAGATAATTTATCAACGGCGATTTAATTAAGGCATAAAATGCAGGCCGGCAATTAATTACACCAATTAGTTACTTTTAGTTACAAATTAATTTTAATTAGTAAAGTCTGCATAGAACAGCGAGAGATATTTTAGATTGAAACAGATTAGTTAAGGGTATCCGTCTAGCGTTTGTTAAAAGAAGCAGATGGTGTAATTTTATAATTTGATGACATATTAATAGGCATAAAAAATAATACTTTCTAACATAAAATCGTTAACATAAAAATACAACTAACAGCAATATTTTGAAGTGATATTGTATGATCTTCGAATTCTTGAGTTTAGTTTTTCAACATATGGGTGTAAACTACAAGAAAATAATCCATAAACTATGTCGACATTTGACATCCACTATCTATGATATTAGTAGACTGTATATATTTAAAAATTGTTAGTAATTAGAAAGACTTGTGATTTTTTGACATATATACTAAATTTGAAAGTGAAATATCTTCGGATGCATTTATATACTGTAATCCCTTTTATGAAATTATTTTGAGGGCGTTGAAGATTAAATTTGTCGAAATACGCTGGGGCTTTCACCACCCGTACAATGCTGCTATTAGTAAGTAAGACACACTGTTATACTGAGACGAAGAATTTTTTTTTATTGATAATAGCATTAGGTAATATTTAGGAACGCCTGTATTTGAGCTTCAATAGCGTAACATGGCAGAAATGGCAGATATAGTGTAGTAGAGAAAAATTCAGTTAGCTGTTGATAAAAAAGGGGAGGATTTTTATATATGTATTTATCATTCATATTTTGATTAGGTATATAATGAAAATACTCTATTAATGAAAGAATTTGTTATTTGTATTTTTAAGAAAGGAATGACGCGCGTCGGACGTGAGTTTTATAAAAATTAAAAAGTGGTCTCATAATATCTTTCTTAACACATATCTATGCATTTGCAATGCATTATGCCCCTTTTTAAACTTAATCTACGATTTCAGTTAACAGATTGATTTTTTTTTATTTATTTGGAATTAAAGTAGGTAGCATCAATCTAATCATAAAAATAATAATATGATACATTTTCGTACTGCATTAATATTTAATTTTTTAACTATTTTTTGTTCCATTGCCGTAGTAAATTTATATGCAAGAAAAACGTTTTCTTTAAAAACTAAACTTATTTGACCTACCGTACCGCTACCAAGGTATAATATTCAATTATTAAAACAATAATACTCCCTCACAAGCCGCTCGGGACTAGCTCCATCTATCCAACATTTAGTGCAGTTAACTGTTGGCAATATTTTAAACTGCATTTACATTCAAGTCCATTTTTTAATTTTTTCAATTTGGTATATTATATAGGTATGACAAATATTCAGGCCAAATCTCAAATCGTTGTCAGGTTACATGGAGGAATAGGTTATCACCAAAATGTGACATTGTGTGACAATAGGAGGCAAAAGCATTGCATGACTTTGCAACGCTTTTGCCTCCTATTGTGACAAAATTAAAAACATTATAAAAGATTCCTTTTATGATTGAGAAAAAGAAAATTGATACTGCCCCTGTATTTTAATTATTTTTAATACATGCATAAAATTGAACAAGAGAAAAAATTGACAAATTTGTATGACGTAATTTATGTATGACACCTTATTATCTGGAGCAAATTATTTATAAAACAGAACTGTATTATTTTTCGATATTTATCAGATAATAAGAGTATTAATAATTCTTTGTCATGGTAAATGTTTTTACTTGTACTATTAATAAAATTGGAGATATATAGCCAACAATACAGAATTATAACCTCATTAGTTCAACAGTGCAAAGTATTGACTAAAATCTGCAAGGATCATTCAAACCCAACCTTACTGGAATACTCTATGTTGTGTAGGAGATAATTAGACAGCCCTAATTTATTGCTAACATTTAAAAAAAAATACAGAAATATACAATATTTTGAAATGATAGCCAGATAATATTTTTAAACAAAACTGAACACTAAAAGAAAAAAATTGTATTTTGAAGTATTAATCAAGTCAAAACTTTGCTTTAATGATTTGTAAAATTATATACTTGGTGGCCAGGTTATGAAAAAGTTATATCAATATGAGATTCGTATATAAAACAGTGATATTTGCTTGTATATAGTTTTACTATAATAAATAGCACAAGAAAATAACATGTATCCATAAAGATTATTCTATTATCTTTATTTGCAAAAACAATTCCTTAAAAAATTCTCAAATAAACAATTCCACAAACAAATGATAGTTTAAATTGTTCTTGATAAGGAACAAGAAAATAACACATACTTATAAAGATTACTTTGTACCTTTATTTGCGAAAAACAATTTCTTAAAGAATTCTCAAATAAACAATTGCAGAAAACACTATTGTTTCAATTACCTTCTCCTTGTTAAGTTTCAGTCTTTGTGGTTTATAAAATGCATATTAAAAGTAATAGAAGGCCTTTGGTTTTAAAAAGAAATATTATAATGTACATAAATCAAGCAGATCTTTCAACAACCGTTCCTTCTGGCTGACCAAAGTAAGCTTTCTTGCACATTCTTACAAATAACCCGGTCTCAACTACTCCAGGAATCATTTTAATAGAGTGGTTTACCTCTTCCCAATCCAAATCCTGATTAGAAAATATCCAGTCCAGAATAAAGTTGCCATTGTCTGTGACTACCGGGCCAGCTTTTGCAACTGCATTTCTTAATTTGAGTTCACCACCAAACATAGACTTAATCTTATTTTTAATAGGAACATATGCCATAGGTATCACTTCAATAGGTATGCCCTTTTTATATCTATCGCCTAGTTTTTGTGAATCTTTTGTGTAATCAGCTATAACAATTAACTTTTTAGAACATGATGCGACAATTTTTTCTTGCAATAAACAACCACCTCCACCTTTGATTAGGGTCATATTTCCGTCCACTTCATCTGCTCCATCAATAGTAACATCTATCACAGGATGAGTATCAAGTTCTCCCAGTTTGAGATTGTGTTTAATTATAAGCTGTTTGGCTTGAAATGATGTAGGAATACATGTCACTTTCAGATTTTCTGTTTCAATTCTTTCTGCCAAACGTTGCACAGCGTAAATTACAGTTGAACCACTGCCTACTCCGAAAATACTGTTGTCTTTAACAAATTCATCAACTGCCCTATTTGCCGCCACTTGTTTAGCTTGTTCTAAAGACATGATGGCTTTTGAACTGTTTGTTAAGCGTCGGAATATACTAAATCCACAAATAAATAGTTTATGGCTTGAAGGCATAAACAACGTTCTTGTATTAATTTTAGAACTAGTATAATACAATCAATTCGATATAGTAAACTCTGCTCGGAAACAGAAGTGTTTAGTTTTTGTTTATTTGTAACTGACAAAGTGAGGTTATATTTATAATTTAATCCCGCACGCTAATAATACAACTGTAAATTACTTTTAAACAAAGTTTAAGAAGAGATAAGAGTTATCTTATCTCTATGATCTCTGCACTGTGGACTCACATTTTACAATGACGATTATGAATTGATAATGCAGTATGCTCAAATAATATAGGTATTTGGTTAAAAATATAAACTTCATAAGTCTTAACAACTGGAGTCTAGAGTTCTAGACTAAAGTAATAAATAATCTTAGCTATGTTTTGGTTTTAACTTTTTTGAAAAACTTCACGTCAATATTCTATTTCAGTGAAATATAAATTAGACGTTATTATAAATTATGAAATAATGGCAAAAAATACAAAAATGAAGTAAATTATTTTTTGTAGCATATTAATGTAAAAATATCACCGGGATAATTTTATGTAATTATTGGTTGCAGGTATTAAGTATTCTGTGATCGTTACACGTTTTTTTCGTTACTTCGGAAACGTAACTAAAGATTTTTGGAATTTATTAGATATGATGGTATTAGTACCGTAGTGCGATAACAAGGTAGTTCTTTAATACGATGCAAGATGGCGTTATAGAAGACTTTTGATATCATTGTTTATCAAATGCAAAAATTTCATCTGAAAGTTTTTTTAAATCTTGCAACACATTATTTTGATCGATGAGTAAATTTTTCACCAAACTTAAATGAGATTTTAGACTTTGAGTGTGATTAGGCAATGAAGAATTCTTCTTTAAATTGTGTTCAAAGACTAAATTTTCCGTAGTTACTGCTTTTTTTAAACTGCCTTTTTGAATTGCAGGGGCACCCGAATTTGGTACCGCAGTTTTTTTATTTATGCATCTTTCTTTTTGTAGTCTAAAGAGTTGGTAACGTAGATCCTTTACATCTTGTCTGAGCGAAGATACGACGTTTTCTAATATAATTACTTTATTCGCAAGGAATCTGTTTTTTTGCTCTAAAAGTTCATTTTTCGCATGTTCATTCTGATAATTAACGAAGATCTCCTTAGAGTTGCAAATTATATCATTTATTTCTTCACGTGTATATGTATTGCACGGCAGTTTATTCATTTCATTATCATAAGATAAGTTGCTGGTATGATGTGAAACATTGTTCAATTTACACAAGTCACCGTAAACGAAACGTTTTTTTACCACTTGTATAACAGTTGCTTGATCTTTAAAATATTTCTCCATTAATTTAGCTGATTTATTTCCTCTACAAATCGGTAGATCTGCGTACGCGCCGCTTTGTTTAGTGTTCATCAGAATTTTGGCTACAACTTTAAAATATTTATAAATATAGTGCGTTCAGTCTAAAAATGCACGCCCTCTTTGCTTGTGTGCGTGTGCAGAGATTTTATTTTAAACTCATACTCTACCACGCACTGCATGGGTGGCAAATCAATTTCTTAGTTGACTATACAAATGTTCCTAATCTATCTGGTCAAAAATGCGGACTACCTTACAGACGTGAATGGCTTATGATGATGCGATCGAGCCATTTTTAATTAGGACACTTCTTAAGGCCGATTTACATCAGACGAACTAATGCTCATAGTACCGCTACTCTATTTATTTATTTATTTTTATTTTATTTATACTCTTTATAGTACACCACAAGAACACAAAAGAAGAGAAAACATATAAACGAGAAAAGAGAGAGTACAAAAGGCGGTTTTATCGCTAAAGGGCGATTTCTTCCACACAACCTTTGGGACAAGAGATTATCGAACCAATAGTAGGTGGTGTGCTAAGTATTAATATAATGCTAATATAATCTAGAAAATATAAATTTAAAGTAATATATACATACGAACATATAAACATTAATAATTATATATACCTACATACATATATATACATATAAGAATACAAACATAAATGTATAAAATCTTAAGAATAAGTCTAGTGTCAGTAAAATTCATATGTTTTAATATTTTTCAACACATGCATAAAACTGAAATATATGTGATGTCATCCCAAGGGATGGGGTTTAGAAAATGTGACAACATGTGACAAGGACGGTGGTTAACAAATCGTAAAACTCGTGAACTTAATTTGGGGGTGACCCCTAAGCAGGTGGATTGGTTTTTTGTAATACTAGCTGTGCCCGCGGCGTTATCCACGTAAAATTAGATAAAAAAGTAGGCAAAATTTAGCGTGATGATATAACCTATAACCTTCCTCGCTAAATGGGCTATCTAAAACTGTAAGCATTTTTCAAAACGGACCAGTAGCTCCTGACATTAGCGCGTTCAAACAAAAAAACAAACTCTTCAGCTTTATGTAATAGTATAGATAATAATTTTTTTATTAAATTCCACACATTCTAGTACTATCTGACGCGTTGTAATGCCAATTTTAATATAAAACAAACCACAGTTGGAGTCAATGATTGTATTTAATTGTGAGGTTTTTTTTGCCTCTACCAGCGAAAGTCTCATCAAAATCGCTCCAGCCTTTTCGGATATTACCCCTAGCAAACAGACGGATAAACAAAAATGTTTTAATTTGTGTTTTGTTAAAAGCTTGGTACAGACATTCATGCAAGTAGTAGTTGCGTTTTAGACAAAAGCTTTTAGCTCTGCACGAAATAAATTTGGAAGATTTTCAACAAACAAACTCAATATATTAGTACAGATTAGCTGTGTGGTGACTATATTTACTTATGATGTGGATACTTTTTGTGTCTGCAGAGCAGATGTCCCAGAAATAGATTAAGAATTGTCGTTGTATTTACCTAACTTCCTGATTCCCCGACGTATCGCGAATTACTAAGCGCCGGACATATTTTGTAAGAGATAGTCTACCTTTTCTCTTAATGCAAAAGGTTACTGGTCGAGCTCTGTAAAAGATTGGTTTTGAATTTTGTTTCAAATGTAAACACACTTTATTATTCTTAAATGTTTCGAGTGTATCCGAGAAACCAGTAGGGAATTCTTTTTCAAGATTAATTCCTATTTCTTTTTCACTTAATTCTTAAGCAATAAAATCTATGCCGTAGTAAAGGAGGTCCCCTTATAAAATACATGTTAAGACTATGTGTAATATTTATGTAGGTCAATATATTTTTAAATTCACTACCCCAATACTTGTTATCACCGGTATAAGATAATAAAGGTTTTTTTTTGCAGCTGATAATAACCCGTGACTAAAGTATTTGCTGTCGTGTGAAATAAATTTTAATTTTAAATTAATCCTTTATTGAAGTCATCGGTGAAAAATTCAAACTAAAACGGCTTACTTCGAAAAATAGATATGAAAATCAATCAGTTCTCGTTTCGCTATCGAGCTAGTATTGCCTTTTCGAATCGCGATTAACGAGGCACCGCCCACTCTCTTCACTCCAACTTGATAATCTTGTTGTCAGTTGTGGTGGGAGCCCATTCACCCACGCTTCCTCGCTAACTGCCGGGATTGAGACTTCCACGATCGCATTTCATATAACTTTATCCCCGTTTCAATCAAATCAAAAGATGTTTTATTAAAGTAGATTTTTATAAGCGCTTTTGAATCGTCAAACATTTTAAAAGATACCACGGATTCGGAAAAATCAAGCCATGAGAAGAATCGAAACTTATTAGAATAGTTCTTACAGTCGTACTGACAACCGACTTTCATTCAGGAACATTGAATAAATAGATTATCTTTATGTAAAGTCGACCAAGAAATTGGTTCGCCACGCTAAGGTCGAATGTCGTTTGCACGTTAATTAGTTAAAAGGCTTATTTTTGCTTGTTATGCATTACGTTAATTTCTAACTTAAAAAAAAAATAAAAACTCTTTATAAAGAATAAAACTGTTTGGACTATTGAGATTCGTTATAAAGAGTTTAAACTGTATTTAAATGCATGCATTATAAACCTCTTATTATTTCTAAGAAATCAATTTTAATGATATGCTATAATTATCATTTCGATCTGTATTTTATACTATGTAATGATTAATAATTAATAGTATAATAAAAAATATATATAGTATATGGTTTGACGGAAATTTCTAAATAGTTTTTGATAGTTCAAATGCTAAGAGTCACGTACTTTATATATTCGTATATATTTTTAAGCAAAACTTTCGTAAGAATGTTTTTTTTTGTCGTAATTATGTAGATGCAATTATTTTGCCCCAAGTAAGATCGGCATTTGATAATTTTGTTGATTCTCAGGCCTTTTACTTACGGATTTCTAAAACTCGGCTCCCGTAACAAGGTTAAAAACATTTCCTTTTCTTAAATGCTTTGTATAAGTAATCTAAGTCTTTGAGAGTTTTTTTATATTGATAAAGTTTAAAGGAGAAAATAGCTATGTAGGCGAGGGACAACCGTAACTTTACTCTTTTTAATTTTTAATTAAAACAGCCAAGTATGAATTGGATTCATAAAACGGTAGGTTTTTGCTCCTTTCTCTTCCATCAGTCTGATAAGTTCACTCTTGGGCATTGGCGTCTTCTTTTTTGCCTCACACAATTTCTTTGTGGAATCGAAAATGGAATACTCATTGTCGGGGAGATCGTAGCTTAATCTGTAGCCGGCATTTGAGTCGATGTTTAAGGAGATGTTACCGCGACCGGGTGATAGATGAGTGAACCAATCTAACACTGGTTTTTAAAATATTCGACCTCATTCGTGTTTCAGAAGGCATTTAAAAGAGTGAGTTCCTATTAATGTCTCTGAGTGGTATTACTCGTGAGATTGGAGGGGTTCCGGAGATGACGTTAGACGGTAGTCGGTCATCTTAAATCGAATCTAAACAATTCTGGAATAAACTTGATAATATTTATAAAAATATGTTCGCTGTTTCAGTGATATAAGAAATGGAATTTCATATACATACATAGAATTTTTAAATTATAATATATAGATGTCGTAGGGACGTCCTGCTGGAAATGTCGTTCCGTTTTTAAAATTATAATATAGAGATATCGTAGGGGCATCGTGCTGGAAATGTCGTTCCGTTACACGTAAATATGGTGTATAGAAGATATTGACAAATTCAAGCCATTAAATAGCCTCGACCGCTAAGTGTTCGGTGATTGTTTCACTTTTAATTCTGATACAGAAGCTATCGAGTCAATGTGATTAATAACTGAACGACCTTTAATACTAGTTCGCCGCTATCGACTTTGTCTTTTCATAACACCTAAAAAAAAGTTAAGGGTTCGTATGAATATTTCGAAAATGTAAATGTCTATGTGAAACCGTGGCGCATCGCTATTTATAGTTAAACATTTCAAATAACTTCATATTCGTATTAAATAGGTTTTTAAAACCTTGTTTGTATTGCCATAAATTTTAAGTACTTTGCCCACAGATTAAAATATTTAAGAGAAGAAACAGGAACGAACACTACGTTCTATATTCTAATTTCCTTCTGTACGACTCTTTTTTACCGAATTTGTAATCATTTAAAACTTACAAGTGGCGATAATAAGAAGAGCAGTAATTTACCTGAAAAAGAAAAAAAATATTTATATTAGTCTGTGTTTTGCTTGTTGTCGTATAAACTCATTATTTCCGCGACATAAAGTAGCTTATGTCCTTCTACAAGGTTCAGTCTATCTCTATACAGAAATTAATCATAATTGGTTCCGCGATATATGTATGAAAACGTAACAGACTAACTTTCACATTTATATTATTAACGATGATGAGTCTCTATCTATACATACTCTATGTCTTAACTCTCTATCTATATATTAGCGATCGGCCCTATAGTGCCCTTTCGGGTACCAGTAACTCTTTCTCACATGAGATCGGCGTGAAGTGGTGGCCATGCTGTCACGTCAAGTGATGGTGTTGTTGTCGCGTTTCGTTCGGTTTGTGAGACTTTCCGGCTGCCTGTATATTCCATGCCTGTATATGCCAATAATTTTCAGATTTTTCGGTACTTTAAAACGCTTGGTCGTTTTTACCTCTTTTGTAGTGGTACTCTACCTGCAGGAGACGTAATATAATGAAATTCAATTTGGACTTAACGAATTGGTTCGCAATTTACCTAAGTTCCAGCCCCGTCGAATGGAAAGAGCTTAGAGCTGTTCAAAATCTTCGGTCTTTTATGTTAATAGAATGAGACAATCATATTAAATATCTTAAATTAATGTAATTTATACTTTCCATCTTCATCTATAACCTTCCTCTGTATCAGCGGTTGATATTAAGGAAATTTTATTAATTAATAAACTAATCTATTTTATAAATTAATATACATATCCTATACCGTATATACATAGATAGATGTCGTACATTGCAATAAAAAATTGACATTTTCATAAAAAAGCGAAGCGTTTTAAAAGCGCTGCCCTGTGAACATAAACATCGTTTCGTTCAGTTTATGAGACTTCCCGGTGGCCTTAACTCGTCATTAAGGGCCGACAACGCATCTGCTAGCCTTCTGGACGTGCAGATGTCCATGGGCGTTGGTTGGCACTTAGGTGCTTGCTGCCTGCTCGTTTGCTTGTAAAATAAAAAAATATATAACCTTCCTTCATAAAAAGAGCAAAAAAGCAATAAAAGTTGCCGTTGTTATCGAAAAAATTCATTCGTATTATACGTGGAGAACAGAACGAAATCGCAAACGACGGAGTTTTCACTTTCTTCACTAACATAAGAAAATGCCAATAAATAAGTGAAATTTCTTAATAATACCGATATGAGTTCCTAGTTTCTTCAGAACATGAAGACTCAGTGTAACTGTATCAACCCTCTTCTATCTAACTCTCTTCTCTTTTAGCAATCTCAATAATTGCGTTATCCCGGTCTAAAAGGAAGGTCCGCTTAAATTGCAGAGGATGTTGGTCTGGGGGGGAGTTAACACGGTCGACTGCCGTCTGACGTCATCCCCGGAACCCCTACAATCTCACGACTAATATCGCTCAGTGACATTTATTGGAACGCACTATTTTACATGCCTTCTGAAGGTTGATTAAGGTCGGATTTTGTAAAAGCAGTCTGAATGGTTCACCCATCTATCACCCGGTCGCGGTGAGAACTACTGAACCCAGCGATCGATTCAAATAGTGGCTACTGATTAACCTACGATCTCCTCAGAGTAAGTATATGAACAATTTTTTGTAATTTATTTCTACGCTGGCTGATATGGCAAATAAATCGAGTAGGGTATTTCGAAAAACAATATATATATATATACCATATTATATTGGACGCCTCATAACGCAAAGCAAAATTGAGGGATGAAGCGTAAACTAAAAGTCACTATTACTTTGGTATGGCACTCATTGATAAATGTAAATACACACAGATTAAGAAAAAAATGTTTTAACTTTTTTGATACTTCGGAAGGCTATTTATTTTACTTAGTGCAAGATGAAAACTGATTTAAAAAGTATTTTTTTAAATCTCCGGATGTCTGTGTGTGTGGATTTGGCACGATCACGTTCGAAACAGTCAACTTATCACGTTAATGTTTTTTTTATTAGCTTCAGAATTAATTGCACTCTGTATTTTTTTAATGGGTGTGTAATTCGTTATCGTTTATTTATAATCAACGGAAAACTAAATTACAGCTGGACATGCCACCTAGCGGAATATTACCGTACTATTAAGTATTGAGCTTATTCATAGAGATGACGCGTAACGCCAATGGCGGTCTGGATATCTGATAGTTCGTAATATTTAGAAAATATTTATATAGCCATGAATTAAAGTGTTTAGCAGACTCTGCATAAATATCATCTGTAAAAGGTGTATATGGCCATTGATAGTGGTCGCTATTTTAGAATACTTCAAATAGATGACGTTCGAACTAGACTAGACCTTTTGACTGATGTTCTATGTAAAATTCATATCATTAAACATAGGGGTAGTTTTATTGAGAAGACATAAAGGAGATTTTCTAAATGGATTATAGCGGGCAAGACAACGTCTGTCGGGTCCGCTAGAATATTTATATAAAATTAATATAATTATTGGATTTCACGAAGCAATCATAAATTTCCATTATAATATAATTATTTAGTCATACATAGTTGAAAATAAATCTATTAATAATATAGGTATATATGTATCAGTGGTTGGACGAATTAAGTGTTCATTTCGTTTGTTAGACTAAGCTTTTTGGAAACTTTTGTTCGATAGCTTTACGACAAAAGCCCCAAATACTTTAAGAGAAACCACAAACTAAGTTATTTTAGCTACAGTATCAGAACAGCATTGTATTTTCGGGCGTTGTTTAATTTTAAAAGACATCTTTAGACCTTTTATCTTTGACCTCTTGGCACAGTTGGCAGTTGACAACCCGGTCTTCCGATCCGGGGTTGTGTTTGATACCCGCTTCGAACCATGTATAAAAAAATGTATTTATATATTAATACGTGAAGCGAAATCTTTCGGTACCATTTAACGAAAATTGGGCGGACGGAGGAATATGAAATTAGGCATAATTTTAGTTTATATAGATATTGGTATGCGAATGCCAATATTTTAATAAAGTATGCATAATTAATTAATTAAATTATTAAATTCCTCACGCGCACTATTGCCGAACGATTTACACACACATGTGTAGATTTTACTATAACATTGTGTCAAAGCGAGGTTATGGCAACCGTGTATACAATAATTGTCAAATATAACAATGTAAATATAGTACAACAGTGTAGTGCTGTGCTTTGGTGGCGGATTCGGTGGTGTAGTTTTCGGGTTGCAGCATTACACCGATTTTCCCTCGTATTCATTCGTGGATTAAATCAAAGTAGTTTAGTTTTTCATGCATATTATTTAGCAATGCTCCCATATAATCATACAGAAGCATTGTTAATATACAGTTCGAGAGCAATTCAATAACTGATGACATTTCAAACATGGTAGCTAACTGAAACATCGACACGTAATACATAGCCCATCACTCCATCATTCCCCTAACGTGTCCACTTTGTGTGATAATAATGATGTACTGATCGGAACAGTAGCTCATAGGGATATTGAATATTCTAAAAATATCGATATCGATCGAAGTCTTTCGATCTATTTAAATGAAAAATTATAAACTTAACGTGCTTGGTCCTATAGAATTAGTATCGTCTAACTTGTATAATAAAGTGAATGTTATAGTTTGACAGACCAATATATAATAATTAGTTATTTGTTTGCAAGAAACCTACGAATGTTTTTTCCCAAAAGCCATCTTTTGAATTTATATTACAATAGAAATTCTATTTTTATAATCACAAAAACTTCTAGACTAATATATTTAGAAAAACGAGATTTGCTTTAAAGGTTTTCATTGAGAAAGAAAGTGCCAAATTGACTCTTTTGTTCTGTACAAAAAAATCTGTCTCAAAAATCTATTCCCTCGAATAGAATAGAACTTTTCAATAAATCTATCAACAACTTTTATACAAAAAAAAACCTTGGTTAATTCGCGTTGGTCAACCCATAACTATATGTTAATTTTTGAAAATATCGATATTTTCTACCAACTCTAATATTTTATACTGTTTAGTTTAAAGGTTAGTTTATGTTTTACTGCCTTCCTTAAGGGCACATTTACTTGATTGGAGGAAATAAGAGGGTTTATTACACTTAAGGTATATCGTATTAAGGTCTTCCGGGCGAAGCCATGCGAGAAAAACTGCGTTCACACCTAGTTCAAATAAAAATGGGGACAGATATTGAGGACGAATAATAAACAACACCAAAAAAAGAAACAATATCGCAAAAATAGTGTGGAAATCGACACTAAAACGCGAACACACGAAATATTACAACATCCAAAAAAGTACAACGTTACAAGGCAATTAGGAGGACCAGAACACTGTTTAACAAAACACAACTTCCATATAACGCGACTCAATTAATCACAATTCAAACCAAATAACCTACTAATAAACTCAAACTTTTTTTTAATGTTTTTTTCTCAAATATTTATATAGACTTTTTTACAAGTACTTATGAACGTCATATGTACACTCGGGTACAATGAAATCACACACGAGAGCATTTTTTTGTAAAATATTCTGTAGTCTTTTTGTATTTAAAAAAAAATAGACTTTTTAAATATGAGATTAAAGATAATTCACTGGATAAGTACTGAAATAACCTTTAATCCCATATTAAAAAATATACGCATTTTTTTAAGTAAAAAAAAATGTTCTAATGTACTATTTCATTGCACCCGAGTGTATTATTATTTTTTTCCAATCATTATTTAATAACATTGGTGATAACATTTACGACTTGAAAGCTTGGTTTAGGTTCAAGGTTCCTGGCGTCCTGCACTAAGAAGAAACTGCAATAAACGCAGTCGGGAATATTTTTGTTATTACCACTTTCACAATAATTCAGATTTGGTTAAAGCAACTTATTCCCAAGCTTTATTATCATTCAAAGAGTCCTTACAATATATTTGTACTTAAAATTATTAGCACATAAATATCCATTTTAGATTTTAAATATAGACTAATAAGTCTATATAACTTTTTTTTTTAATTTTAGAGCCAAATAGCTGAGTGAAGCAGCTAGGCAAAAAGATAAATATATTTTAAAAATCACAACAATTTGTATGAGTCTACTAAATTCTTGAAATGTTTCTACATTTATGTATTTAATATAAATTTAATAATATTTTACGAGTCTAAATACCGTATACATGACGATTTGAATACCCCATAACCGTGAAAAATTGTTACTGTAGTTTATGTGCTATTCCTAAAATTTACATATTCAAATTTCAACCTATGTGTATGAGAGAGATTTAGCGTGCTATTTTTATTACATGAAATCTTAAGTGCTTACAAATCACAAATCACGAAGGACATATTTTCTACTTAGAACCCAAAACAGCGCAGAAATGTTGTATGAAATTTCATTTTTGCACTGCTTTGCATTAATGCACTCTTTTTATTTTGATATAAACTTACCACAGAGGTTTAATGTCTCCTATTAAGTTTCATATAAAATATAGGTATTGGTTCAAAAAGATACTGGCTGAAAATAAAAATCGCGTGAATGAAAACCGAAAAAAAAACCAATAGCGCGTATTTTACACCGTTGCAAACCATACTTCATATTTAGCAAGAAAAGTCTAATAAGTGGATATAATATGATAGAAAACGATGCAGTCGAAAGAATAATAGATTATATAGTAGTATAAACAGATAGAGTAATAATATAATATAGTAGATATAAAGGTAGCACCTTGCAGAAGCGAGCGATTAATACACTCGTGTTAACTCAGTGTAACATAACACTCGTGCATTAATAACTCACTTTGCGCTCGGTCGAACAATCTACTATTCTTTGTAATATGAAACTGTTTTATAAAAAAAAGATACATTTTCTGTGACTTGATATCGATTACATACATTATAATACAACTATAATAATTGTATTTTAATAATAATAGTAGTTTAAAATAATAATAAAAATGGCCAAGAGCGTGTCAAGACACACCTATATAGAAGGGTTCCGTATCTATTACGCTATAAACGTATTTGTTAAATAACTTCAAAAGTTGTTGTCCGATTTCGTTCAAAATAATTTTCCTAGTGAGTTGACTCGGCGTTGTCATTAATATTTCCAGTTTTAATTATTACAAAAAAGTGCTCTATCGTTAGAAATAAAATATCTAGGGCCTCTAAGGCGTTTACTTCCCCATGGTTGCCATTCTGTTAAGGCCCATTCTGTTATGTAATATCATTGCACTCAATGGTTTATTAGTCTCTGATATTCTAGGTACATAAAGATAGACTAACAGAAATGATTTCCTTTCAGGCACGGATGAAGTTAAAACTAATAGACGACGATGATGCCCTGATGAAAGTATTCGAACAGGCTTCATCAAATGTCTCTGACAAATATACCTTGTTCAGACGAGCAACTGCTTCCATCAAGGACGGTCGAAGACATCAACCTTACGATGCATATCTTAAACCCGCGCTGACTAGAAGGAATCTACACGTTTTGCTCAGAACACAGGCAATTTCTGTAAGTCCATCGTCATAAGTGTTTCGAGTTTAAATTTGAATTTCATCATCATAACAGCTGTTTCACATCCACTAGATACAGGCATTTTGTAAAGCCCTTTGTTTTTACTAACTTCAATATTGTTTTCTCTATTCCGATTCCGAGAGAGAATTTGGCAATTTCTGCTTGTTGCAGGTTTTTTTAAATAAAAAGAGTAGGGGATTAAACTGGTTATTATTCTCTATCTTCTTCTGCCTAGCGTTATCCCGGTCTAGTACCAGGGTCCGCTTAAATTGCAGAGGATCTGATAGTGGGGCTAGTCACTGACCGAATGCCGTCTGACATTATCCTCGGAACCCCACATTCTCTACGTTCTCACGACCAGTATCACTGCATTAATCGGGACCCACTGAGTAATGTGCCTTCCGAACCACGGACAACTGATGGTTTAAAACCAGTGTTATGAATGAAGATGAAGAATGAGTCACTCATCTACGTCCTATCGATCTACTTAAAGTATATATATATTAGTTTGAAAACACTAAAAATGTTTTAACTTGAAACTAGTGATGTTTTACGAGGCAGGATGTTTACCACAATTACTTTTTTCAGATACGCTTCGAAAATAAAAAAGCAACGTCGCTTTACATATTGCAAGAGAATAGAAACTTGGACAACGTTTTTGTTAACAGAGAGATCATCTTGTGCGCAGGTGCCATCAAAACTCCTCAAATAATGATTCTATCCGGAATAGGTCCAAGAAGCCTAATTAAAAAGTAAGTAAAAAGATGGAAGAGTGTAAGAGAAAAACTTATTTCTGTCTTAAGAAGTAAGTTGCGATAGTAAAAACCAAATATTATTATCAAATCAATAGTAAATACTATATAAAAAATATCAAATATTAACAATAATATTATACAGAAGGGTTCCGTATCTGATGCGCGATAAATTTATTTGTTAAATTTCCAAAGTTGTTCGATTTTCCTCAAAATATGTAGGTAAGTAGGTTTTCGATTTTTCTGATAAGGAGTATATATTTTCTTATTAGTTTTTATAATGAAATAACTATCAATATGAAAAATTTGATATCTATTACTTTGGAAATCCTAAGGAGGGGGGAGGGGGCACCTTGCGGGCGGACGTACGGACGGACAGAACGAAACTATAAGGGTTCTTTGTAGGTCTTCGAAACCCTAAAAAGTAAAGTCCTACGTTGTACCGAAATGAATTCAAGTCTCATCAGATTCATTTTGTTTGTTCCAGGCTTCGGATCAAATTAATATCGGCCAATGATCATGTCGGCCGCAACCTCCACGATCACGTTAACCTGCCCATATATATCAGCATCAAGAAGCCGATAAGCGTGACCTTAGCCAAGGTTTTCAGCCTTAGCACAGTTTGGGACTACTATTGGAAGAATTCTGGTAAGATAAAATACAAAGATGATTCTACTAAAAAAGGTTAATAATAAGACGAGGCGAATTTCTTAACATTCCATGGAGTCACTGTGAGAGTGCCGAATCTATCGCCTTGCAAAGGAAGAACCTTAGCAGTGCTTGGAACCCAGGTGTGAGTTTAAGAGTAGTTTTTAAAGTAGCCACTGAGTGTGAGGCACCTTCACTGCCTGTGGTCACTCTCTTAACTTGCCTTAAATCTGTTATGATCCTACTAAAGCGGCTGTACATGTCCTTTTTAATAGAGAATTTTTAATCGATGCATTATCTTATGTATTACAATTATCCGAGATGTCTTGACGGATACGTGAATTGTTCATGTGAAATTGTTGTTTATTAACAATGTCTTACAGGCTACCTTTCCTTCCCCCCTGTATCGGGCGTGGAGTACAGAAATACGTCAGCACTGATGTTGTTCTCGATGGGATCTTCCAGCGAACGGCTGTTGAGAGATTTATCAAACTATCGACCTAAGGTAATGTTTCAAAATTACTTTAATCCACTTTAAGTAGCTCATATTACGTAATGTAATGTTATAGCGTGTATCACATTTCACTTCTATAGAAGAATAAGAGAAGTTAGGAGCCCAAAGTATCCATACCTCCCACGTAAGTTGCTGTAATCCCAAATTTCTAGGTTTATAGTAGAGCGTTACATACAACTAAATTGTAATATAACAGTCATTTTTAAATATATTATTGTATACACAAATGTGTTATATAATGAAGATTTTATTTCAATTTACATATTTGAAACGCTCTACTATGAAGTTGGGAATTTGGGCTTACAACAGTTTACGCGGGAGGTATCGATACATTATACCTTTTTATAATCATTTCTATACAATTCAACACAGGTTTTCCGAGATACGTTTCCATTCCACAATGACACAGGAAAAGAAGGTTTCATGTTCCTGGCTACATGTGTTCAACCTAGAAGTAGAGGATCAGTGACATTAAAAGATTCTAGTATATCTGTTCCAGTAGTGGTGGATCCAAAATATCTACACCGAGACGATGATATCCGGTGTATGGTTAAAGGTAAATAAAATGAAGAATTATTATTAGGATCCTTAAGCACTTCTCTATTAATTCAGAGCCTTTGACGTCATAAGACTACATGTAGTATATTATAAACCCTAATAAAATAAACAAAAATATGATCAAGACTAAACTTCTTGTTTTGTGTGTTAGTTTTATTTTGAACTAATGTAATACTTAGACAAAAGTAAGGTAACCAAGGCCTGAATAAAACGGGACTAAGGCGGAACTACAACACGACCAAGCAAACTAAACCTTTATCTAAGACGATGAAAACTATAAATAAAAGACCACGAATTAAAGAAACCTATTTTAAGATTTAGTATATAGAAGAAACAAAGAAAGAATTGTAGTTACATACATAAAATTACGTAATTACTGCGTATGGTGTCAAAAATATTATGTTGTGGTTACAGCAATAAGACGAGCAGAGCAACTCATATCCACAGTAGCATTTAAAGACATCGGGGCTAGAGTCCACTGGCCGAGACCAGAACGATGCCTCACTTTTTGGAACTATACTAGACAGGACCAAACTGGACTGGTGAGGAGGCGAAAAAAGTAGGTATTGTTATAAAGATCATTCGGTGAATTGACCAGACAACCCTGTCTCTCAGCAAATAGCATATATATTGAAAACACACAATTACGATGATCGCACACAGGTAAACACTTATTAAGTTAAGATTTCGACCAGCGAAACTAAACAAGACTAACTTTTAAATACCAAAGGGTCGAAGTGCATCCACCTCGTGAGCCTCATAATTCAACATTACAAACTAAACAAAATTGATTCCAAAATCTCAAGACTACTCGTAAGAGATTATTTACACTCTCGACTGAGAAGAAGAATATAGTATTGACGGAATATTTTTAAAACTTACACCTTTCAGGTTAAAAATAACAGGCGATAAGAGACAGAAAGAACTTCCCAAACCAAAACCAAGGGTCCACAGCCCCCCAGATGAGTACTTAGAATGTTTGCTTCGGGAAATAGCTGTTACTGGACACCATGTGGCGGGCACCTGCGCGGGTGGAACCGTCGTTGATAATGACTTGAGGTTTGCATTCCTATTCCTGAATCTTGATAGACTTAACGATTCTATAGCCTGACCTCCAAAAATATTAGGAAAACATTAAATTCCTTTGCAATTTATATATTAAACATTTTAATACAACAACGTATCGTGCATTTGCATATCTTTAAAATGTAGAATATGGTTGAAAAAATTAACGGACACGTACGGATATGCATTTACATAAATAATACAATCCAATATTTACAATTAGTTAGACATTTAAACAGTTTTATGTTGGACATATTTGCATTATTCTTTTACAAAATAAAACTGTTTCAGGGTAAAAGATGTCACTGGTTTGCGGATAATGGACGCGAGCGTGTTCCCGTCCCCTATATCTCTGTACCCAAACTCAGTGATAGTGGCTATGGCGGAAAGAGCGGCGGATTTGATACGACACACCCCTAACACAAATAAATAGCAACTTTAATTGTTATTTTACTTTGTTTTTAATAAACGTTTTTACAACAAGTCTTTCAATCCATTAAAGATATCAATAAAGATGTATATACAATTATAGATGAAAATAAAGATATAGATGAAGATAAATATGAAGAATTACATGCAGATGTCCAACATACAAATATATTTCGCAATGACATATCACATTAAGACACCAAAATTCAGACTTAGTTCTATTGGAAATGAAATAATTCTGTCATCATGATAAATTGACAAGGTTTAGTCGTATAATTGTAAAAAGGAAACGAATAGAACGGTATAAAGAGTACGAATTAAAGGATATACTCATATACCGGTAGAAAGAAATACAGGATACACTCATATACCGGTTTAAACTAAATCAAAAGTGATTTTGTTTCAGTGAGTACACCCTATGTACGTTTTTTTGATATTGAAAGGGGCAAATGAACTATAAGCTGGTGTCAGAACTTAGTCATGACCATATGTAATACTAATAATGTAATAATTACCGTTGTAAAAAAAAATTGTTTATAGTTGTAAATGTTAGCTAATTTAAACATTTGCAGCCGAATTTCGACAAGCCGGCGATATCTAAATATCAAAACTGATATTGGTACTAACAAATACGTAACTATATTGACTAAGCGGTCAAAGATTCCTTCTAATTATTTATTTCTCTCACAGTTCCAAGTAACATACAAAATAGTGCATGTACAGCCACAGTATACTACATCAGGAGAACTGCCCAGGATAGACGACTATCCAGTGTTAAACGCCACGGCGAGAACCTCATTTAGTGCAAACTTCCTAAATGACTGCGGAGTGGACGGTGTCTGTGTCAGTGATCTAGTTGTTGATCCAGTATTGCAATTGCCCAAGAGTAAGTGATTTATAAATACAGAAATACAAATAAATAAAATTCATCTCACTGAGTGATATTATTCATGAGATTGTACAGATTGTGGGGGTTTCGGGGATGACGTTAGACGGCAGTCGGTCATCCTTAATCGCCTCACAGTCACTGCAATTTAAGCGGACTCTGAAATTAGAACTGGGTAACACTAGTTAGAGGACAAATGAATAAAATTCATATGCCTATACGTGATATCTGATTCGATTCGTTGCCTTTTAAGTCCAATATATAATACTAACTACAAGACGAGTACTAATTTGATTACTTTTATTAATTATAGATTATTTTATAATATTAGTATTTTATATACTTTCTTTTATTATTATCCTAAACATTGATTTGTCATGAATTCTTTTAAATATTGAGATAGCTTTATTGTGTTACATCCATTATCCATTTAATTTGTAAGATAGGTGATCAATTCTAACACTGGTTTTCAAATATCCGACCTCCTCCGTGTTTCGGAAGGCACGTAAAGCCGTAGGACCCAATGAATGTCAGTGCCTAAAAGCAAAAACATCTTAATACAAGTGGAGGTACTTTACCGACTTCCGTAACGTATACAGCGTTCCTGTCTGGTATCGCCTACATCGAAATATCATTAGTGATTCTATTACAGGCTAAGAGCCAGTGCTCTAATAAACTGGTGGAATTTATTTATGTATCAAAAGTTTAAAGAAAAAGTACACAGAAATGTATATTACATATAAAAGAAATAGACGCTGACTGAACTTATCTCCCAAAGAGTTCCCAGCTATCCCGAAGTGTAGAAGAAACAGTATTAAACGTAAAGTGGTACAATTAATAGAGAGAAGAGAAAAAATAATTTAATACATAATTTGTCAATTAGAATTTTGTTTCATTTTGACCTAAAAATATATTCATGCACGTCATTCCACACAACAGCACTTACAAGTAAAGTTTAGAGAAAAATACATTCATTATTATTATTATATATATTCATTATATATGAAAAATATTTTTAAGTTTATCAAGACATAGATTTAGTGTATCTAAACATGAAATGAAAGACACGTAGGGAAATCAGAAATTTTGAAAATTGAAAAAGAAGTAAACTAGTTTATAGCATATTTATATTTAAAATTTTATACAATTAAAAGTTTATAATAAATAAAGTCTTTAATCATTTGATAATTTTTTTTGGTTTGACTTTTGATGTTTGATAGAGCTGCTGTTGTTATAATGTTTTGTTAGTAAATGTTTCCTTTACTTTGATCGATTGCAATTATGGCAAGTAGTTTTTAGACTTAAAACCAGTAGCTAAGAATCATATAAAAAACAAAAAGGCGACGAACTGAAAAGCAAAAAATAAATAGTACTTCCATACGATTTAGTATATAGACACTTACTAATGTGCTGAAGTCGATACCAGATAGGTTTTCCACTAAATTGATGCAGATGGCACTGAAAGATGTACAGAAGCATTCTCATAATGTTACTTAGTACTATATAATAAAATAAAGTATTCATAAATTTTCTCTAATTATTAAAGTTGAAATTATTCATCCTAAATTATTAATGGGATGGGGGCTCCGCAGCTGCGGAGTAGCTCCCGAGTCGCAAAGACCGCACACTACCTTGCTGGGTGAGTAGATGCGGTCGAACACCTCTTGCCAGAAGTACCCTGCGTCCGCGGGGCATCTGTGCCTGCACAACAGTTCTTCGGGAATATCCCACAGATGGTATGGGCGATGATAGGTGGTCCTGAAGAGATTGTCTCTTTAAAGACTTTCTACTTTTACATTTGTATGTTTTTTATTATTTAGTGAGACGACAATTCATAACTTTATCTAAAATTTTAGAAAGGTAGCTTAACGAAAAAACTGGTCTATAGTTCATGGGTAATGATTTATCCCCAGACTTATAGATTGGACAGAATACAGTATTTTTAAATATACTTGGAAACATACCTTGCTCAAAACTTAAATTACTTGAAATGAAATTTATTTATTCACCAGTACAAAGAACGATTGGTGACATTAGCTTATATAAGGCCGAGCTTGGGGTGGGGAAGGGGTCCAAAGTTTATAGACTTACAATTTTCAAGAATTAGCATGTTTTCAAAATAGAAATGACAAAAAAAGTTCTGCACTAGAAATTATAAACTGGTTTGTCCTTTTCAAAATGAGCTCCAATAGCCTCATAGGGGGATTGAACCCCGATCCCTTGTGAGCTATCGTCACGCCACTTAAAGTTCAAAGTTCAATACTTGCTGAACTAATAACACAAGCTTTTAAAAAAGACTTTATTGGAATGATAAAGACAATATTATGCATACTTTAGGTGTAATTAGGCTCAAAAATATTTACTATTGTTTAATAAAATAACAATAATAAATAGAAATAAATAAATAAACAATGTCTAACACTTCACTAATCTTATGTTGAAAAAGTAGAAGCTGAAACGACCATATTAACAATTACGTTTACAATGTACAAAATGTTATGTTTAACCCCTATACTTAGCCGCTAAAAAACACATCACTTAATTGGCGTTTAAACCTAAATTTAAATTCAAATCCAACTTCAAATTCAAAACGAGAGTTGATATCAATGATTAATGTTTAGTAATTAAATTCATTTACTCTATTCATATATTTATTTAGATGTAATTTACTAAATAAGACCCAAGTAAAAAAAGTGAGTAAAACGAACTGAACTTTACCGATAGATACCGGAAATACAGTTTGACGTAAAGTCAATGCAGCGTGGAGCGAGCGAGGTAACTCAATTTCTCAGCGTGTCAAACAGCCAATACTTGTGTCCCTCAATTTTATTTATATCTTCGTATATATATAAAATACTACTAATATTATAAACGCGAAAATTTGTGAGTACACATGGATGTATGGATGTCTGTTAAACGCTCTTTCACGGAAAAACTACTGACTGGATTATAATAAAACCTTATAATAATATAGCTAAAACATTAGAATAACACAGGCTATAAATCATATAGATATTGTGTGAATTGTCCAAAATATAACGATCAATGTCAAGTAAGTAGGCGAAAATTCTGCCATCTGCGTTCGATTCTGGCGTGCGCCGCAAAAACTATTAGAGTTTCATGTTTATAGTGTTGGAAATGGAAATGTTTATCTTGGATAATTCTTCTCTTGCTTAAGCAGAAAGGGGGAAAGGGAAAAAGAGGAAATGGAGAAGAGGAATAGGACTAATTTCGACAGGACTTTCACTGACAGATAGCTGACGTTACAAGGAATAACATTGACCAGTTTTGTACCGGAGCCAAACATAGCTCAAAATGTTTGTATATTTTTGACATTGAGGTCTACCAAGTTCCTGGTAGAATCAGGCGTTACTTTGCGGAAATCCATGACATGCATGAAAAACTAAACTACTTTGCTTTAATCCGCGAATGAAATTTTTTGCGAACAACCTCTTTATAACGAATTTTCAACTATCAAGAAAAACTATTCATACCTCTAATTAACGAATTTGTCAACCCAAAACCTTTATATAAATTTCCCACCAATATATAACTCTTAATCTTATAGTATCTGATTCATGTCGCGACATGTTTCGACACGCTTTTGTTCGTAAAACTATTCTATTATTTCTTTATAACTAATTTTAGACCAACCTAACCTCAACATAACAAACCTCAGTTCAACGAATTATTGGATATAACGAATATTTTCTTGTTCCCCATCCGATTTGTTAAATCGAGGTTGCCCTGTATAAAGATATATACATGTACAGCTAAAGACTTCAGTACAATGTTATGACGTATAAAAACACGAGTACGACGTCACTGCAAGTAATAACCGACTAAATCAATTAGCCAAGAGATTAACATGTCAACAGACGAGATTAATGTTCTTCTAACTTAGCCCGACTTTCTGAAATTAACGAGACGCTTAAACCAAATTAAACCCTATCTCAGTACAGTTGGGGTTCAACTTAGCTTAAAGTGTGCGGGATTAAATTTTAGACGAAAAACTCTCGTCTTATAATTGCTCGAAACTGCTTCGGCGTTAATGTCACTTGTGTACTTTATATTGTGTTCAATATTAAACGGGTTTACAAACAAATTCAACGCAGCGAGGCGTTATTTCGTGCATCTGCTCGTCAAGCAGGACACCTCTTTTTTTACTCGCACTAATTGTATATGAGGACATTGTAGCCTAATCAGTGTTCGGCTTTTGAGTCGATCGCTAGGTTAAGCAGTTCTTACCGCAGCCGGTTGATAGATTGGTGACTCATACTAAGACTCGTATGCAAAATCTCACCTACTCTGTGTTTCGGACAGGCACTACCACCACCCTATCATTTCTAAACTATTATACGTAGAGACTTGATACTTTTCATGTTAATAGAACATGCTAAACCTTTCCCTTTCCCTTTCCCTTTCCCTTTCCCTTTCCCTTTCCCTTTCCCTTTCCCTTTCCCTTTCCCTTTCCCTATTAGATATTTTTTCGAAAATTATCGTTAACTAACAAACGGACATTTTTAGTATACAAACCTTGTCCTAACAATATCAAACGCAACAAAAAAGAATAAGCGAAATTGGTACATCTCATCACACGTAACCAAAGGTAATAGGGATTCATTTTTATACGTATAGATGAAACACTTTTATTTTGAATATCAGGTCAAATCGTCGGTTACATTTTAATCAATTATGTTCGGAATCAATATATGTACATATCCGATATCGGGAAACAGAAATAGGCGTCTGTGAATTTATTTCGATGCTAAATCCGGTTGAAGATATCTCGTGTAATATGTGTTATTAGTTTACTATGCCATACCATATGTATATCCATTTATCTATACATATAAATAAAATTGAAGGGTCTCTTTGTAAAGACGAATTTAGTTTTTGAAGTGATAACATCTTATGGTAAGCCGCTGTGTTACTTAGACATTGTAACACGGATTTACATAGGTACAGCTGATTTTACAAGGAATAACATAGGCTACTTTGCTTTTAGCTAATTATTAATTGTTCCATACGAAAAAAAAAACATTTTGCCTTGAGACATCCGTTCGAAGTACATTTTTAAAATATTCCGTTTTGTAATAAAATCGTATCATTTTTAATTTGTAATTATAAATTTACGCAATGGCACGTGCCTTTCAGAAATATCCACAGCACGTTACTCACAAAACAAAGTAAATATCGGTGGAACACGTGGGATTTGTTCCAAATGAAAATTCCAGGATTTAAATCCCACGAACTGGTAAACTATCACGGCCAGTCCAGTGCATTCACCCCTCGCACCCCCCCCCCCCCCCCCCCCCCAACACCTCCATACCATAATCTTCGTACCTACTCATCTAACCTACAATCTAAGGAAAGTTTCCCGGTTTCAAAGTTGATCATAACATAGATCATAGAGAATTATTGTCAAATGACACACGGAAAGATCAAAGAGTACAACAAGCAAAGATCTCAAAATATACTAAATTATTGTATTTATTATGCCGGCACCAGACATAGCTTCATTGAATGATCATTTCAATGACCATGTAGTGTGGCCGGGGACTTGTGAAGCCGCGCAAAGTTTTGTAGTACTTTGTAGTCTTCAAGGACCAAAATGTTCAAATACTTTGAGCTACATAATATGTCTGGCTCCCGTATTATGTATCTTCCATCAATATTTATTTCAGTTTGTTTTGTTACTATATACAGCGGAGATTTTTTTAAATTCTATCAGACCCTGGATACTATGTTTGACGGGTGCCACATTATTTTTTAAAATATTTGAACACTGCATTTATCACTAAGTGAGGCCCGAGACTTTGAACTGTGTGTCCCGTGGCGCTTGACAATTTCCTCTACTACTAACTACACTCTTCGATCAACAATAGGACATCGAAGACTTCACCCTATGGAAAGGAAAAATAAAATTCCAGCTAAAATTATTTTTTTATTTACTAGATATGTACATTCTTAATTATGGTGCATTTGTACGAACATATTATTAATTAATATTTACATTTCTAATAGTTTTAGACTATGTACAATTATTAGAATTAGTATTCACTTATTTTGACATATTTAGTAATTTATACTTATGTACAAGCAATAAAAATAAAGTATCAGTAATACATAACTTATGGAATAAATCAGATACTGCAAAAAATGTCGATGAATATTACAGTCTTTAAAAGAGGTTACAAAATCATTTACATTTTAGTTTCGAACAATGAAGTATATAGTGCGTTCGATCTAAAATTGCACGGCCCTCCACTAAAATCCATTATTTTAAAGTGTGAAAGTAAATATTAATTGCAATGCTTGCCTGATGTGTGCAGAATGCAAATTCAAAGAACCTTCATTTAATTTTACATTGGTTAATTTACATTCATTTAACATTGGCTTATATAACCATTATTTGGATTTAGGAATGGTTGGGCAAAAGCTGGAAGCCAGTATGTACCTTGTGTGTACCGGTAATTATACAATTTTGTTACTTTTCCCAAACATGCATATTTTTGTTTTTTCTCTCGAAGTTGTTGTTTGTATTCTACTGATTGATATTTCTTTAGCGGAAGCTGAGATTTTTTTTGTAAAGTTTTCGAGTTATGAATGCTTCTATAGGGCATTTGGCTGATCTCAGCGATCGCTGTGTTAGAACATTATACAGACGCATGTACATGCAATTTAGATATGTTTAATACGGGAGTTATATTCAGGATTTCCTTCTTCTATAGCACCGCGCACCGCTCGCAAGCCAACCGTATTTTAAAACGAAATAATTAAAACGCAACGTTTTCGAAGCTATTCTTCCTGAACATTTATTATTTTTGAAAACCATTAGACTGCTTTTCGTACTTCAAAATTATATTATTCAGAAAGAAAAATATCATGAAAGATAAGGTTCGGCTTCATAAAATATTTACCAGAGATAAAACATTATGTTATGATTTAAAAACCCGGGACTTTGTTTTAGATACGACGTCCTAAGAAAATATTACAATGGGCTCTTATTTTATTGTGAAGGCTAGCGTAAGTGCTGCTTTCATTTCTCTAAGACTCGTTTTTGAAAGCGTCAATTTGATTACGTTATGCTGAAAGTTTCCGCGAGTGTCCTCAGAGATGTACTAGACATTCGTGAAATGTGAAAGTTTGAACAATAAAAATAGTAGGAAAAAGAAATAAATAAATTAGCATCATAAATCTAAGATGATTGCTTTATGCATATGGCTGGCCCGTTGGCGCAATGGGCAGTGACCCTGCCTTCTGCTCCGGGGGTCGTGGGTTCGATTCCCACCTCGAGTCTGGGAGTGTGTGTGTGTATGTGAGTGAGTGAATATGTGTGTATGTGTGTGTGTGTGTGTGTGTATGTGTGTGTGTGTGTGTGCGTGAGCGCGTGTGTTAATAAGAGAAAACGATTCTTGAAATGGGTTCATGAAATCCGTCCAGGAGTAATCCTTGTGAAACGTGGTATTTTTCAGATAAAATAGTTAACTGTAACTTGTTGATTTATGTCAAAAGATTTATTAATTCAAAGGTTTTGCTGGTCCATTGTATCACTCACATGCAATTTTACTTAAATTTAAATCAACTTCTTTTTTTACTCTTTACTCCAGTTTTAGGTGGTTATGTTAAATTTCGGCTTTTTAAATCGCTTGTGTAAAAAAAGAAAATAGTAAGCTTAGTTGAATGTATCCCACCTCTACGGCAGTTGTGCAGGAGCGCAGCACGCCCAAACCCTGAGCGTGCATCTGTCCGAGGTGGTAAAGTGCCAACACGTGCCCAGACTGAGAGGCGAGCGAGAAATATTTGTTGGCCTGTTTGAAGTTACGACGCACACCAATGCCACCTTAAAAAAAAAAACATTTATTTAATGTATTACCAAAAATACTTAAAATTTATTGAAACTGCACCATAAGGAATCAATAAAGCAACAAAGCAACCTATAAATCGATACTAATATATAAAGCTGAAGAGTTTGTTTGCTTGAAGTTGCTAATCTCAGGTTAATGAGATTAGCGCCTTCGACCAGTAGTAGTTCTACTGGTCCGTAACATATCCGATAGTGATCAAGACACGCTTATAGAGAAGGGTTCCGTATCAGATACGCGATAAAGGTATTTGTATAAATAACTTCAAAGGTTGTTGTCCGATTTCGCTTAAAATAGTTTTCCATATAAGTTTTTAGCATGTCCTATCGAAAGTAACTACATCTAATAGTATGGAAATCATACGGGGGGGGGACTACGTTGCGAGCGGACAGGGGGACGGAGTTGTGGATGGGCGGCAGTCGTCTCCCAGATTCCCTTATGCTATCCGCGAAAAGCATCATACTCACTGCACAAAACCAGACCTAAATTAAAAAAAAAGAAAGTTATTTATTAATATTTAAGGAGCGAAAAATAGTGTCAGAGATTATAAAACAAATAGCGATGTAGATTTTTTGTGGGTCTTTCTTTCTTAATTAAAATGATCTAAGTGTTCGCCGCGGAGGCGTGCCGCTTGCGCCACTCTCGACGTGGGCAGATTTAATTAGGTGTAAAAAGTTTTTTGTGCTTGCATCACAATATAGTATAGATCAAGAGCCTGTTGCGTTTTTATTGTGTATAAAAAAATAACTGTTAGTATAGGTGTCAAAATTAATGACTGGAATATTTATTTACAGAACAGCGCTTTTTTTTTTAATTCGTCAGAGGATTTGAACTTTTTTTATATAAGGTAATTTTCTTTAATACCGTAGTGATTGGAAACTCGATGATACGAAAGAGAAAGAATGAGATATTTCTAGAATCGTCTATTTGTATCTGTTCTAGAGCCATTGATGTGATCACTTTCTGAGCCGTTACTGTATAACTACTAATTTTTATGAGGTATGGCATTTAATAGATATAAGAAAAATAATCGTCTATTGACAGTTTTAAGGTTGCACTTTTATTATAATATGTAAATACACACCTATTTTTTTGTAGAGGACATATATCTTAAAGTTTGAAGTTTTAAAGAGAGACCTAGACTTCTTTTCCCACACTTGCAGTCCTTTTAGTCTGCAGCCGAATTGGGCCGGCACGTCTAGGTACTGGTACCTCTTTCTCACATACGATCGGCGTGAAGTGGCGATAATGCTGTCACGTCAAGTGATGGTATTGTTGTCGCTTTTCGTTTGGTTTGTGAGAGTTCCCGGTGGCCTAAACTCGTCATTAAAAGCCAATAATGCTTCTGCTAGCCTCCTGGTCGTGATGACTTTTAGGAAATGACTGTGAGTCACCCACGGGTAAATAGTACAACACAGAGCAAACACTAGACAAACAGACGGACAAAGGGTTCGCCCTTGTCTAGTCTGGGGATTGTGCTTTATGGGTTTTAATTTGTTTCCGAAACTCATTTTTTAGGGATCGAAATTGTTTTATGTTGATGTACTTTGAGATGTTCTACTATTGAGTTCCTTGATGTATGAAAAAATCGCTTGTAAAGTACTCGTTGTCGGTGTTTGATTTTGTACGTTATTGTATTTTGTCTATTTCTATAAATATGTTTATATTTCGTATCTCTCTAGCAGATATCACTCACCGCATAAAAATTCAAGAAAGCAGAGAAAATGGTTTGAAATTCAAATCAAGTATTTGCCAAAAAAATTGTCATCTCTAGACTTTTTCACTGAGATTAATCGTAGCAATGGAAACATTTTGTGACGTCTCATTTTGTTGGCTTTTTATCCTGATGGCAGAGTTCGCCAAACACCACTGCACGTACAAAAATAAAGACCCTCCCAATTTCGTAAAGTGTTTTCGACTATTAACTCTCACCTTAAATAGCCAAAAACACCTGGCCGCTGCTCCATGTCGCCATATCCTATTAATACATTAAACGCTTTACGGCGGCTTTAATGCCCTCCTTCCATTAGCGAACGTAAATTATAACCTACTTAGGCTCTATACATGCCTGGTACCCGGCTACCGTTGCTGTGACTGACGTTTTTGATGTAATTTGTGGACAGAGATAGATGGTATACAGAGAGTGAGTGGATAATTTATTGGACTCATGTTTTTGGCTCGGCCTTCTTCTGACTGTCGATTTGATACTAACTTATTATTATTTTTTTTTATGTTACAAAAACTTATATGTATTATCAATGCGTAGTAGATAAATGTCAAATCCATTCAGGTTTTCAATAGACCAAAACGTCGAATTATTTGTGAATTCTAATTTTACTACATTTTTGCATATAAAGATATTATTTTTTTTACGCTACCGGTACAGTTAGTTACGGTAAAAACAAACAGGTATGGCGCATTTTAACGACTGCCCAAATAATCTCATTTGATACCGTTTCGAAATGAACTCGTATCATCTTTAAGAAAGTTATCGCGACCCGTGTGACGGGTCGTGTAAGTTATTTTTGTTCTTAATGTAGTAAATATTACATAATTATTAAGAGAGGTTTTTTTGTTAAAGGATTCAAACAAGATTCAATACAATTATGTGGAGAAAGTGTACTTTGCAAATTTATCGCTTATTGTATCTATGATGCGTTATTTTATTTCTTGGTCTAGTTTGGCTAATAAATCTCATGTACATATTTACACAAAACAAAATAAAAATACTTCATCGAAATTAACTCTCGTATTCAAAGACAAACAGACAGTGTCAATAGTGGGACTCTTATTTATTACAATGTGCACACACGATGCACTAAAATCTCCCGCCTATTTTGAATGGCCATCAATTCATTTTTTTATGAGGCGCGGGTGTCGCTCTGTCATTTGTTTTCATTACTCGCGCACCCTTAGGAAAAATGTTTTCTACGGCGCACACAAATTTTCTTGTAACTCCTCCGACCGTTTGAATAATTTATAAAAGCATAAAACTCGGCATATCTAGTATCTTACGTAAAGGTTCATAGCTAGTGCGCATACTTCACGTAATATCTTCGATTTATTGGTCGTATTTACTTGCTAAAACGGCGTATAAAAAAATTCAATTTCTCGAGATTTCAAAAACTTAATTATTTTTAATTTTAATTTCAATAACGTCAATAAAGGTTAATTTTAATTTCAATGACTGTATAATCATATGGGAATTCGAGACATGTCGCTTTAACAATTTTTCTCAAATCAGTTAGTTATGCACTCACCAGCAGAAAATGTGACCCCAACTTAAAAAATCCGTTTTTAAGTACCGCGTATGAAAATTTTAAAATGGGAATTTGTTAATACATATATTTTTGTTAAATTAGGAACGTAACAAAAAAAATGCCTGAATTTAATTTATTTTTTAATGTTAAAAGTTATTCAGTGCTAAAGCGCATAAATAACAGGTGAGTTTAAATGTATATGTTAATGTTTGTGTTAAACTTTTATCGTTTTTTTTTTTAAATTTTATATTTATTCTATAGTCATCAGGACATATATAGATCATCTTTTACGACAAACAGAGTTTATCCGTAGCGAACGTTTTGTATTAGTGCAAGATAATGCACAACCTAACCCTTTATTTGCATGAAATATTAGCTTTTGAAGGTATTTTTTTTATGAAAAAATGTAATAGATCGATCACTAAAGTAAAGGACTTTTTTGTTATTTATTAGTGTTTTTATTGTAATCCATAAAACAAGGTTTTTACTTTCACTAATTATTCTCATTTAAGGTTTTAATAAACATAAAATGAGGTAAATAAAAATAAACCTGTAAATCTACTTATATTTTAAAAATGTACTTCATAACGCGCTTAGAACAATTTGTGCCGTTGAGTGTATTTGAGATAAGATCTTTACTGCTACAAAATAACCCAATCCCGATGTACTTGAAATATTATGAAATGTACATAATCTCAAATACTATGAACTAAACAATCAAGCAATATACATAAAATACAAGAGAGGTCCTAACATTAAGCCTTGTGATAAGTCCGCTGTAGGGAACTTTATAATTTCGACCGATTCCTTAACTTTATAGTCTCACCGAAAATTCCTCAGCTTCAATATTTTTGTCGCACAGCTACCACTGATAAGTTGCATCATCGTAAAATTTAACACTTGTTTGCGTCGTCTTTTCAATACTTTATTGCGTGTTTTACTTGTTCTGATGTTTACTGGACTGGCGTTCTCTCTGTTCAGTTCTAAATTGGTTTTCTTTTTCCCGGCAATAAGTTGTGTTCAAATTATCTGTTGTTATTATAATTAAATGTCGCAAAGACTTCTCAAAAATTTTCTTAAATGTTTTACGCGTAATAACGCTTTCTCCACGACTGTTTTCAGTTGCAGTGACTTGATGATGTTTATGAGTATGTTTGTGAATGCTTTAACCGACTTTCTAAAATACGAGTAGCTTCTTAATTTGTATGATTTTTAGGGTTCCGTAGAAGAAAAGGAACCCTTACAGTTCTTCCTAGGATAGGATCCTCACTTCGTTGTCCGTCCGTCTGTCTGTCTATCAAGACCCTTTCTATTAGGAACGCGTAGAGTTATAAAACTGAAAATACTACCAAATACTGATATCTGCGGCCCTTGAAGCTGTAAAAAAATAACCCCATTAATTATACGCAATCAAAAGATATGACAGTTTGTCACATTTCCCATACATACATATATAGGGTACTTCTCCTTGACCTAGAATTATGAAAATTGGCAATAAACTGTGTATATCTTGAAGTACAGGTATAGGAAAAATTACGAAAATCGTCAATTCGTAAAAAAAAACTGCATTGACTTTGTTCAATTAAAAAAAATCTAATAAAGAGTATAAATCCTAAAATAACCTGGTGTTTAGGTACCACGATGGTACGGATCCCTTAGTGAGCAAGTCTGACCCGCACTTGCCCGGTTTACTTTTGTTTATACAAAGATAATATGTTCGTTGATTGTGACATAATTTCAAAATGATTTTAGTTTCTTCTTAAAGAATTGATGGTTAAAGTAATTATTTACTTTAATATTTCCTAATCCTATGATATGATACGAGTATTTTGTTGATAAGACGTTAGCAATCTAAAAAATCTATTTTTTGAATTCCTCGTGCTCTGATATCGAAAAAGTCCTATAACCACTCGGTGGAGTATTTTTAAGTTCTTACCTTTTCACAATTAGACACAATGATATTAAATGGTTTGAGCACTTTACAGCTAAACTTTTCCATCATCGTGATGATGATGATCAATGAGAAATTTAGTTTAAGTTGTGTATGAAAAGTCCTCTGCATTTAAAGTACACCCACTAGCGAGTGGCAGATGGTACTTGAGGCTCTTAAGTGCTAACAATATCGTTATTGAGTTAGGCTACTTAAGTGCGGGAGGCGCGTGCCCTTTTTCTGTAGTTGAAGACGAAAAATATATATTATAGATGCTTCCACTAAAGAAAGGAGTGTGTGCATGTATTAACAAATAATAAGAATGCTTGTAATATTCCTATTACATATATAAATTAAAGTATGTATGTACGACGGTCAAAATGCTGGCAATATAAATGTATAATGACATTTTGATTTTGTAATCCCCGAAATATACCATAGACAAAGTTTGAGGAAATCGAAAATATTATTGTTTATGTTTCATAAGATTTTTTTAAAACTTATAAAAATATTTGTCAATTAGCAGCACAGTTAATAATAATTTATCACACGGTTTAGATAAGGCATGCCTTCGTCGACTCGCTGCAAGGCTGGCGCCTACCGCCCGCCGCGCTGCCTTCCCAACAACAATAAAATATTCAATATCATCGGATTCGAACCCCCCTGCCCCCAATCGTGTCATACGATTACTTAAGGTATGCTCGAACAACGAGTATTAATGTAATTGTACCCCGTTAAGATATGACGACAGACAGCCACGTAGATCACGCCTAGAAAAGCCGTTTTTAACATATAACAAAGACAACTATTGTGGCAATTAGTCATTTAACAATTCACCTTTATGTCGTTTCCATAAAACGTGACAGTGGCCGAATGTTTTATGAAATGCACTTTATTTGTAAATTTTGTTTTATAATGTTTAGACTTTTCTTTATTTGTATAATTTTAAGCCTTCCCTGATATAAGGGAAATGTAACTAAACAAAGAAAATGTAAATACGTCCAGCGGTTTTCAAGTTTACATCGATATATGCAGTGCCCAGACAAGCCGTATAGGCTTAAGGGCGCGAAGAAGTTTAATTTAAGTACATTACTGTAAATTGATGAAAGAATAAATGAAATAATTATGTAGTAGGGTAGACTAGAGTAAACGTAGTGACCACCGAAGATACAGGCCGCTTCAAAATCGTTATGATGTATGTATGTGTCGTCGATGGCGTTATTAAATAAAATAAATACGAGAATCGTTAGTTTCTTCATTTTAATTTATTCACTGTTTGAGGTGACTATGGTCATTTTCTTATTTTCTTTTTTTTACGCAAGTAAACCGACGGCGGGTTATGTCCAACGACGATTAAACCTCAAGACGTTCCACCGAGCCACGAGTCGTGCTTCCGCAAATCTGCACGCGTTTATGAGGTCATATTTAAGAACTTTTATATTTAAGCCAAAGCCATCTCAAAGACGACTGCTGAATTAATTTTACAGCATTAAAACCATATCCAACATGATACAGCGCCATGTCTTGTCACGTTTAAAAAACATGAGTTCAAGTAAATTTAGTTTAAAAAACAAATTGGATTTACGTGATAACGAACGCTTAGTGCGATCGTGATTATCTATCGCGTGTTCCGCGCCATAGGTTGCACGCTCGGCGCAGGCGGAACGTGACAATGAGTCATGCTTTTTCGTGCGTGCAGCTGGCGTTGATCAATTTATTTTTATACACGTTATCACATCAACAGCAGAGCAGGAGAATAAATGGTGCCATTTATTACGGGCTCATGTATCATCAGTTAATAAAATGGCCAAGAGCGAATCAAGACACGCTTATATAGAAGGGTTCCGTATCTGATACGCTTTAAACGTATTTGTTTAATAACTTCGAAAGTTGTTGTCCGGTTTCGTTCAAAATAATTTTGTATTGGATCTCACCAGTTAACAGAATGATAAAAAGGGAGATCAACCCCCTGGACAAGATGTTTCAAGCTGAAAATATGGTATCTTTGAACAAAAATACATAGTTATTATATTGGATGAAACAAATACAATTTTCCTTTCTTAAGAATACTTTAGGTATGCCATATATCCTGTTACTACGTGTGTGTAAGAAGCGAGTGCGATCATAGGCCAGCGGGGTCAAGATTCGAAACAAACCACTTACGGTTTTCAATCTATCCCTGTATCCGTTGAACTATCCTTCTCTGTATCCGTTGAACAAGCCACCCCTGTATCCGTTAAACAAGCCGCCCCTGTATCCGTTAAACAAACCGTCTCTGTATCCGTTAAGCTATCCGTTGAAAAATCCGTTCCCATATCCATTGAACAATCCGTCCCTGTATCCACTGAGTTAAACACACTCTAGTCTACTAGCTAGACTACAGGTAATAGTACCTGCACATGTCGTGCACCGATATCGTTAGTCGCGGTCCAATCAAAACCCCATAACGTGTGTCGGTCCGCTCGTTACGCTCGTCTACCAGTTAGTTATGGGAACGAGCGCCGATTACCATCACCGTGATCCGATACCAATACACTAAATATACACCAAGTGTGAATCTTTAAATGTAAAGTGAATCCTCCTGAGACGCCTGGGGGAAACACCAAGATTATTTTGAACAAATCATGATAGTTAAAAAAGACTTTAATCGTTGGCCATTTGTTTATAGAGTAATATATGTTTACGACAATATAGAAATTAACAATTTAGAAAAGAGGAAAAATATATATCTAATGTCTTAGTTTCTCTTGTCAGCTAGTCCTTCGACATAAATTGTACGAAAATAACATGAGCATACTATTAAAAAAACAACTTAAATAATGTGACATTATTAAGGAAATAAATTTAGCACAAGACACAAGTAATAACGCGTACTGTAGTAAATTACACTACACCAATGTGCATTGTATGTGTGCGCCAATACTACGTTAGGGAGATATAAGGGATAGCCGAGCCTAGTGGAGTCAAGACAGCGTCTGCCGGGTTCGCTAGAGTGAAATAAAAAAAGCTGACTCGTGAAGGATTTGAACCTCCGACCTCCGATGTTATGACTTTAAATGAATTTCGGCGCTCTAACCAACTGAGCTAACGAGCCGTGCTGTTTTATCGCTAAAAAAGTAATGTAAATATGTGTTATGACGTCATATTATATGACGTTTAATATAATTTATTGTGTAATATATTTGTATGGCTAATAGACTAGTTTCTTATTTCTGAAAACTTTAAACAGTTCAGGATTGTGAAATAAAGCTTATAGAGTTTTAGGATACGACAAAATATTTTCAACAAAACTTTTTTAAAAATTCAATTAAGTATTGTTTAGATCTTTTGTCAAGCACATCGTGAATTAATAAATAAATATAATAAATTTTTTTTTATCTTCAAAAGAATTACATAGTAATTAAGTAGTCCTTTTAATATGTAGGACGCATGTTATAAATTAATGTATTTAATAGAAACAATTTTTTTTTAAATAATCTATATAATAGGTAAATAAATATGAATCCCAATTTCTCTTGGTCGCGGCATCACGCGTGAACGGTAGGTCCAGCCATTCACGCGCCGTCCTGCCGATTTCGCTAATTCTTGTTTTTTTTTACTTGTGTTTATTAGTCAGAAAGTTTTTAGGAAAGAAAAAATTAAGAATATTGCGCGGAAAATTAGAATGTTTAAGAATACATAACCACCACGTTAAATTATTTCTAATGTAACGGATACGGGGACAGGAGTAATTAATAATAAGTAACCCAACGTTCGCGCAGGACGTCTGCCGGGTCCGCTAGTGTGAAAAAAAAGCTGACTCGTGAAGGATTTGAACCTCCGACCTCCGATGTTAGGGCTTTGAATGAATATCGGCGCTCTAAACTACTGAGCTAACGAGCCGTGGTGATTCATTGCTAAAAAAGTAATCTGAATATGTGTTACTTGTTATCAACAACTTCCTCGTTACAAGGAATCATAATATAAACATGTTTTCTTTATCAGTCCCATGTACAGTTACAATTTAGTAATGCAACAGGATTATTGGTATTGAATAAAGATATATTGGCTCCATTTATAGATACAAAGTTAGAGATAGAATAAAATGGACAAGAGCGTATCAAGACACGCTTATATAGAAGGGTTCCGTATCTGATACGCTATAAACGTATTCGTTAAATAACTTCAAAAGTTGGTGTCCGATTTCGTTCAAAATAATTTTCCTAATGAGTTTTAGCATGTTCTATTAAAATGGAAATTTTCGAGTCTCTACGTCTAATAGTTTGGAAATGCTAGGGGGGAGACCACCTTAGGTGCAGAAAGACGGACGGACGGACAGAGCGAAATTATAAGAGTTCCTTGTAGTACTACGGAACCCTAAAAAGGAAACGATACATTGTATTGTACTAATTATTTTTGTTCTTCACTTCATTTTTCAAATTGTTATTGAAGCTCGTCTATATTCATTGGGCGTATCCTGACGCCAGGTAGTTCTTCTGATCCTGTTTTGAATCCCACTTTGAGACCAGCTTGACGAGACAGGAATAATGCACAGTCCATAATATATAAAAAATCTATGTTGCCTATGAATGTGAAAAAGGACAGAATTTAATATTTTTGGGATATTTTTTGAAAGTCTTCATATTATCCCAGAGTGGAAAATTCTGTGAACCTCACGAAGAACCATAATTTTCTTTTTTAATATAAAACATTTATTTTACCTGCTACTCATTTGCCCCTTGTTATATCTTATTCTTCTTCCTAGCGTTATCTCGGTTAATTACCAGCTTAGCTTGTGGCTGTGGGGCGAGTCAAGATAATCGATTGCAATCTAACGTCATTCTCGGAACCCCCATCCATCGATGTGGGTTCTCGATCTCTGCAACGTCACGACTAATATCACTCAGTGACATTTATCGAAATATATTGATGATAAGCGAGCAATGGAGGGCGTTGGGCAGATGTCTATATGAGAAAGAGGTAATGGTACCCGGTCGCGCCGGCCCAATTCGGCTACAAGCATGGCGCTACCTCTAATGAAAGTCTACTACTACACACACACATAAAAGTAAAAATCACTAAGCAATACTTAAAAAAGGTATGACCAATAAAAACTTTAATCTTACATAATATGGCGAACACCCGACATTATCTTGGTGCAATTGATTGAGGAAATATCATTTCACCCGCCTTTATATGTACGTTATCAGAAGTGATCAAATTCCTCTCAAAATGACATTCACGCAGCTTACGTGATACTTGAGGAGTTTATCAAATTTACGAGATTATCGATTGTCGCTATAATGTTTATCATTGCGTATAAATTCAATATTAGTTTCCGCTTTAGTTATAAAATCAACACGGCAGCCCTCAAACTGAATACGTCTCATATGTGAGCGCTATGGCCCCAGATGAGGATCCAGGATTCAAGTGCAATAATAAGAACGTATTTAAGGACGTGGTAAAGGAAGATATGATAGCCAATGGACTCACAATACGGGATGCACAAGATCGGGCAAAGTGGAGGCGTAAGACCGGTAAAGCGGACCCTGGTCAAGTACCGGGACAACGATAAGAAGAAGAAGAAGAATAAGAACGTATTTATTTGCAAAACATTACACTGCATACAGGAAAAAAAAGACAATACATACAGAGAGTAAAATCTAAATCTTATTATAAACAAATTATAGTTGAATAAAAAAAAAACAAAAAGAGAGAGAGACGAATTTATTAGCATAATATGGATTCACCGTGCGGGTACCGGGTGTATCGCGTTGCAGAGGAAGGAACCATAGCAGTGCCCGGGACTTTTGACCCAGGTGTAGGTTTAAGAGCGCTCTTTATAGTGATCACTAACACTCACCTTCACTGCCAGTGTTGCCTCCCAATCGACATATACATTGTCTCCGCTTACGTTGGCATATTAATTCAGTCAATTACCGATCACGTAAGCATTAGCACGTCGTTACGTAGCACGACGCTGTAATCGTCCGCTGACACGGCAAGGCGTGTATTTGACAGCTGTCAAATTGGATCGCATCTAGCTATTAGGAAATGTCGTCTGGTTCACTAGAGAGCGATGGAATTGTATGGATGCGGTGCACGAGCGAAACGTATGGACTAATAATCATAACTAGAAATCGCCTCGCGATCGAAATTTGGATACAAATCTTTAGATTTGTGTAATATATGCTTATTTAGAACTATATATACTATTTCAATCTTTTTACAAAATTGGAATTATTTGTTGACGTCATAATATACGTCAGTTAATATTTTTACCACTGTCACGTTTGCACTTTGACAAAATCTTATAGAAAATATATACATGTGTGTATAAATCGTTTGGCATTGGTATGCGTGAGGTTGTATTCTAATAATTTCATGTATGAATAATGCATATTATATATAAATATTAGCATTCCCACACCATCCTCTATTTCAACTATAATTGTGCCAAATTTCATACAACTCACTGATAAAACGGTACCAAATATTTTTGCCTCACGTATTAATATTCTATATGTGTTTGTTTTCATATATTATCCCTAAAACATAAAAAGTCATCTATTAAATTTTCGAATTTAATTTGTAAAATTTAATAAAAGACTTGATATTAATTCTATAAACGTTGAAACCACTATTCAATAATAGTCTATGCGATACTTTACAAGTCTATAGCTAAAAGTGTACAAGTATTTTTAAAGGAACAGGAATTAAAAAAAATTAATACATAAGTAGAAAAAAACCTAAACTCGACTTAGAGGTCGTGGCCCAATCAGTGGTCGGCATTTGAGTTGATCGCTAAGTTAAGTTGCTCTGGCTGCGACCGGGTGATAGATGGGTGACCCATTTGTACGAGAATAATCATACAACGCGTTTTCCTTTAATGTGGAATAAACCTACCGTGTTATAGGGGGGATAGCAGTATATCTTCTGAAATGGCATACCTATAATACATATTATACACCCGTTTAAATACTAATACATACATACATACAACTAATTTGAACTTCACTTTGTATAATTGAATTCCGTTTTGAAACATAGTATGTATATGAAATAAGTTAGTGTACACAAAACAAATAAACGTGTTCAGAGCAAACTTATACAATGTATTATTATGACCTTGTTCTATAAGTTTAAATTAACCAATGTTTGTTTAAAACTATAAATATGTTATAGCCGTCGTTATTATTTACTAGCTATTGACCGGGTCCTTGTCAGCGTCATTTGATAAAAGTTAAACGTTTTAATTAAACAATTATGGACTCATAGATATTTTCGCGATAAAAAAGTTCTCTCTCTTCACATTCAAATCAAATATTAAATTGGCAGTGAATATTATTCCAAGAAAAAGAATTTTTTCAGATATCATAATCAAAGTCTTCAATATTCTCGTAATATAGCTTGTTACATACATATAAAGGTCCATGGCAACACGACACATGGTGATTCTCATGAATTACGCGGACATAGCGTTTAATGCGATCATGGGATCGTCTACAATAACTCACTGGTTTCACAGCTCGCTGCAATAGTTTTATGCAATTTACATAATCATAGATTGTACCATTTGGAAAAAATTTAAGTCGCCTAGGCTTTTGAAAGGATACTAAATTTAATTTAAAGGATAAAGAATTATAAATCTTTTATCCTTCGGTATATTATTATGAGTCTCATTCACTCAGCTCACCCAGCCACCATGCAGGTAAGCAAGGGTCTTCACAGAGTGGATGTCCCCATACATATAAAATTACATATTCAGCTTAAAAAAATAGAGTTAAAGAGATTGTCAGAACTAAAAAATTAAAAAATATTTTTCAAGCAATTGTTCGCTGTTGTGTAGTTGCTTCATAATTTCTTTTATATAAAGCAAATCTACGATTTTATGTCCATTGTTCCGAGTCAAAGTAAAAGCTGACTAGAGATGTTGCTACACAAAACATCGACAGTTATCAAAAGCCTCGAGGATCCCAAACATCCTTTGTTGGGTCCCAATTTGACGGGACTTTATTGGTTTGGCCTTTGGCAATGCGGGCATAAAATTCGAGACAACGCCTTCAACTTTTTACACATCTGTTCCCTTTTATTCGTCGTAACTGAATTCATCGAATTGTACTACATGAGGCATGACTTGATGAAAGTGCTCTTTAACATATCCGTGACCGCTTTGAGCCTGGTATCGATCAGCAAGACCATGTTCTTCATTTTGTATCTTCCTCACTGGAGAAGGATCGTCGAAAATATATCCACGGAAGAAATCGATGCTTTAAACGAAGACGATAGTGAGACTGTCAAAACTATGAACAATTACACGTCTTACTCAAGGGGTATAACGTATTTGTACTGGTCAGTCATTTTGCTGACTAATATAGTTACAATTACGTCACCGTTTTTGAAATACGCGACAGTAAAGAGTTATAAAGAGGCGATAAAGAACGGGACGGAGCCGTACCCTCAAATTTTGAGCTCCTGGTTTCCATTCGATAAAACGCAAATGCCAGGGTACTTGGTGGCGGTGGCCGTTCACGTTATAATGACGACTCAAGGTGCCGGCGTGGTCGCAGTTTACGACTCTAATGCTGTAGCAATAATGTCCTTTTTGAAAGGGCAAATGATGATTCTGCGTTGTAAATGTCAGCGAATTTTCGGCGCCGAAATTGAAATTCCGAGGCACGAAGTTTTAGATAACATAAAAGAGTGCCATAGATTGCACAACTTTTTTATTGAGTAAGTTGTAATTTTAATTGGCGCCGTTGCAGTGACCCTGCCTTTCGCTCCGTCCACGGACGTCTGTTCCTAAGGTAGATAACTTAATGCCTGTGTTATAGGTAACAGCCGCCTGTTATACACAAATATTTCTTTTTTTAGAAATATATAAATACAGTCATATGGATAACACACCCAGACTCGAAGTGGGAATCGAACCCACGACCCCCGAAGCAGAAGGCAGGGTCACTGCCCACTGCGCCAACGGGCCAGCCAAGAAGCCAAGCCAATGATTAAAGAAGATAGCGCTTTTCACAGTTACTGAATTTTTAGTCAAGAAACTGTTATTATAATATTTTCATTAAAATATACTTAATTTTATCAATAAATTGATTGTGGGCTAGTTTATCAACAGTCAATGAATAGGACTCCAGTTTTGCAATCCACAAAACTAATTCGGTGTATCGCTCTAAAAGGGCTTTGACTGGCCCGTTGGCGATGTTAGCAGTGATTCTGTCTTCGAATCCGACGGTTGTGGGTTCGACTCCCACCTCGAGCCTGGATGTAATATATATATATATATAATATTGGCATTAAGTTGCCTAACTTAGGAACAGACGTTCGTGTGTCATAAAGTCCTATGTATTTAGTTATTTATTAAAAAATCTATACTAATATACGAAGCTGAAGATTTTGTTTGTTAGTTTGTTTGCTTGAACGCGCTAATCTCAGGAACTACTGGTCCACTATGAAAAAATAATTTCAGTGTTAGATAGCCCATTTATCGAGGAAAGCTATACATTATATATCATCACGTTATAAATTTAATTTAATTTTTTAAGTAATATTATGCGGACGAAGTCGCGGTCACATTTAGTATCTAATAGAGACGCGAGAGTCTTTAATATTTAAGAAAAATTAAGCAGTTTGAAAACATATTTATTTATTTTTTTAAAAGAATATTGGGAATACTTTTTAGGTATGTCTAATATTCCCATTTCCCCTCCTACTAAGCTTAAATTAAAAGCTTGTATTAGGAGTGAATTTATTGTATGATTTGTATATCATATTATTACAAAATTCAATGTTTAATACTCCTTTGACTCAGGTATTCCAACAGAATTCAATTGAAATAAATTACATGTTGATAAATTATGTTTAACAAGAGATTGATAAAACAGTAAACACTTTAAAAAGGTATTGGTACATTCAATGCGGTGTGTTACAGAGTCTATGTCATCTCCTTTTAAAATGATGGCTCTGATATTATTGTATGTATATCGATTAAATGATATGATCAGTTTAACCTATTACGCACATCCCTTGCTATCTGGGTGGCCATGACAGTTACTAGTGATAGCGCCAGTCTTTATGCACTTTTATTATGGTTGAACGTTAAATTATGCGTAAAACACACATGAATATATTATTTAATGGTTCACATACGAAATATGAATATATATGTTTCGTTACATATGCTCTGCTTACATTATTATTATGTTTTAAATATTTTGCATGGGTAAATATTAACTTTTGTTATTTTAACTTTTGCTATTTAACTTTCTGCGTCTAGCGATTTAAGTTAATGATTAGCAATCATATACTTTGCTTTATTTTAAATTGATAGCTTAATTTCCCTGTAACCATCTGTATTCTGGTACCGTTTTTATTATACATCTCGCATATAAAATTCCTTATTGAATCCTTTGTTTTAAAGTTTTTTTTAGAAAATCACTACAATCCTATCAAAACTGCTGCGGCCACAAAAAATACATTTATAGATTTCTCAATTTCTATAAATCTTTTCTTAAAAAAAAAAGAATATTATGTATACTTTTTTAGGTATGTCTAATATTACCATTTCCCCCTCCTACTAAGCTTAAATTAAAAGCTTGTATTAGGAGTGGGTGCGACAATATCCCAACGGCGGGGTACCTTGCGGATTTCAGTCCATACCTTATACCGTTGAGCTATTGAGGCTCTAAATAAAAAAATAAAAATAGGTAGGGCTCAGCTTAGTGCTGCTTCCAGGTATGAAAGCAACGCTGATTTTCAGCAAGGTCCTCCTTTTGTCGCCGGTGGCAAAAAACTTAATACTTAATAGAAGAAGCTTAATACTTAATAGTATGGCAATATTCAGGTGGTAGGTGGTATGTCCAGCTGAAATTTAGTTTTTCGTATATTACGAATAAACGATACCGAACTACATGTCTATTTTCAATAGGAAATAACGCGCCGTAATTCTGTAGCTGATAAAAAAAGCATTAACGTGATAAGTTGACTGTTTCGACCGTGATCGTGCCAGATCCACACACACAGACATTGGGACGTCTAAGGAAATAGTTATTTAATTAGTACGCCCCATAAACTTTTGCGTTATAAGGAGAGAATTAATATTATGTCGGGTTGACAAAACGCAAGTGATATTTGCAAGCGTCAACTGACTGCGGGTCTGTCTACAATTAGGCAGACCGTAAGATTGTTGGCTGCATTAGTTACATAAAAAATAAGCAGTTATGACATAGTTGCACCGAATCTGCGAGCAACCGCGGTAATAAAATGCTTCCACGTAATAAAGCGCTTAATATAAAGCAATTTACAGCGCTTTAAGTACAGCTAGAGTGAATATGCATTAATGTAACGCGTTAACATGCGCACGCAGTCGCTGCGTGATAGAATGCGCTCGCGAAGACACGGCGCGTCGCTGTCGTTGCTTCCTGAGAAAATGGCAACTTATGGGGAACTTAATCTGGGCCTCACAGGTGCCATTGACTTACTAACTGTTATGTTCTATGTAACGTGTTATATTTTATACTGCTTTTATTATTAATATATAGACGAGCGTTTGACTACAATCGCATGTGGTGGAAAGCGTGCTAATTTTTCAAAGGCCTGCGAGATTTCTGGTAGTGCAGTGGTACACGAGCGTCCGTTGTCCCTTATGACCTGAACTGCCTGTACGATTGCTTGTAATATAAAAAAAAATATCAACGTAGTCTAAGATATAAGCTACTTGTGTATGACATACCTAGTGATTGGAAAAAGAGATGCCAGTAGGTAGTTTCACAGTGCGGCCGTCTGTATCAAAAACGTAAAAAAGAAACAGTTTTTCCTTTCGTTCTTTATTTGAAAATATATTAAAATAAAATTTATAGAATAACTTATGTATTTGTGCGCATACAATGATGTTATCTGATATAAACTCTCGTTCTTTGTCTAAAATTTCCCGCTAAAATGGATAGATTTCCTTACGATAATATTTATTACTTTATTCGGTTACTTTTCCATTAAGCAGTAACAGATTTTATACATTATTCTATTTTGTAAATTTTACGTTTCGTTTTCACCAGTTGTAACCGTAATTTTAAAACGTGACTTCGATTTCACAGTTTCAATGATTTTTACCTAGACTTGTTTGTATTTACGCATAGCTCATATAGCTGGCTGTTAAACCGTGAAATTTTTGATAACCTGACGCACGCTGACAACTGAAATGATGTTATGCAAGCAGCCAGTAGGTATTTGTATATACATTGAGGTCGTCGCCTAATCAGTGGTCGGCATTTGAATTGATCGTTAGGTTAAGCAATTCTTACCGCGATCGGGTGATAGATGGGTGATAAAATGTTCGTGCTAGGCCCAGAGGAGGCAAGTTTTAATCGTATCATTATATGTATATTGTGTCTAATTAAAAATCTTTAAGTTCATTACAATTTTCGTTATTTGTTATCTAATTTTCTAATTATCCACGCTGAATAATACTATCATGATAATTAGTGTTACAACAAATTACAAATTTACTCAAAACTGCATCGAATCTGCGAAGCCGAAGGAATGTCTGAGGCCGCGCGTGTTCGCTTATCAAATCCTGTGATGTTATATAACATAATTAAATTACATTTCTAATAAGCGTTTATTTATTTATTCAAATTTCTAACACTATACAGTTTAAACCTGATGCGACATTGCGACCCACAAGTTAAATAAAATTCAATTATACTAAAATTATATAAATACGTCATTGCATATATAACAGTACTAGCTGGGTATAAATAGATAGAAAGATAGAAAAATAAAGAAAGAAATAGATAAGATTCAGCAGCTTTCTATTCAGAACTTTCCATTGGGTAAAACGATTTTGATGATTCTTTTTCCATTTGAAAGCTGCCGTTCTCATGTAGTCCCATTTTATTTGGTCCAGATTTGTCAAATTGAAGTTTTTTTTTAAAGAAAGAAAGACGGTACGGTAGTATACCTTAATTATATGAATAAAGAACATAACTTCAAAATGTCAATCAAATATATAAATAAACAAATAGGTTCAATAATATTAATAATTATCCACCACTTAGTGGAACTTGCTTTTGATAACACCAAAATAAAACTAGCAAATATAATTACAGATAAACTTTTTTCCTTAAACTAAAAGCGTTTTTACTCTTTCCTGCTAATTAGTTATCTATATCTGTTATTTAGTTTGTAATTGCATTGTGATAATTTTGCCGCCCATTTACCATACAATATCGTGGTTACATAAAACTATAATCCAATAAAATGCCCAATTAATTACAAGAAGATTTGTTCTTAATATTTTCTTAAAAGACCACTCACTAAGTGTAGGTTCCCTTTAAATATTAATTGCAAATATGCACCTTAAATTCAATATATCCGCGCGCAGTTTATATTACAGAAATTACAAGAAGGTGCAATAACTCGTACGTTACAAGAAGGTGCAAGCTAGTTTGTATTTTACAGTTGCATCGCTGTCACTTCACGACTAAGGGAATTCTAGCAGCGCACGTGTAAAGAACCTCGGAGCGGGTCGCCAGATGAATACCAATATCGTATAGTTAAGTCGCGATGTCGGCCAAAATGACCGATAAAAGAGAAACACAAATATGGCCCTACTTCAGCCTCGTTTAAAATTCACATTCAATAGCACCATGCGCCCGATACTCGGTGCCACTAAATGGAATCGAGGTTATGATGTTATTCGACTTTTTTGCCTTCTAAGTTTTTATTACAAAGGCTATCTTCTTTCACGTCAATCAGATTTTGTTTGAGGCGTGAAAGTACTGACGTTATTGTACTAAATCTCGCCTTGTTAATTTCGTATTACGCTTTTTAAATGAGATCGATGCTACAAGAAAATAGGAGGATAGGCTCAATTTAGCTGATCCAATATAATTGGTTAACATTCAGTGCTTATACATACAGGGATATTAGTACTTCCATGGGTTGATATTTCATAGAATATCTATGTGTACATGGAACTAATAAACTACCTTTACCTACTCAATATAAAAAAAATAAGAACGAACTCATTCAGCTTTGCATATAAGTTATTATAAACCTTGGATTATCTAGTTAAAAAAGTTTAAGAAGGAAGTTTTAAAAAAGGTTTTTTAGGCGAAGTAATAATGCAGTGTTTACCAACTTTTTATTTATAAAATTTTTTGGAATCATGAAAAAATTAAGAAGGGATAAAGGCGAAAGTATGAAAATAGATTTTCTTTTCTTAAAAGTTAAAAACTTTTTCGGGAAAAGGTTTTTCTTATAAATAAAATGGGATATAGGATCTAAGGGTATGGCAAGTCATAACCGACTTTAAGTTAGATTAATAAAGCCATCAAAATTCCTTGAATCGAAATAAAGGAACATTATTGTTTCCATTGATATTATAACGTGTAATAATTCTAAAACGTTGCTCCTGACGAGAGATTAAAGGAGGTTGGATGGAGGTTAAAAGGAGGTGTAGTGTTTGTTATAGTGGTGCAAAATCATGATTTACCGCGACATAAACCCATAACATTTACGTTAGCTTTTAAAGCCTTCGAGTCTTAGTAACATACACCCACATGAAACGCTTTTATAAGCTATAACACGATCTGCGACACGGCCTGACTCTTTTTACCTAGCTTGCACCTCGCGATTTTGTCCGTCTACAAACCAAATCTTTTAAGTATGGACGCACAATTTCTCTGTGGAATCAGTTATCTACTTAAAGTCAAGAAAAGAGCATACTCGTATCTCAAAAGCCGGCAACGAATGTGCGAACCTTCTGGTGTTACAGTTGTCCATGGGCGTCGGTAGTCACTTAGATAAACTGCCTGCCCGTTTGCCCCTTGTTTTATAAAAAAAAGATTTAATCCTTCCTTTCTAATATTACAAGTTCATCGCATCCTTTTTCTCCTTTCCATCTAGCTTTATGTCCTTTTACTCCATTCCTTCCTTTAATCCCATCTATTTATGTAATTAAAGGTAGCGCCACACTTGCAGTTTTTCTGGTCTGTAGCAAATAGTGCCAGCGCGTCCGGGTACCAGTACCTCTTTCTCACATAAGATCGTCATGACGTGGCGGCAATGCTGTGACGTAAAGTGACGGTATTGCTGTCATGTTTTGTTGGGTTTTTGAGAGTTCCCGGTGGCCTAAATCCCTCTTCAAAGGCCAATAGTACATCTACATATAAACAGTGGAGCTCCATTACTGCCACCGAGTGATTAGTCGTGAAATTGTAGAGATTTTAACTCGCTCCATAACCAAGTCGTTTGCAATTTAAGCGAACCCTGGTACTAAACCAGGATAACGCTTGGTAGAGAAAGATGATGTTAGCTTTTAGTAAATTTGGTGTTAAAATTGACGGCGTACAGGAATTTATCAGTGTAACGCCCGCCGTTGTTTCCAGCCCCACTAAAGAGCCCTTGACTACCCAAACCCATGGCACCCACACTCTAAATAACAAAATAAATACCCATGTCCACTTTACCATTTACTGGGTAAAAATTCTCATGCCTTGTTTGTATAGGTCTTTAACCAATTAGTATTTCTACCAATATGTAACTTTTAGGCCGTTCACATACTAACACAGGCATTAAGTTGTCTACCTTAGGTACAGACGTCCGTGTGTCATATAGTCCTGTATATATTTATTTATATACACCTATAATATATACTACAACATACTTTACTATCATTAAAATATATATGATAAGAATGATAGTAAAATATGTAGATAAAAACTATAGAACAATATTCTGAAGTTTAGGATAACTGCAAATTGCTGGTCAGGATCTACATACATTATATATTACAGATCTACATATATTATGTTATCTACATGTATATCTACATGTATTAATGAACTTGCGGATTTAGTGTTGTCACAATTATTAAAGGGAGGTTAATTGCTGTCATTTTATTGAAAAATAAGCTTTCCCGCGACTACGTTTGCGTAAAATTAGGTAAAAAAGTTGATTCTATTATGGCGCGATGATATATATAGCCTATAGCCTTCCTCGGTAAATGAGCTATTTTGAAAATTATATAAATTTAAAAGAATTTTTCAAATCGGATCATTAGTTCCCGAGATTAGCTGGTTGGGGCAAACAAACAAATTCTTCAGCTTTATAAGGAGGGTACATGGTAGTCGATGTTAATTTAATTTTTCTTCTTCTTGTATGTTCATCAAATATCAGAGTCTAATTAAGTGTCTCGCCAAACTAGCTTTATATTAGATATAATTATAATAAACACGAATTTTAACCAAGGTTATTCGTCGTTAACCAAAAACATCTAATTTGTTACCAATTGGTCATAATTTAGTTTCTTATTACAACTCCTGAAGTTAACATAATCCAGACAACATTTTCTGAAGTTCAAAAGGGCTGTGCATTTCTGACTGCACAACAACAGAGCTAAATTCTGTTTGCGGTATTGATGTAAGAGAATCGATGAGCACCAACTTTCCTAACGTCGGCTAGAGGCGAGATTTATTGCTTCCTAAGTTTGGGCTAAATTGCAATTTGTTGTTGTTCAGATAGTCTTAATAAAACCTCAAAATGTGGCATTTTGCCCACTACCCCACACAATATATGTCTGTCCTTACATAGTGTAATAAATTATTGAAATTGTTTGCTATCTAGTGGTGTAATTGAATTTTGGATAACAATGATAGCTATGAAGCTGCAACACCTAACTGTATCCCCCGATTTTGTTATCATTTGTGTTTTGGATTACTTCCCTATGGGAGCAAATTTGTTCACATCAAAATTGTATATAAAAGTTTGCTATTCTAGCTTTATCACTTAAAAATAAAAATAAATATATATTACCACAAAGATGGCCACATTCATGATAATGTCCACAATCATTGCAAATTATTATATTATTTTTAGGTACTAGCAATTTCCAGACATACTCGGGATGGCCAAATTTTCTTTTCCATCGTTTTTCTACTGTTCTTCTAAATTTTGGTACAGCTAATAAGAATCCATCTCCAATAACATCTTTCAATGAATATGAATTGGGTGCTTGAACCTGTTTCTCGAAGTTATAAGCCAATGCGAACTCTATAAAATGTAAAATAAGATTGTAAGAAGTTAAAAAATGAATTATTTCATGAATTTCAAAATGAATGAATTAGTGACATTTAACCAAGATTTAATGAACTCCATCAGGTGAAATTTCAGTTTATATTGTTTCTTACATATTTCAGTTTTTGTCTAGAGTTGTCAAGTCTAAAATATAACAAAACTTCAATTGCAGAATAAGCTTAGGTGATATCTGGCACTTAGAACTAAATTTTTACCTTTCGGAGGGCGTCCAAATAGTTGCAATATATTCCTTTCTAAATTTGTGAGTGCATTTTTTATATAATAAAGTGATCGTATCATTTTAACCTGCAAATAAGCACAATTACAATACTGCTAAATTACTATACTCAATAAAATTATGGTCAAATATGCATCGATATTACAACCAAAGTAGCCAATAAATAGGTAGCTATTAAATAATTAGGCTGTTACCTATAACGCAGGCATTAAGTTTTCGACCTTAGGAACAGACGTCCGTGTGTCATATAGTCCTGTATATTTATTTATTTATATATAAACGCATTACTAGTAGCTGTATATGCCTATTAAAATTAATTAATTTTTAGTTTTTAAGCATTCATTATAATATTTGTGGATTTTTTTCTGTGTCAATGTGTTTGTTTATACTAACTTCTTCCAGCCGTTGTTAAATAAAATGTCTATCAAAGTACTATAAACAATATCTATAAATTTCCATTAAGAAAAATAAAATGAGGAGTTTAAAACTAAAGTTACAGTTTTATATATTAATCTGTCACGTAATATGCACTTCTCCGGTTTTAATGACATTCAGTAAAAACCACCTGTTGCTTAAGTTCGCTCTGGACGTTGCTAGTTTCAAGGAAGGCGACATAGATGGCGCTTATTCGCAAAAAGTACACACTTTAATATTTGATATTAAAAAACATGTTATTAAACAAGGTATTTGTTTTTATTAGTATGTTTTATTATATGTAATAAGCATAAATACTTACTTATATTTTCATTTAGCGTAAAACGAGTTTTAAATTTTATTCCAGTAAAGTGTAAACGGTTATATTGTTCTGTAATTTAATAATTTTGTTCTTACTAGACATCGCTTGGTGTCAAATTCGGCCCCAAATGTTTAGAATTTACAAAATTTCAATTATTTGTACGACCCACGTTGTAATATTTGACAATTTATATTTTACCGTTGTCATGTTTACACTTTGACACAATCTTATAGTAAATTGTATACACGTGTGTGTAAACGGATTTATTTAATATATTAATATTGCATATTATAAAAAAAAATATTAGCATACATACTCACTCATCTATATCAATACTAATATATATACAAATTCACAAATTTACAATTTTACAAATTCCTAGACTACTTCTAGCCTAGCGTTATCCCGGTCTAGTATTTGAAAATAATAAGCTTGACCATATATTCCTTAACTGTAAAGATCCTTAGTAAGTTTTTATCCCTCAAAAAGTTTAGTAAAGTTAATATCCTTTTATAGCGGTGCTCTAGTATAACATTCGGATTATGGCATATCATAAATCATCTCAAATGTTGTACAGAGTAATTTAATTTGGCCCGCTTAAAAATAGTGTTTGACTTTGATTTAATACACGCTATATCCTAGAATCGCAGCAGCCTGGGATAGGCGACTTTATCTATTAATCCCTCAGTTTATCTTTCTTTAGGTGACAAAAGGGATTACCTTTAAGATCATATATCCTGAGAAGTTGTTAAGCCGATAGATTGCTTGTAATCCCGCGGCTGTTGTTATTGGATCGTTACGTGAAATTTATAAACCCTGAGATGAAAAATAAAAACGCCTAATTCGCGCGTTTTTATTTTTCATCTCAGCTCTACTCAGTTTATTGGTTAATTATTGACGATTAAAACTATTTATACCCAAATTTCAACATAACGTCTCATATTTCGTAAGACTTATTATGTTTTTTTGATCCCCAAGTACTTACCGATTCAGAAACACGGAGGCTGGTGGACTAAACTCAAAAAGTAGTTTTCCTTCATAATTCCAGTCCCATAAACTATGTTCACTGCTCTATTTAAAAGCACCCGAACATACTATAACAGTCTCTTGCCAAATGTCAAAAAACCGTCATATTTTTTATTTTAATATTTAAAGGGGAAGGTTTTTATGTTTACTGCATTGCACTCGTCAGCTGGGGCGGTTCGCTAGTTCTTAATAAAACATAAAATTTCACGACAAAAAACTATCTTTTTTTAGAAACTCGGTAAAATTCTATTATATAGCAACATCGCTTAGTGACAAAAGTGCTTTAACAAGCTATTGACAGTTGTTCAACCGTCTAACACAAAGTACCGACGTGTAACGACATCCAGGAAACGTCATTTTTGGCAATAGTAGATACTTTAGAACATTATAAACCTATTATTCAAAATTTGTCGTCATGCCTACTCTTTTGAATCTATTATTTTGTTATCAAAGGTTTTCAAGATCCTGTTCTGAGTTACATTTCAATTGTATATTATACAATGCTTATTTTTTGTTTGATACACGTGCGTACTGGACTTTCTACCCTGCGGCTAATTTAGTCGTTTATTAAAACTATTATTCCATAATATCTCAGCAGTATCAAAAAAAGAAATATGAATAGGCAGAGCGAAATTAAAATATAAAACAGGCCAAGAGAATGCCAAGACACGCTTGTATACAAGGAGCTATTTGATGCACTGTAAAGGTAAATGTGAAATAACTTCAAAAGTTGTCCAATTTCGTTCAATATATTTTTTCTAATCGGTTTCAGCATGTCGTATCAACATGGAAAATCTCAATTCTCTACATCTATAGTTTGAATAGAAGGGGGTGGCTTTGTGGGCGAAACTATAAGGGTTCCTTATAAGACTACGGAACCCTCATACGTAAATTTTAGAAGCTCTCAAAAGGAAAAACCCCGATTTTGAAACATTTAGCATTGGTGCTCTTATTAGTCTTAGCGTGATAATATATATTCCATAGCCTTCTTCAATAAATGAGTTATCAAACACTGAAAGAATTTTTCAAATCGCACCAGTATTTTCTGAGATTAACGCGTTCAAGTAAACAAACAGTTTACCTGAACGCGCTGATAATTCAGCTTTATATTATAGCATAGGTACGGACATATATTTATCATTACTGTATTAATTTAATATAAGCAACAACACTTTAAAGAAAGAAAGAAGGAAAGAAAAAGTATTTATTCATGAGATAGCACAAACAATAAAAATAACAACAGAGTAAACAATAAAATAAAAAATGAAATTAAAGTAACTTACAGAAAATCACTCTTATTGTCTGTGCGATCGTACAGTATAGAAAGAGCATATTCATTTCTCAAACACCGGCAACGCATCTGCGAGCCCTTTGGTGTTGCAGTTGTCCATGGGCGTCGGTAGTCACTTAAGTGAACCGCCATCCCGTTTGCCCCCTGTTTTATATTTAAAAAAACATACTAAAAACTCATTGGGGAAATTATTTCTAGCCAAATCGGACAAAAACTTTTGAAGTAATTTAACAAATATGTACCTTATTGCGTATCAGATACGGAACCCTTCTATACGAACGTGTCTTGACATGGTCGTGGACACTTATTTCTTTTTAATTTAATGGATTTTTATTTCTTTTAATGAGCAACGAAAGTTATTTAACAGAGTAAGATGTTACTTCAAAACACATATGACTTGACATTCTGTAAGTTGTGTGCGGTGCCATTCGCAAAAAGGACATGAGTTTCAGTTCTGTGTCTTCTTATAATAAAATGAATCGCTTGTCCATTTTCCGTTTACTGTATCTATATACTAGCTGTGGCCGCGACTTCATCCGCGTAAAATTAGGTAAAAAAAAATAGATTAATTTTAAGTGTGATGGTATATAGCCTTCCTCGATAAATGGGCTTTCTAATACTGAAAGAATTTTTCAAATCGGAAATTAGCGCGTTCTACCAAACAAACTCTTCGAATAAAATTTTGCATAAAGTTTCAAATATGCATATGGTGTGGAAATCTGGATGGCGACCAGCTGGCGATGTCTAGTATTAAAAAATGTATGAAAGCTATATTTTTTTTTAAAATAAATATATACAGGACTATACAACACACTGTCCTCTGTTCTTAAGTTAGACAACTTAATGCCTGTGTTAAAGGTAACAGACGTCTGTTATACACAAATATATTTTTTCATAGAAATATATAAATACATACATATAGATAATAAACCCAGACTCAAGGCGGGAATCGAACCTACTACCAATTTCTATACCTTATTCCAATACTTACCAAACAATGATGTCCATGGGCGCCGGTAGGCACTTCGGTGCCTGCTGCCTGCTCGTCTGCCCCCTTGTAACATAAAAAAAAAACCAGACCACGAGAAACACTCGATATTAAACATTCATTTAATTAATTGTAAATCGTGACAAAATGTAAAATTGTCAACTGTTCTTCTGCCATTACAAAATATGCATTTTATTTGGCTTAGTTTTTTTTGTTCAATTTTAAGTAGGATGTTGCAAACTAATGTCAAAACTTGTTAATTTAATTGTTGTTTCACGTTTACCTATTATTTGTATAAAAATAAACTTTTTCTATCCTTCCTTTTTATGTGCCGCTAACTCTGCCAGTGTGAGTTTATATAAACCGGCTATTTTCTGAAATCGTATATTATGTATGTAAAATAAAATTGATTTTAAACGATCTAAGAGCGTAATGTTACAGAGAATTCGTCTATTTAATGATCCCTTAAATGATTTCCCGTTGGATTTAATAAAGCTTAAAGAAAATTCCCTCACGACTATTTTCCGGCTCACGGCGCCGGGAATGCAGAGCCTTTTAATTTTTCCTCCCCTTGGAATTTTATGAAATGCGCGATTCATCGTTGGACTCTTTTATTATTGATTTTTATATTAACTTCGTCTGGCCGTCTGTGTCGGCTTTGTTCGTGAGTGATTAAAACTGATATGGCTCGGTGATTAGAGCTTGTGATTCTATGATGGTTTATGCTGCAATCACATAGATGGAAATGCATACACATGGGTGTGGCTTGACAAAGACAGGTTGATATATAAATATCAGGTAGGTTTCTTTCTTTTTATTATGTTTTCGTTACTTTTTCTCGTCTATTCTTCTAAAATTGCTTGTTTTGGTCTGCGGCCGAATTGGGTCGAAGTTATGAGGTATTATTGTTTGAGCACATCATATATTTACAGTAGGAATAGATATTGATACTCGAGCTTATTTTACCTCAGCTACTATATTTTTTAACAGGATATGAGCATTGGCGCCACCGAAACCAAAACTGCTTATACCAGCCATTCCTCTATTCCACGGAGTTTTTTCTGTAACGACCCTTAACCTGCCTTCTAAGAGAGCTGGTACTCCTTCTCTTGGAGTGGAGTAGTTTATGTTTGGTGGAATAAATCCAGTACTGTATGCAATACAGAGCTGAAATAAATTCCACATAAATAAATAAACCCATTTGCATCTCTATTACATAATAATTTTAAAGTGTAAGATAGCTTAACGGTAGTCCAGATGGATGGATGGATGACAGAGTCAAATACACGAGTCTGATCCGTGTTTTCTTGATGATTTTTTAGCATGTCCTTAATAATATGGAAAATTTTATGTCTCTAATCTAATACTTGGGAAATCCTAGGGGTGGGGATTTCCAGGCGATCAGACGAACGGACAGACTGAGCCCATCTATAAGGATCCCTTTTAGGACTACGAAACCCTAAAAGAGGTTGAGTTTATTGGTACATTTATTATTATTTATTTAGAGCTTATTTCTTCCCACTGAAGGGCAAAGGTCTCCCGACCGTTTTTCCATAAGGTTCTGTGTCTAAGGCTATGCGTTGTCTATCTCTCTTATAACGATGCAAGTCATTCCTCCATCTCATTCTTGGTTTGCCACGATGTCGTTTCCGATCTGGGGTCCATAAAGTGGAGTTTTTTCCCTAAAGATCACCCAATATGCGGCAGGCATAGGTTGACATAAATTAATGAATTTGTGGTTCTCGTATGTTTCAGATTTCAATATCAGAATCTGAAGAATAAAGTCTTCTAAGATGTAGTTTCGCCATATTTCTGATAGAAACTACCAGTTATTTAAGTATATACTTACTTTGGCAACAGAACAAAGACCAGACGCGGCTTCACTGTGACCCAAGTTGGACTTTATAGACCCTATCCAAAGAGGTTCGGATCGACCTGTGCAGAATTCATCTCTTCGTTCGAGTTAAGTTTTTTTTTTGTTATCACCGTTGCACTTGATCTAGGTCCGGTTCTTTTAAATCAAATTTAAAAACTCGTATTCGGATTTCGGTAAGCTCTCCTCTCTAACATCCCTTGTGTACACAAAAGCCAGTATATCTGTGTGCACGGCTTACACTATGTTTCGCACAAAGATAATCCATTTTTTCCAAAACACACACAGTTTCCGCTGCCAAAATATTCCGCGTATCGAAGTTCATTATTTACTATTCAATGTTTACTTTGTGTTCACTATATGAGACGGTATGTAAATAAATGGCTCGTCAGTTTTTCAATAAGTCAAAAAATCCTATTTGCCGCATCCGCTCCGAGCGTGGAGTTTGTTCGATGAAAAACAAGTTCACTCTTTCGCCTTTGACATTGGTTTAGTTTTTGCGTGTTCAGCTAGGATTTTCTATTTTGGCTTTTAAATACGAGTTTTTATCTAACTCACCTTGTTAGTGTGGGCAAAATTTTCCAGAGCGGAGTTATCTTCGACCGATTTTGCAAATTTGCATATGTTTTGTATAACAATGCACAGTTTAGGCATTTTTAGGGTTTTGATGAAAAATCCAAAATAGTGATGGAAATTGTAGTATCCACTGATACAACGTTAATATTATTAAATATTTACTGCAATTATAACTCACTAAATTAGTATATGCACGCGTCGTACTCACACTGATAACAATGTACTTAGATAGCTGTTACCCAGTCAACGGTCGTAACACAACTGCCTCGCGTAACCGATTGTCTCTGTATTAATACTCTTATGAACAACTTTTTTATTTGTATTTACCACCGGCATGGTATTACCTTCTCACTCCCACATGTAGTCATAGGTATGAAGGTGTCTTATGAAAATCAGTGTTGGAAGTGGTAACTCACTTCCAACAACAAACTGAGAAGACGTCCCTTTTTGGGGCATCACACAATTTAGATATAAGATATGTTTTTAACATACTTTTAATATTTTTACTTGTTATCTTATCTTTTAAAGTGCAGGGTAGTTTGGTTATGGTTATATATATGGTTTGAAGTTACAAAATTTTCCACAGAATTTGTTTTGAATCCAATTAGATTTGGGTGTTTATTGTAGTAATATTAAATTCCATAATAGACGGAGATCTCAGGGCCGTAAGAGACAACTTATTTCTGAAGGATGAAACCTTAGGTTTTGAGTACTGTACAATGCACTTATTAACACCTGCATACTTGCAAAGTTGTAACTGTAAATCAGCCATATAGAAATATGTCAAGCAGCTCTTATTTTTAAATCATATATCTCAACTGGTACCTACCCACGAATCACAGTTACAACTTTACACGTATTCAGAACCTTAGGTTTCTTACTTCACAAAATAAGTTATGTTTTACAACCCTGGGATCTCAGACCATAAGGTGTAATCTTCAATCTTAAATTGCTTTCACGAAACTCAATAACACCCAAACAAGTAAGCATAGTCTAAGACCGAAAGGAAAAACCTGTATGGTTCTTGCTGCAAATTCCGTTTAGTTAAAAATTTGTCTCGACACAATAACCACGATGATCCTATGATCAGTTCCTTTATTTAACTGGTGTGTGTTTATATCAGCCTTTTAAAGATATCAAGAAAAGATAGTCTAGTAATTTTATGTGTTGAGCTACTATGTTCTAAAAACTCTATGAAAGCTTGCATAAATTTCTGTCAGAAGGATTGTCTAAATAGTTGAGACATTGCAGTTTGCTAGAGACAATAATATTATGTATGGGCCCTTGGTGTACGTATGTCTAGTTTAAAAAAAAGCGTTACTTGTTTGATTCCATGCATATCATAATAATAAATACGAATTTCGTAATATTATAAATCTATGCTAAGTTGATTCGTGTCTATGCTAAATTGATCCGTAAATATCCTAATTATATTGCTTTCGAAATTAGTTCAAACGCAAAATGTTCCGAATAAGCTATAATTTGATAACAGTAAAACATCGCGTTATAGACGAAGGAGAGCAATAATAAAAATCGTTCATTGAAAGTCATTTCTTCAATTATCAGTGAGTATTTAGGCCAAACTCGTTTTAAATTTCATACCACGCGTTCGTAATTTATTAACAGGAGTGAAATGGAACTGGCATATTATTAAATTCATTCTATGGCTTTATTGTGATTCTAGGAATTATGATTATAACTAAACATATAAAAGTAAGTTAAAGGTGACCATAATATCGACTTAAATAGATATTTTATAGTATTTTACGCAACAGTTGTAGAAGTTGGTTAAAAAACGGCGATTGTCGTGAGTTCCGATGCGAGCCTCAGCGAGCATCGCAAAGGGAGACGCCACGAGCCTTGCAATACTTTTTCTACGACTATACTACGTGTTTGAAATAAAACACATGAAAAAAGAAAAAGAAAATTTTGTTGTAAGCCTTGTTATATATGTGACGAGATTTTGAAGGCAGCAAATTTAATGTAACTTCTTGGTTTATCGTCGAAATTATTTTATGTGTACATGTATAATTGTCGTCATTCATTTTAATTAACTGAGTTAAGTAAATAAATAAAACAGATAAACTTTAATTTTTTTTGAGCAACTATTTGTACGTAAATATTGAGAAAATAAATGCGCGCCAAACGTATATATGTGGTTTTCTATTTTTGTCGTAACACAGTATCCGTATGTTTACGGCCAAGAATTAGAACTTCCTCCACTTTATTAGGCCTCAGGCTTCGCTTACACACTAACAAATCAGATTCTGCATTGGCATCAGCCCCGCGCCTTTCAATATGCTACTGACTTCTCAGTATTTTAATTCTTATTTTACCGCTAATGATTCTTACTTTGCTTTTCAACCGTATTCTCCTCTTATTCCCAGCAGTTTAGTTTTTATTTTAGCGATGCTGTACTGTAGTATTTTCCATTAAATATTTGTCATTAAATCCGACATTACGTTTATTGATTGTCATGCTCAGTCTGCCATGATGAGTAGTTGTCACGCTTGGTAATCGCATAGTAAAGTGGTCAAGGTACAAGTAACAAAATATAGCTGCTTCACATATCTTGCAATATATTGCAAATATCCATCTAAAGATAGTTATTAATAAAATATAGGCCTAACTATAAGGCCACATGCCTGTGTATGGTCTTTCTTGAGTAATAAAGACAACAAATATAAGGGAAATATGTTTATTTATTTATATAATAGTATCTTTGCAACCAACTGATTTTTAGCTATTAGGATGATCGAAGATATATATCCGGACTGAAAATATAAACTTTATACCATTTGATACCATGATTATGTGATAAGTTCGATATTGCTAATGCCAAAGGTAGTTAAATGCACATACATATTATTCCAAAAACGTGTTTATACATACATATAGCATCTTCAATTCGCTTAAGTTAAATTTTATTATATATTTGATTCATCTATAAATGGAAAAATAAGCCCCAAGTAGAATTTTTTTTATATAAAGTTTTAACCTAAAACATTTGTGACATATACGCAACCATACTATCAAAGTAATATGTTATTTAAAATACTACGAATGTTGTATTAGTAATTGGGTTTCTTAAGTAATCATTAAATACTTAATCATACAATATGTCTTGATTCGCTTTATAACAGATAAGAATGATTTATATGGTTTAATCCAATTATTAATTTGTTGCTTATCTTTGCGATATGTCAGCGAATACGATGCGCAGTATAAAAAACTTAGGAAGAAAATAAAATTTGTCGGAGAAACGTTGATGTCTCATGTATGTTCAAAAATTTGTATATAATTGGCGACGATGTAACGAACATTATTTATAATGATATGGCTAACTTACTTTGTAACATAGTTTTGTTGTTATAAGCTGACAGAATAGAATCAAGCCAAATCTAAGAAGAACGAACGAAGGACAAGGATATAAAATAGGAGATTAGCCACCAGAAAAAAGTTCGCATACGAAATTGATCTAATGGCTTTTCCACTTACGACAACGAGAATGTCAGTGCTTACATTGAGTTTATATCTAAGCATGCGGTAGTTTCAAGCCAATTTTCTTTATTTCTCTGATGTTTTATGGCACTAAATAAGCTAACATTTTAACACGAGAACTTAGGGATGCCGCACAAAATTGAACTAATGCGAACACTTTTGCGGATAACATCTAGGTCTTATGTCAGAGCCAGACATGGCTTTAAGTATTTGTACATTTGTGTACAAGGGTCTACAAAACTGTGCAGTTACACAAAGTCCTCGGCCACACTACATGATTATTGAAATGATCATTCATTTGAAGCTGTCTGGCTCCGGCATTATAAAAATTGGCAAGCCTGTCATACGCAAGATATATCGTGCAGGAATTTAAGTTAGATGCTATCGGATTATACACTTAGTAGAATAACTGGATTGTAAACCGTAGTAAAATCACAAATAAGTGTTACAATAGAAAAAGATACGATATCTAGTTTACACGTGATAATACGAAACTAGTTATTATTAACAGTTGACCCAGTTTGGTCGTTGCACAAGTGATCCTTGCATGGTATTTTACCATATCTGTAAATGCTCAGATTTCGCATCTTTCGGTCCTTATATGGTGGTTTTATAATTTACATATGTGTTAGGTATATAAAAACACGTGACGAAATAGTTATGGCGACTCATATTATGTGAAACTTTTATCATTGCCGGAATAGCACATAAACAAATTAAGCAATTGCTTCATATTTTCACCAGAAGGCACCAAAAAATATTTTCTAGCATCTGAAAGATAAGGCTTTTTGAAATAAATTAACTTTCCTCCTGTGTGTACCAACACTTGCACACTGATTTAATAATGGGTACCTCAGATAGAGCGATTGATGTGGCCACTTTCTGGGCCACTACTGTATAACAAGTAATTTTATAAAGTTTGCTGCTGAAACGATAAGAAGAAGAATAAAATAATAATTATCTATATATCTTTAACTTGTAATAAATAGGTTTTTTTTTTCGAACTGATACTACTACCAAGCAGTATCACAAATCCTTAGGCGTTGGCTTAGGGTATCAAGTACCTAGTCATAATCCGGCTCCCAGAGTTATCCGTCTTGTAACTAACTTTTTTTGAGTGTATGTATAACTCTCACACTGTATATTACTTTCAGCTTCGTGACATAATCATTGCAGTATCATTTTTTAGGGTTCTTTAGGCGTTAACAAGGAAACCTAAAAAATTATTTCGTTCAGTCCGTCCGTCCACCTCTCCACCCGCAAGGTAGTCCCACCCTAGTATTTCCAAACTATTAGATGAAGAGACTTGAAATTTTCCAGATTAATAGGAAATGCTAGAAACTCACTAAGAAAATTATATTGAACTAATACAAATTTTGAAGTTATTTAACAAATATACCTTTAACGCATATCAGATACATATCCCTACACTACCTAACATATAACTACACTACCATAAAGTTGTGGCATTAAAATATTACTATAAGTGTACAGATTGCTAATAAAGTAGTGATATTACCATAAGCTAAATTAAATTTCAAGTAACAGACAAAATAACTGGTTAATTAAAATGGATATCGTAAAATATTACAATTAATTTAAGGTAAATGCGTTTTACCATTTACGTGGTAAAATATACAACCTTTAACATTAGATAGACAGTCGGACAAATAAACAATCCTCTTCGAATTTATTTTTTTTAAGGATATGGAACCCTAAATATGCAGACTATTTAACATAAAAGAATAGGGACTAATTTGGTACGTCAATACCAATTAACGTATTGGTAAAATGTAGCAAGAAAATATAATACCCGTAGTACAATTTTCAATTACTCGAACATCGAAAGTGTACCTGCCGTAACTAAGCGTAGATATTTCGAAAACTCGTTAAGGTGGACGACATACCTACATACATTACTCTAATCGCTAACTTTTAGTACATTGAATATGCCGAGCCTCGTAAGCATGCTTCTACTGCCTTCGCCACAGGGAAAACGGCCCGATTACGTATTATTTGATCAAGCAATTTTTCATTGTCTCGACCAAGTAGGTATGTCAAGGCGAACTGTTGGACAAAATGAGAGTCTGTGAAGGTAATGATTGCATTGGACCGTTATTAGGTACTTGTATTTTACTATGCACAACAACCTGCTGTATCAAATGGCAATGTACATTTTATTAATATAATTTTAATGCTTAACTCTATAATGTAACAAGGAGCAAACGCCAACGGGTAGTGACAAGCAATACCCATTGACAACTGCACTACCAAAAGACTCGCATATGTGTTGCCGGCCTTTGAGAAATCAATATGCTCTTCGTTGTAAGGTCACCAACTCATATGGCCGCTCAGTTATGCCGGAGGGTAGAGAAGAGAGAAGCAAATTTCTTAGCATTCTATGAATTCACCATAAGATTGTCGGGTCTTTAGCGTTGCAGAGGAAGAAACTTAAGCAGTACATGGACCTTGCGACCAATATTATATATATCTACTCTAGAAAACGTGAAATTCTTAATACGTCTACAACAGAAAATTAAAGCAAAATGTCTGTCGAATAGTTTATTTTGCGTTGTGCCTGTTTTGTTTTATTCACAATATTTCAGGGGAGGGTTAAAAGGAAACTCTAGGAATATTTTAAAAATACAAAGAAACCCAGAGTAGGTCGTATCTTCGGAATACTCCCAATATTCATCATCATCATTTCAGCCTGGGTGCGTCTACTACTGAACGTAGGCCTCCTCCATCAATTTCCACGAATGGCGGTGTTGCGCCGCTTGTACCTCTTTCTCACATGAGATCGGCGTGAAGTGGCGGCAATGCTGTCACGTCAAGTGATGGTATTGTTGTCACGTTTCTTTCGGTTTGTGAGACTTCCTTGTGTCCTTAACTCGCCATTAAAGGCAACGCATCTGCTAGCCTCCTGGTCGTGCATATGACCATGGGCGTCGGTAGGCACTTAGCTGTCTGCTGACTGCTCGTTCGCCCCTTGTCCCATTAAAAAAAGTTTTTTGGCTGGTCATAAATCAACTAAAGCCAAATGTTAACAATTATTAGCAAAAGAGTTCATTGTCAAGCGCTCATGTCTGAACAGTGATAAAAAAATGAACTGCTCTTCGAATCAATTGAAATTGAAACAGGAACGTCTTTATCGAAGATCTACACATGCCTTTCGCGACGTCAGTTAACTGCGACTGGCAAGTAAAGCGTCCATTAGCACGATTTGTTGTGAATTACTGAATTAATTCAATCTAAACAAGTTAGAACTGAGGTAACACTTGGGGAGTCACTACTTTGTAATACAATGTATTACAAAGAAGTGAATGACTAATTGTACTTTGTAATAAATTTTTAAAAGAGTGGCTAACGAGTTTCTTGCTGAATCTTCTCGCGCCTCGACTCTACCGAATCAGTGGTAGAGTTTAAAATATTTGACGATTCAAAAGAGCTTGAAAAGTTTACTTAAATAAAATATCATTTGAATTTGAATTTAATATATACTACAAGGACAAGAAGCCGAATTACAGAACCTGGTAATCCGGCTTTTTCTCAAAGATCCTCGGACTTTAAGAATTATTTAAGATATCAAAATACTTAAAATAGTCCATTCCTACTCAAGTTATGGGCGTGGTCAAGATAAATGTGGATCCATTTGTAGGGTTCCGTATTTTTTTGTAAAGGTACAGATTTATCTATCTATATCTTAAGACATTTTAGTAAATATTTATGAGTAAATAGTAATAGTAGATGTTATAGATATAAGCCTACCCTACTACCATTGGGCTCACGAAAAATGGTATAAAGATTTACTTATATAACATAAGTTGAGCTCTATAAAACTACTGTGTTTATTACTTCCCCACTAGACATACAGCTGCCCTGTGTCCCATACAAACACCATAAACCTGACTGGCTGTGTTTCGACTACAATGATAACCCAGCCGTGGTCGAGGATGTTATAGATATAAGCCTACCCTACTACCATTGGGCTCACGAAAAATGGTATAAAGATTTACTTATATAACATAAGTAGAGCTGTATAAAACTACTGTGTTTATTACTTCCCCACTAGACGTACAGCTTCCCTGTGTCCCATACAAACACCATAAACCTGACTGGTATATAACTGTAATTAGCATCGATTACTTGTTCGCGGCTTTTACCATTTAGAGCGCATCTAGTCAATCTACGTCAAGACGACATTTGTCACTCCACTTGATTGATTGATTAACATCACTGCTATAGTGACCACGATTAACAGTACCCTTGTATTAATGATATTATTAGATTTAATCACAGTCAACACGTGTACAAATATATTTTCTTCTAATTGCTTTTATCCTGTTCTTGGTACAGCTAACTGTGAGGCTTCAATTAAGTGTCCTATTGCGGAGAAATTATTTTAAGAAATGTACCTAAAGGAATTTCTATTCACGTAGGATTTCCAAGAATAATCTGAGGCGTTTATTGAAACTAGAGACCGCCTATTGGTCGAAATTAGTTTTTTTTTGTAAAGATATTATACATGAATCTACTATCATCTAGTTGGTAATGAAGATTTAATGAGGTCATAGCTTAATCAGTGGCTGGCATTTGAGTCGATGGCTGGGTTAAGCAGTTTTAGCCGCAGCCGGGTGTCCTGTAATTACAGGGCGCGGGCCGACGCTATCAGGCGAGCCACTATCGGCTGTGATTGTTGGGCTGTTTGTGGTCACCAGCATTGCAGCCACTTCACGCCGATCTCATGTGAGAAAGAGGTACTGGTACCCGGACGCGCCGGCCCAATTCGGCTTCAAGCGTGGCGCTACCTCTAATTGATTATATGTAGAAGCTTGGAATTTTCTACGTTGATTAAAGCTTATTCGGAAAATTGTTGTGGGCGATATTGGACAATAACTTTTGAAGTCATTTAACAAATACCCTTATCGCATATCAGATACGGAATCCTCCGCATCTAGAAACATTTTAGCCAATTTTTTAAGTAACAAGGTACAAGACAGACTGGCGATCTATCTGAGTGACTACTGGCATCCATTGACCACTAGGCTACTAGGAGACAAATTCGCAGATGCGTTGCTCGCCTTTGAGACATGATTCTGCTCTTTTCTTGAATGTTCCTAATTCCTCTAGGTTTAGGAAAAGTCGGTGCTCGTGGTTGGTAATAGATTCCATGGAGAAGTTGTGCGAGGCGAGAAAATTCTTGGAAATCGCATAATTAAACATTTTTAACGCTTTTGTAACTACCATAATGAAGGCGGGTTTAACCCAAACGAACAGAGAGCTAGCGCTAGGACAAGAGCATTCTTTCTCGATCTTTTAGTGCAAGCGAATACTCGTTCTTAGTGTTTACACCAAAGTCTCAACGACCAAAAAACTTGAATAAGAATTACAATATTTGTAAACGCTGCCAGGACAACGAAGGAATGCTCTACTTCTGTTTAAACTAAAAGAATTTGTTAGAGTAGGGATAGAATGAGCATTCGTTCGACTGATGCAAATCGACCTTTATATGGATATTTATAACATAAAATATATTTCTCTATTAAAAATAAAATTACAGACCATTATTTTTGCTAACGGTCTGGGGAGGTCGAGACCTAATCTGTGGTCGTCATTTGGTGTACTAGCTGTGTGTGCAGAGTGGATTGCTAGCTTACGTAGCTCTTGCTGTGACCGGGGGATTTTTCCCTCGTATTCATTCGCGGATTAAAGCAAAGTAGTTTAGTTTCTCATGCATGTCATGGATTTCCGCAAAGTAAGGCCTGATTCTATCAATTAACAAATTTAACTCAAAAATTATATGTCATTACAGTTTTAGTCCAATGTTACAGCGATTTTATTTTCCATATACATACTAGCCGTTTCACGAGACTTCGTTCCAACTTACGAGAACCCCTACACTTTCTTAATCTGGTCCTAACGGAAAATCTGTTCTTAGCAGATGGTTACCAAATATAAATTTCGTATTTGTACGTCCCGCGGTTTACGAGATTTCGTGTTACCTACCTCACCTTTCGCTTTTATATATTAAGGTTCAAATTGCCAATTAGAAAGGAATGAATAATTATCACTAGAAAAATATATTTTCGAAGAAAGTACAACATCCTTTCTTTGAAAATATATATATTTTTTATAGGAATTATCCGAGAACTTGCGGATATATGTTAACCCTACTTGTTTGCGTCATATACATGACAGCCAAATGTTCTTTGTTGCCTTTGCCTGACACATTGAAATTGATTTTTTTTTGTTGAAGCGACGACGACGCGCTGTTGCGATTGCTTTTCGTCGTAATTTTGCCTCTGTTCATTTCAATTTGGATATCTTAAAAAATAAAAACGGGCTAGTGCGAGTCAGACTCGCGCACTGAGGGTTCCGTACTATCACATAAGGTATTTTACGAGTAAGATTAGTACTTCTCATGGAATTTCCTTGAACGTGACAGCCTTCGTAATTTTATATTTTTCCTTTAACTATGTTATAAGACATTGTTTCTTGCCAAATTTCATGGTTCTAGGACAACGGAAAGTACCATATAGGTTTTGAGTCCATTTTCATACATTTTAATAGCATGAGAAATGCGATATATGCAGCCATATCTTTTGATTGCGTATATTTAGAGGGTTGATGTTCTCGCACAGCTTCAAGTTGCGAAAATATTTAACAGCTTTATTTAAGAAGAAGCTGGAACCCTATCCTATGGAACCACATCCTTTTTCCTATCGTTTTATGAAAATATTTTCTACATAGCAATAATCAATGAGAGGAAATTATTTCTTGACCTATGGAGAGAACAATCATTCCATATCCGAGACGTAATAATTTTTTTCATGCATTATTTTATTAACAACTTTCACTTTGTCTCTTATGCATGTCTTAACCTAGATTAATAACCATATTTTCACGTAAACCAATTTTTTAATAGTGAAGCCTAACATAGTTCAATTATTCCGTTCGAAAAATAGAGATTTCTTAGAAAGTTTTCCGGGATTATAGAAAATTGGCCATTTTATAGATTATGATGTGCTCTTTTCGAATGTCGACTTTGCCACCTGGTATTTCTCCCCTCGCGCCACCATATTGTAAAAATAGCGCCTAAATTCAGTTTGACAGCATTTTGACAATATTTCCTTATAGACTCATTTCACGATAAACACAATTAAAGCGCCACTCGTACGTCTAAACTATTGACTTTATGAAAAAAAAAGGTAGACACGTAAATTGTAGATAATTGGCTCTAGTTTCTCTTTTATACAACTTTCATTACAATAAAATGAATCTGAAAGGAGATGTTATCAAAAAACTGCTCTTAGGCGCCATTTTTCCAAAATGGCGGCGTGAGAGGCAGAAATACAAGGTGGCAAATTTAAAATTCGGAAACAGCACTTCAAAGTGTATAAAATTGGTAATTTTCAAAACTTCCGGGAATTTTTCCAGGCAAAACTATCAAATGATTGGACTAACATCTTCCTATACAAATCCCTCTTTTTTTCAGTTTTTGCAGTTATCGCTCACAGTCTCGTGATTAACAAGCGCCTCCCTCCAATGTTCAATGCTAACAGACCTTTTTATTTTGGTATTAGAAGTAATTCCGGGACTCTATTCAACGGAGTTGTTGATTCCACAGAGAAATTGTGCGAGGCAAAAAGTGTCTAGAAAAGCGCACAGTTGTGGACTTTAGGACATCGAGGTATTTTATAATATGTATGTATGGCTAAGTAATTGGAGTACGAAATACAAGACATTCTTACTAGATCAATGGGTCGTTCCTGATATTGTTAAATAGTAGCCGATGAATCAGTGAAGGAATTTAGAGATGTACACAATATATACATAAGAAATCAACAAGACGGCGAGTTTGTGTACAAATAGCATGAGTATTAGTGTAGTGGAGCTGACAGTGCCGAAGTTGATGTCAACAAACATGAAATACACATGTAAATAAGAGTTCGATTACCTACATGTTGTTTTATTTTTTTCCCACGAATTAATTACATCTCAATTAACTGATTACAGAAAACGTGTGGCTGAATTACATATATCTTTAGGTAATAACTAACTACATCTTTTATTTACTACGTAAAACTAAAGGACGCTAAGAAATAATTATACGAAATATTGTAAGACTTCGGAAAGACAAATTACTGAATGTTTTTGCAGTCTATTAAGATAACTAAAAGTATTCTAATCCCGAAAGAGATTTTTGGAATTCTACCTACTCGTAGTACCATGTTACGTTTTCTTAATAATAAATACTATTTTCCGCAATTTGTTAAGTTATGAGAAAAATGATAAAAAAGTGATTCATATATATTATTCATAAAGATTCGAGATTTTAATTAGTTGCCTAAAAATACTTCTTTCAAGAAGGAATTCCTGAGATATTATAGTAAAAAAGAAGTAGTTGGCGCATAACACACATAAAAACATTAAACAGCGAATAAAACTTTAAATTTTTTATTAAGGTAGTTAACGTTGACCATCGTTCTCAGGTGACTAAAATGGATCTACTAAGCAAATGGCGTAACGTAAGAAACTATTGTATGAATCACATATTAATTAATGACGCATATATTGGATACATTTTCCTCCTCCTGGCCCGAAGGCCCTGTTTCCTGAAGCTTACAGGCTAGGTTATATTTTTCTTAACGCCATTCTGGGTCGAATGAGGTATAACACGTTTTTATAAGCTTTATTTTTATTTTTCATCTCTATTTTTGGTAGATGGTAATATTGTAATCCTATTGTCATAAAATTTTTTAAATTTATAATTACAAAAGTATGTTCTACAAAGCATTTAGTAATAAATCATATGTGTGTCTCATATCTTACATATCGTAATTTTTCTTTAATATTACAAACTTCTTTTCTCCGTTTATGTAAAGTACTTTTAAGACAAAAAAATATTTTTTTTCCAAATTTGACGCTCCCTAAAACCTGCCATTGTAAGCTCCAGCATATTCAGTCTACCGGTAAATCAGCCACTGTCAGAAAACAGTATATATAATAAAAAAATAATGCTAAGTTCCGAAATCTTTAAACTTTTTCTTATTGCTGAACACCGTCCAATTAAGATCTAGTTTTAATTATTTTTCTTTATTTATCACTCTTTTCATGGTATTAATGATCATAGACTAGCAAAAAGCTGAGCTTCGTGGGGGCTCACGTAGTTTTTCATATATTTTTTTTTATTGGTTTATTCTTTTGGCAGATAACAAATCTAGATATGATATTAAATTACTATATTAAGGCACAAACCTATAGGCGTGATAGTTTCTTAGTACATTGTACCACAAAACTGTTCAGGTTGTAGGATAGTGTTAGGGCTCACTTCGCTCGCCTTAATTAGTAAGGTTTTATTGTTCTTTACATCTATATATTAATACGTTAAGCAAAAACTTGTGAAACCATTTTAACGAATTGGAGTAAGAAATTTGACACAATTATAGAGGATGGAATGCGAATGTTACTATTTTTTGTAAAATATGCCTTATTAATATATTAAATTATTAAAATAAAACCTTACACATGTGTATATTACAGTGCCATATAACACAGGCATTCAGTTGTCTACCTTAGGAACAGACGTCCGTGTGTCATATAGTCCTGTATATATTTATTTATTATTCGCGGAAAACAAAAAACAAACATTCACATTCAAAATTGTCACTAGTTAAATTTAAACTACATGTTAAAAACACATTACATATTCGTAAAGCGTATTATACTGTGGAAGACTATATTAAAGATGAAACTGCTTGGAGGAAATTTTCCGAATTTGGTACACATTTTCAAGGCGCAAATGAGCTGGCGGTACATAGCCTAAGTAACTATCGACGTCCATAGACAAATGTACCACCAGAAGGCTCGCAGATACGTAGCGGGTTAGGCCACCGGGAACTCTCACTGACGAGCCACCCAATGTGACTCCATCTAGGGGGACAAAAGTCCTTAGCGTGTGCTGAGCGAGCCAAGCCAGCTGAGGCAAGGCGATGCCAAGCGAGGCATGCCAGCCTTGCCCAGCCTATTTATATATACGCGTTGATTATTAAATAATAACTCAATATGATTATGTACCATTGCTGGCATTAGTATTAAAGAGGAGGTCAATTGATTATGATGGCCACTCCATTAGTTCGATTCATAATTGTGGCGGGGGGTAGTTTTTATAAAAGCCGAGCGCTATGCATTTGGGAGATATTAATAATTTGTATAACAAGTTAAGCTGAAGCTCTGCTCGATTATTGTGAAGTATCTATTAGTGCCAAATAACAGTGCTGTGAAGTGTTAAAATGTGAAATAAATATAATTATACGTGTGACATCTCTTCTTTGAAAGTCGCCGTTTCATTATAGAGATCCTTTTGTTTTAAAGATGCTTTATTCAGAAAACAAAAGTTGATATACATGCAAGTAAGTGATAAGTCCCTGTGTTACGGAAAGATGATACAGGAACGGTATGGCGGCGTCTTCGATCGTGGACGCCGTCGGACGGACTGATCCTGGCTGGCACTAGTAATGTATGTATATAAGTATGTATGTAGGTATATTGATAATTATTAATGTTTATATGTTCGTATGTATGTATTAATGTATGTATTACTTTAATTTTTTTTTGTAGATTATATTAGCATAATATTAATACTTAACACACCACCTACTATTGGTTCGATAATCTCTTGTCCTAAAGGTTGTGTGTAAGAAATCGCTCTTTAGCGATAACACCGCCTTTTGTACTCTCTCTCTCTCTGCTCGTTTATATGTTTTCTTTTCTTATGTGTTCTTGTGGTATACAATAAAGAGTATAAATAAGTAATAAATAAGTCGAATACGTAGAAAGGAAGTAAACATACATTCAAATATTAGAATGTATGTTTACTTCCTTAAAGTGAATATTCTTTTATCTTTTTTGATGCACAAAGATACTTATATATGTACGTAGGTATATACATAATTATCAAAAATATTTCTAAGTAGATTCATCTGAAACTACTAAGGAATATTTTACTATATTTCTAAGTAGTTTCGGAGATAGAGATACTTATCTAAGTATCAAGTAAAGTAGATCAACTCTTTAACAAGAAATCTTTATGTCGGTTTAAAATCGCCCATTAATCGAGTACATACCCAAAAAATAAGTCGATTGGAAAACGTGAATTGTTTTTGGATGTCTCTTTAGTACACATACAGAAATGTCTTATGTTAATATTAAATTAAAATAGGTAAAGCCCGTTTCTACAAATCTTCATTCCGATGACGACATAAATAAATACGTATAGTTCATTTAAAAAGATTTTTTTCCATTGCCAATAACTTTTTTGGGACAACCATGTTAAAAGTTAATGGAATTTATTAACGTCATGAAAGTTTAAAAAAATTGAATTTTTTAAGACCAATAACCAATATATACTTTACTACAAAACTTTTAACTTGATCAAGTTACTTAGAGTATCATCCATAATACTTTACCTTAGCTGCCTCCATAATACCCGGACGCGCGCGGCCCTATTCGGCTATAAGCGTGGCTACCTCTAATTAAAGTTTGTGTGATGGGCCCAGTAGTGGGACACAACAGGCTAATAAAAAAAATCAATTAGCTTAATGATAATAATTTCGAAAAGAAAGCCTCTCTTCTCTGATAGTTTAAAGTGGACGATTTTTTGGACCATCAACAGTAGAAATGTTGGAATCTGAAGATAACTAGTTAATTCCAAGACTCCGCTTGACGTTCCCTTTGAAATTAGCTTTATATTATTTGGAAAGTATAGTATATTATACATGTTGTGTAAAGTATTTTTAAAATACTAATTCAGGAAAAAAAATTATGTACATCTTCTAAATTAATTTTAAAGACGCTTTTTGGGAGATCAAAATCTATATGTATTAAAACGAGCAAAAAAGCGATGTTAATTTCTAACCTCTAAGTCGTTTGATACACATAGAAAAAAGAAAATTCAAAATTCAATTCAAGGTGGCAGGAGCCACCTTTTAGAGGGAACTCTATCACCGTGTCAGAAGTGCTCCGATCTTTCATAAAATAAAGTAAATTAAAAATAAAATGTAATAAGAAAAAATAATTAAATAACCTATTACAAGGCAAACAAATTATTTATATTAGTGTGAGCGTGTAAACGTATCTGTGTGTGTGTGTATGTGTGTATTTTATATTTTTTTATGATACGATTTATAGAGTTTCTATAAGACCATACTTTTGTGATACTAAATGTCTTGACAAGTGTATAATTTAAGATAGTACGTTTAAGTTTTCATTATAGTTCAAATAATAATAATAATATTAAAATGACTACTTTCTATTATCTATGGCTGTATCTTTCCTTCCTTTCTCTATCCTATGAATATCTTTTTTCCAAACTTACGGTACAACACTAAGCGCAGACAAAATTCAGGCCTGTCTAGTTCGCCAGTGTATATAGACTGGTCACAAAGAGCTCGAATGTTGTGTTTTCATTTGGTTTAATGCTGGTATCTATTTATAGGAGTTCCAGGTGAATCGATTCTCCCAGGGAGGGCTGTGTCAATATTGTTTTTTGGGAATGGCATGGTATTACTATCACGTAAATTAATAATAAATAACAAACTCCATAAGTCCATCAAAGACAAAAAAAAATCCTTTTTTGTACATACGGATGTAGTCAAATGTTCAAGTGAACAAACAAAGTCTTCTTTTTAGATTTATTTTAGATTTTAGATTTGTACATTAGTATAGATATAGATATTGCCGTTTGATATTTATCCATCCTCTTGAACTTGTCTGCTTTTTAAATTAGTCTCTAATTAATCCAAAGGGTCCAAAATAACCTATCTATCTTGATAAGTCAACAGTAGAAGAAATATATAAAGAATTGTGAAAAATAACAGCTCGTGACCATTCATCTATATATCTCTATACAGATATGAATGTGTGTCGGCCATGAATACGGTCGCTCAAACGGAACGGAAACTCGCCACCAATCAGCAAATGCAACCGATCAGCGAACGCTGCAACAAAGCAATGGTGACGTCCTTTGAAGCAATGGTGACGTCCTTTGACAGCGACTAGATGACATCACTCGGTTGACAACATATAGTGTCTGGACCGAACAGGACTCTGGGTTCGGAAATTTAATAATGAAAAGTCTAAGAACTGTCCTATCATTTAATCCTTGGTCCTCTTAAATATACCTTCACTTCGACTTACAATAACTATATTCGCGTGCAACTGAATGGATTCAAACCGTTCATTCGCACAGAAGGTTGTATTTTTGAAAAACGGTTCTTCCTATTTTCATAAAACATTTCCTGTTCGAAAGTCTGATTATTATTCTCATGCCGGAGCAAGACATAGCTCAAAGTGTTTTTACATTTTTGTCCTTGAAGACTACGAAGTACTACAAAACTTTGCGAAGCTACACAAAGTCCCCGGCCATAGTACATGATCATTGAAATGAATCTATGCCTGGCTTCGGCATCATAATATATCATTTTTCAAATAAGTGATGAAAAAACGGAAAGGGACTTTTCCGCAAATTCAATCTTTTATGCCTTGAGTCTTGATTCGATTCGATTGCACGCGAGGGTAGTAAGAAGAGTAAGGGAATTCTTCTACCAAGGCTTCTATTTCCAGAAGTACCATTTCTATGTTACAGAAAACAAGCATTTATAATATTTAGTAGCGGGCAGTTAACAAAACAGCACTGCGGAGATCCTACGTCTACTTACACCGGTACTAATAATAGGAACTCTGTGCATTAACAGGGTGACCACACGGTCGGTCTTATAGGGATATAACTAAATACAATCAATTATTGTTGGCGATAAAGATCTCCTTGTCTAGAGACTTCCCTTTAAATGTGGTCGAAGATATAATTGTTTTCAACTACAGTTGTTTCACTCAATAACCATGACTGAATGAGATAGAAACTTTGCCAACTATATACTTTAGGACTATTTTTTTGTCAAAAAATCAACTTTTTTATGTCACATTTCCCATACATTTACAACGGGAACCTATAGGGTACTTCCTGTTCACCTAGAATCATACTTTTATCCATATAAAGCTATGAAATAATCAACCCTGTAAGTATACACAATCAAAAAAATATATTATTTTTGGCTATTTTTGTCATATTTCCCATACTATTGCATTCGAAAGGGAATCAAAACCTATAGGGTATTTCTTATTGACCTAGAAATATGAAATTCGATAAAAACCTATATCTTGAAGTATAAGTATAGAGAAAATTCCGAAAACCGTAAATTTGCGAAAAAAAGAAATTGCAGTGATATTGTCAAATTAAAAGGAATTTTATGAAAAGTATAAATCTTAAAATAACCTGACAAAGATTTATGGAATGGTACGGAACCCTTTTCTGTTAACTTTAAGGCAGCAGCACTACTGCGACTAGATTTACTAGTAATTGTCTAAAATGTACCTAGTACACAATAGTTTTTCAAACCACATTATTTTTACACGCTATGTCACCCTAGCCTCAGGGATGCAAGCTAGCGTGATGGAGGCGCATCCGGCGGTCGCCATGACTACCGCCGCGCACCTCCTACATACCCATACATACCTGGTATTTCTATTCTGTTCAAACGTTTCTCTGATTTCTCCGTATTAGAAAAATTAACTTTTCTACTTTCCATCAAATTGAAATTATTTATCTAACTGCGCCCTGAGATTTTTCATACATGGATGATGTCTTTATCATCATTAGCCAGTTATCTTTTTTATTACATACATTATCTACACAAAAATATATTACACATTTGAATGTTGAATGAAGAATCTTTCTGTAATTTTATGTAAAATATAATTATTTAATAATTTTATCTACTTCATTAAACTCTTTTGTCTTATCCTACAGTGAAAGTTCTACCATTATCGGTATAAGTAACAATTTGCGATTAACCTACGGGAGGTTAATCGCAAATTGTTTTCAGCTACCGTCGCTCCCGCTCTTAACATTTGCTTCACACTTAGTTACCGGGAATAATATGCATTATTCTTGAAAGTATAATTGAACCATTAACTGTAAAGTTTTGTTTTGGTGTACTACAATTTTATATTTTTAATATCGTTTATAATATTAACAACATAAGTAGATAACTAGATTATTTCCAAATAAATATTTATAGTGTGGCCCGCCAACGTCTAACTTCATAACGATGCGGCCCTTGTCTGACAAAAGGTTGCCAACCTCTGTTCTAAAGGATGGTGCAGGTGGTATATCTTTTTTTAATTTAACCCGATACTGGTATCAAATTCAAGGGCTAGACAAGTATATCACAAAAAATCTAATCCGGGCATTCTTGTATTAGAAACTCTGAGCCCCCCGAGCATAGTCGGGGTGGTCTATTGTTTTCAAGGTATGTACAGACAGTAATAAAATTGCTAAGAGCTAGTTAAGACACGCTTACATAGAAGGGTTCCGTATCTGATACGCCATAAAGATATTGAGCCTCAATAGTTCACCGTTAGAAAGGATGGGCTTAGATCCGCAAGGTACCCGGTTCAAATCCCGACTCCGTATCGCTGACAACAAAAAAGAAATCATCCAATTTGGCTGTCGTTCGGAAGTTATGGACGTGCATACGTTTCAGTGACTCATTTTTATTTGAGATTATAAATTGAGATGTAAACTATTCTATCTTTCAAGTTGAATTAAATTGCACACGGTGTGCAAATTTCGTTAAAATTGGTTTAGTAGTTTAGGAGTTCATCGCGGACAAACTATGTGACACATACTTTGTATAATATTAACAAGATGTTAAGGTTATAGCAAATAAGTAGTGCTTGCTATTTACATTTTTATAACGTACTAACACTTACTTATTAATATCTTTGAAACACCTTATATCTTATAGAGATTCTACATTACATAAATATACCTTAACCAAAAACACGCCAGAGTAAAAGTGAAAAGTGAAAAATGCACCCTTGCCCAAAAGGGATACTCAAAAAAAATGCAAAAGTAACGGCGAATAAAGCTCCTCGTATATTTTAGTAAGCAATTTGCTAATTACAATTGGCAGCCGACAGGAGGGGAAGTGCAGACGGATTTTGGAACCGGCCACCGATACTCAACGTTCTGCCTAATTCGATTAACTATTAAAATATTAACCCCTTGCTTTTATTCATTACTATATGATATATCTGTAGTAATGTAAAGGATTGAAGGCTCCATAGATAAATGGCAGAAGCAGACTGAAATGTTTACGGTTTTTTTAAACCAACCTCACTGGTGTCTACTCCTTGTATAGGAAAAGGGTATTGTTAGGGTAGGTAGGGATGGTTAGGGTATCCTAATGCATCCTCTTGTTTAAAAGCACTAAAATCCACTAAACTATTTTAGTTAAATTAACTTAGAGCATTCTCTAGTATTTAATAATATCTAGTAAAATTAGGTAAAAATATTTAGCGTAATGATATATAGCCTTATACCCTTCCTCGATAAATGTGCTACCTAACACTGAAAGAAATTTTCCAATAGGACCAGTACTTAATGAGATTAGCGCGTTCATGTAAACAAAAAACAAACAAACTCTTCCGCTTTATATATTAGTACGGAGGTATACATAAGAGAAAGCGACGCAACTTTGAATAACGTAATAATATAGTATGTTTCAATTGATGATTTGATTTCGTTAACAAATTATCTGTAATAAAATACTTATTAAAATTCATTTTACAATACAAATGATAATGTCAACTCTCGATTCCCACCTCGAGTCTGGGTGTATATTTATATTATATGTATGAATATTTAAAAAATATATATATTTGTGTATAGCAAGCGGCTGTTACCTATAACACAGGCATTAAGTTGTCTGCCTTAGGAATATTTATTATTATCTATTTATAATAACTTAATATTACTGCGTTTCACAAGTAAATACAATTTGATTTGATTTGGTTAGTTGTTCTGGTTGCGTTCAAAAAGATTCTAATTCTTATTATAGATTTTTTCTCGTTGCTATTTGGTGTAAACGCTCAAAACGTGCTTTCGTTTACACCAAAAGATTGAGATAAAATGTTGTTTTGGTCTAAACCGACTTTAAAAAGTAGTTGATACTTGAACCAAAGTATTTATCATATGATTCTAAATTTTTTAATCGATTCATCAATGGTTGCGGTTTAGTTTCCCGCCTCGAGTCTAGGTGTTTTATCTATATGTATGTATATATTTCTAAAAAAAATATTTGTGTTTAACAGGCGTCTGTTACGTATAACACAGGCATTAAGTTGTCTACCATAGGAACAGGCGTCCGTGTGTCATATAGTCCTGTATATATTTATTTATTCAATCGATGCAATGATTGAATGCAAGGTAACAAGCTAACTCCCGCATTACGTTATAAATCGTTTGAAACAGTCAAAAGGCCCAAAAAGGCATAAAGTATTGCAGTTTATAATTGCTTACCAGTGATTGGCTTAGCACAGGAAGTGCAGCGCTTGGCGAACAGCTCGCCGAAGCATTCAGCGCAGTACGGCTTCTCGTCGCGCGACGTAAAGCGCTGTCCCGCCAGTGAAGTGTTGCAGTTGGTGCAGGTGAAGCACTCGCGGTGCCACGGCTCGTTCTTGTACGTAACGCCACCTTGCGTTATGATCTGTTCGAAAATCCCAATTTAGAGCTACTACCTAGACTGGATCCTGAAGTTTACTCGTTGCTTGGCTGCCATGCTACGTAGTTATGGCATTTCATGATATATAAGTATCTAACGAGAAGGCAACGAAAGCCTAGACTTCTAGAGTCGTTGTCTTTTCATTTTCGTCTCATCCGAATTTGACGTCCGACCGTCGTTGCCTTACTATTATACCGAAGTCAGACATAACTCAAAGGGTTTGTAAATTTTTGTCCTTAAAGTCCATAAAGTTTGTACATTTACACAGTCCACGGCCACACAACATGGTCATTGAAATGATCTTTGAAGTGAAGCTACATCTGGCTCCGACATTAGTGCTAGCTAAAGTTATATATTAATACAATATGCTGTTGATTCCTTGGACCATAGTGTGCTATAACATAAGCGATATTATGCTTAACTTTATTTCCTATTTAGATAAATATTTATTATACCTTATTACACTTGACGCAGCGAGTGGCGAACTTGTCCTCGTAGCATCCGGCGCAGTAGATTTCTTGTTCGCGTGGGATAAAGCTCTTGGTGCCAATCGGGTTCTTGCATACTACACAGCAGAAGCATTTCTCGTGCCACTGTCGAGTTTTGTATTCCATCTTCTTGGTTCCTGATGGAGAGAGAAAAACTTAGTCCCCTATTAAATCTAAAGCTCTGTTCCTGTTATCCGAAACAGAAAGGCGATGGGGCGATAATCAAAAGAAATCGGCCCCAGAAGGATATTTAGTTCACCCTTTAAGGATATATTGGTACTAGTTGGACAGTTCTTGCAAATCTCAGATCACTATATAATATGGGTTTTGAAGAAACCGATAAAAAAATCTTATTATAAAATTCCGTATCGCTGAATTTGATTTAAAAAAGAAATATTTGTTTTCGATTTATAAATTTTTCTTTTTATTAAAAAACCGTAATGTATAGAGATCTGACACTTACAGAATCAAACTATCTTACCAGTACCAACATAAACTATATAAAAAAAAAAACTAAATCTCCTTCTGTGGCATATTCACTATGCTTATGGCCTTTCTTTATAGCTTACATACAGGGTTAAACGTATCTCAGCCAGAAAATAGCCATATAACTCATAATAAGAAACCAATTTCACTAACATCAAAGCTGTCACCATATAGGCAGATTCGGAACGAATTAAGTAAGATAAGGTACTTGTTACAAAAACGCAAATGTCTATGGTATTACAGTTGTAGTGTAATGCGCGCGCAAATTATCTATGCTAATATTATAAAGAGGAAAGATTTGATTGCTTGAACTGAAAAAGGCTCTGAAACTACTGGTCCAATTTGAAAAATTATTTTACTATTCGATTCCTACATTATCCTTGATGAACACGAGCTATATTTATTATATATTTCAAAAAAGTTAGGGATCTGTATGTTAACTTCAATAATATAAATACCCGTGCGAGGTCGGGGCGGGCCGCTAGTTACGATATTTTTGCACATCAACCTTGAAAGCAGAACGTTTCTAAAGATTATAATGTGTAGGTATACATTTCCCTGGCAACGTGATCCAATTTGTAATAACCCATCTATAGGGGGTAGTATGTAAAAAACCTCATAGTAAGTTTCAATAGCTATTGGCAGACACGCCCAAATCGCGCATGCGTCTACCCTGCATTGAAATACCGAGAGTCCACCGTACGATCTCAATACCCATTCATATGAGGCTAACTAGAAGCTGGGTCGAATTGAGAATGAAACAATTTCTTCGTCATAGTAGAGTACAAAACCCCTTTTTGCTTCGAGTCATAATTTAATTTTTACGTTCTGTAAGCACTTAAGCTGTGCTTATATTATGGCGATAAAATGTTCGACTTGACAACTATCAAGAGTTATAACAATATAGTATAAAAATATTTAGACTAGTCCTAGACGGGCTTTCTATCAAAATGTGTTAGGAGCTCCATGAAAGTTGCCAACCTGGGTGTCCGTTTAAACCGGATAAAAAAGATTCCTTTTCTGTCTTTCGTGTTTTTGATTACTCTGAATTAAATATTAATTTACTGTATTGTCATTTTAAAATAAAATAATTAATCTATAAAATGATAACATTTTAGGAATTTCTACTTAGAACGATGTCGGGGCCCCTGTGGCCTAGGTGCCTTATTTCTTTAATACGGCTGATACAGCTGTAGCTACGCCCCTGACACAAGCACTATAATCAGTACGAGAGGCATATTGAATGTGATACGAGGGAGCGATTTTCAAGCACTAGCTCGCGTAGCACCACGCTTCAAGCACAAGCGCTCTCTGGAAAAGAGACACTATCGTTTTAATTCAATTAAACAAGCTTTTCATGTGCCAAGGGACAAACATGCAGGAGGTTTTTTTTAAGTTACAAAGATAACAAGGAAACGGTAAGTAACTCCCGACGGCCATGAACATCTGCACCGCCAGAAAGCTCGCAGATGCGTTGCCGGCCTTTAAATAGGGGTTTAGGCCGGCGATATCTCTCACAAACCGATTGAAACGCGGCAACAATACTGTAACGGACACGTTGGTGTCTTTTCCGGGAGTTATTGATGGGGATCAATAATAACACCAAAGGGTCCGCTTAGATTACAGAGGATGTGGCTGTGGGGCGAGTTAAGATGACCGATTGCCATCTGACGTCATCCTCGGAACCACCACGATCTCTGCAACCTCCTGACTAAAATCACTCAGTGACATTAATCGCGTCCCACTGTTTTACGTGCCTTCCGAAATACGTCGGATATCAAATATATACCAGTGACAACCAGTCACAGCAACAGCTACTTTACCTAACGATCGACTTAAATGCCGACCACTGATTAGGCCACGACCTTCTCAAGACAAGCTTGTACATCTATTTTTCATATAGGTTTCTCCGTGGCATTTGTATCTGTCTAAATTGCTTGGCTCTGCCAGTACATCCACACTTATTGGTGAATTAGAACATTTTTTCTAATCTAAATCCATGTAAGAACTCTAGTACCTAGTACTTTAAAGCAGTCTTTTCATTCCAGCATTGTCATTATCTTTCATTCCAAAGCTATATTCAGAGAAATCTTCAATAAAACAGAAACCTACACAATTCACATAAAAACACAAAGCGAATTGTTGCATATTAAACGGATAAAGAAAGGCACAATAAAATTAAAACTCGATGGCCTAACAACTTTCGCGCTGAACGACCCGCTCATATTTAAAACGGCAGAACACTAAAAGCTTATTAATGACATAATAAAACGAGAAATTTCTATCGGCTTAGCGTGTACAAAAGGCCGCATACCAAAGCTGGGCTCCCACGATACGTCGCACGGGTCAATCACACTCACAGCACCAGAACCAAGCACATGAACAAACAATCAATCACTGCAAGCACTCCACGATTTGACACTCGTAAAAAAACTTAGCAAAAGAACATCCAACGCGACGTCCGACTGCTTCTAGAGCCGGTACGCAACTGAGAACTGACAATTGAAACCCAGAACTGGTATCGCGGTGCGAAGAACTTGTTTCTAGCAAAACCTTCATGGTAAGTGGCGCAACTAGTATTTCCAAACTATTAGACGTAGAGACTTGAAATTTTCCATGTTGATAGAACACGCTAAAAACTCATTAGGAACATTATTCTGAACGAAATCGAACAACAACTTTTGAAGTTATTCAACAACTACGTTTATAGCGTATCAGATACGGAACCTTCCTATATAAGCGTGCTTTGACACGCGTTTGGCCATTTTTATTCATGAAATTTTATATATGACTAACTCTACTTGTGGTTCATCAAATTGATACCGACGCCGAAGGACATCTACGTTGCCGGCCTTGAAACAGGGGTTTATGCCACCGGGAACTCTTACTAACCGAACGAAACGCGACAAAAATACCATCACTGTGACAGAATTTCCGTCACTTCACGCCGATCTTACGTGACAATGATGTACTGGTACCCGGACGCGCCGGCCCGATTTCGCTGCAGGCCAAATGGACCGCAAGCATAGCGCTACCTGTTATTAAAAAATAATATAGGTGAGGTGAGGTGTAAAACTACAAGAGAAAACTTTCCGACCAAAACGTTGCTACATTCATACCATACCGCATCATTCTAGAAGGCTATTTGTTAATTCATTCTACACCAGCGCCATTTCGGTGAATCTTTGAACAATAATTTGTTTACAAATGGACACTTTTTCAACTAACCCCTCATAGAAGATGGACCTTCGTATATCTAATCTCCATATATATAGCGGAAGAAATGTCATTTCTACTGGGTATGACATATCTTTCGCAATATATTAATAAACACGAAGTAAATTCAAGGTTCAAGGTTCAAGGGTAAATCCATTATTTTAATTAACGTTACCCAAAAAAATATTTTTAATTTTTCTTACTATCGTATTTGAATGTGTTATCTTTGCACTAGTTCTAAAGCTTGAAGTCTCAATAGCTCAACGGCAGAAGGGATAGATTGAAATATTTAAATCCTCAAGGTTCAAGCCCTGACGCGGCTGGACGTGAGACGTATTTTCTGCATGACCCTTTTAAGTCATTCCTTCAAAGAAAAAAAATGTTACATTTACAGACATATTATAGTAAAATACTCAAAATAAAGACAATATAAAATAATTAAGGTAAAATAGTTTTTAATTTGTAAAAAGAGAATAACGCAGCAACCCTTCAATGAATTCAACTACAATTTTATTTGAGTAATATAGAAATCACTCATTTTTCTTGTAATAACCGTAGTTTTTTCGGTTTCTTATTAATATTACTAACAGTATAATCAATTTAGTATCACACAAATAATTTTAATTAATAAAAACTTCTAATCGACATTTTCATTGAACTCAACGCATCGAAATAATAAAAATATCCTATTGTGGAAGAGAGAATTCTCTACAAATTTTATATGAAAAATCATCTCCAAAACTTTTTTTGCAGAAGAAAATTGCAAAGCTAAAAATAACTAATATTTTGAGAACGTTGAGTTGATGGCTGAAGCCACGTTTGCTTCTGCGCGCTCATTTGGTTTGATGTGCAGAAAGTACCGGATATAAATGTCAAATGCTGTGTACATTAAATACTATTTATTATATTGTGGTCATTTCGTGTCTTTATCTATAAATTTAAAAAAATGTTCTAATAAGATCTGTGAGAAGTCACTAAAAATCTAGATTCCAGGAACTTAATCTGTCAATGTCACAAATATAAGCTGTGACATATTTTTTGAGGTTATAAAAATAAAAACAATGGTTACTGAAGAATATTCTTATTTCTTATATTCTTCTTTTTAATCAGTGTTTTATAAGGATCTTAATTCTTACATAAATAGCAATAAGATCTAACAAAATTTGTGTCTCCGATCATAATTTTTTTTTAACTAAGCACATATAAACTAAATTATCTAGCATAGCGTATATAAATTAAAGTAAAAACTATGAATACTATTTGCCCGTATTGCAATGAACCTGAAGACAAGAAGCTTTAAGGAATAATGTGGCACGTTTCTGCGAAACGCTATTTTAATTCCAACTGAATATCAAAGCTGCGGATATTGCGTCGTTAAGTGCGAATGTTAAAATGATATAAAGGTAGATGGGGAGGAGATAAAGGATGCAGATACTACTGTCACGGACGGTATAGGTCCTTAGTAATTATGAAATAAACTAAAAAAATAACTTAGCTATTAAGAGGAATATAATATGCAGTCATATAAATCTAACTAAATATAAGTAATAATAAATATATGAGCACAATATCAAATGCATTGCCTGCCTTAGAAAGCCAAAACCTAGCAGTTGATATGCATCTGTAGTCATTTCAAATAAGATAAACTGCTCGTTTACACTCTGTCATATAAAAAAGTTAAAGCCCGTAATGACTTTTTATACCTAACGTTATCACCGTCTAGTACCAGGGTCCGCTTAGATTGCAGAGGATGTGATTGTGGGGCGAGTTAAGAAGACCGAATTCATACAATCTCACGACTCATATGACATTAATCGGTACCCACTGTTTTACATGCCTTCCAGTAGACGTTCCGTGTTTCGAAGGGCAAGTAAGGTATTTGCAAACCAGAGTTAGATTTGCTCACCTATCATCCGGTCGTGGTAAAAACTACTTTATTGAGCGTTCGAATCAAATATGGACCATTAGTTAAGCTATAACCTCATCTAATGAGTTAAAAATGAATTTCTACACCTTATTAAGTTATTTTTTCCTAATGGGTGATAAATCTTAGCGTATTAAGTCTTTTTTTTTCTTTTTTTTTTGTCTGGCTGGGAAATGCATTTACGCACCCCGGTCCGGAGACCAGGAGCGTGGGACTCGCTGGCAAAATGAAAGAATACCCACTAAAACACTTTAATGGTGGGCTTCAATTTTTGAGTATATAACTAGGTGTAAAAGAATAAAGTTTTCAATTATGAAAGTAATTGTAATTTTTTCCGGACCCGTCCGGGGTCCTTCCTCATGAGCTCGCTACGAAGCGGTGTCACGACGGGACCTGAAGGACCCCGGACGGGTTCGAAACTAGTCGGTCAATCTCGATATAACATACGCGTGAGTTTAAAAACGGTTTTTATAATTAGTATGAATTCCGCTCACGAAAGTCTAAGTTCTAACAGAATACAACTTTTTAACGATTAGCCATTTAGTGGATATATAAATGGCATCAACGATTAAGCTATCCCAAATATTGAAATCATTTTCGTAAAATTTACATAATACAAAGTCGATATTAATTGATTGTTAATAAGCGGCAATCGTTAACCTTAATATCACAACTAGATCCTGCCCGACGTCCGTATCGTCATGACCTCGACTTTTCATGACTTGCCCGCTATCACAATGCAACTGTAACTCGTTTACGCAATAGTTCACAGATTTTTCTCGATTAGAAAGGTTAGGTTATTCGCATGCGTGCATCTCCACTTTTGTGGGCACGGGCCGCGGGTTCACCTTGTGGCATTACTAGTTTAGGCATACGATTTTAAAGTTTCACAGTACAATAAGGAGCCCCTATAGTTTCGCTCAGTCCGTCTGTACGTCTGCCCTAACTAACTTCAACAACTATGAACATAAATGCATGAAATTTGGTACAGCTATGTGTTGCGTACAAATTTTACAAGCTTGGTTTCATATGATCTATTTTCTATAATAACTTTATTGTCTACTATTGAAATTATATAAGATATACCTTTATCGCGTATCAAATTCGGAACCCCTCCATTATAAGCGTGTCTTGAAAAGTTTCGCAAAAGTGGTGAGTTCAATCAATGTCTGAGGTAGCTTAAGCGTTCTATGTTTCATTTGATTAAAACATTGTTTAAACACCATAATAAATATTAATGAATGAAGATACATAAGTCTTTAAAAAGTTTTATTCGGTGAATTTATTTTTATCTATGAGTTACATGAGATCGGAGTGAAGTGGCGGCAATACTGTCACGTCAAGTGATGGTATTGTTGTCGCGTTTCGTTCGGTTTGTGAGACTTCCTGGTGGCCTAAGCTCGTCATTAAGCCAACGCACTACCAGCTCCTCTGGTGCTGCAGGTGTCCATTCTGGTCGGGCGACGCTGATCACCTGATATTGGTTGATCCGTTTGCTCGTTTGCCCGCTTAACCTATTAAAAAACTTAAAAACATATTTTACTAGCGGACCCGACAGACATTGTCTTGCCCAAAAGTTGCCTAATCTAGCTAAGGCCTTGTATGAACGCCATCTATTGGAAGTACTCCGAAGTAATTTTGCAATTGGCATTTTTTTTTAATATTTTTTAATCATTTTTTTCAGTTGTCTTTCGTTTATCTGCTTTTAAACCTTCCTTCAATATATATAAAATAGCGAATGAAACAAAACAAACAGAATTCAAGTGAGTCCAACGGGTTTCGAGTTTAAGTCAACGAAAAACGATTGATTTTTATATATTGTATAAAATTTATAAATATATTTACATTCTATATAACATTCCAATTATTAGCAGTATACTATTATAGACCATTCAGAAATCCTATTATAATGAATTTGAATTAGGAATGACAAAAGTTCTGATGAGGAAGAAATTACCTTTCCTGTAAGGCTTTTTCTAAAGGATGTATCAAGAGTGGCAGCGATGTTCAGCGGTATTTTAACTAATTACCTGATGGATTTTTGTCCATCATCGATGCTTCCTTAGTGTGCTGTTGCTCTTAAAAATAATGAAGGAAAAGTATTAACTGCACCGATAGTAATCAGAATGATGAATGAAGATGTTCACGAATATATCACGAGTTTAATGGCTGCTAAAATGTAACACACACGTAGTATTAATTATACTAACGACCAGCCACGCCCAACATTGCGGGTTTATATTCTGCTTATCATTACAGGGTTAGTGAAGGCCGGCAATACCTCTGCTAGCCATCTGGTGGTGCAGAAGTCCATGGACGATGGTAGTCACTCACACATGCATAGAAAAAAATTGCAGTGTTATGTGATAATTAAATATTATCTTTATTTCTTTAAAAAATCTGAACGAACGTTATAAGGTTTAGATTCCCCTTTTAATTTAAGCATAGTACGAGGTGAAACCGAAATATTAGACATGTCTAAAAAGTATTATTCCTAATATTGTTTAAACAAACTCACATTTTCATTGTAACTAACACTATATATGCAAATGCGTATAGATAAGTTAGTTACGCTTTCACGCCTTCACTAATCAACCGAACATCGTAGATTTTACATACAAGTTTTTTCCCTGTACCTATTATTATTATGTACAACATCTAGGGGCAGAGTGCGTGACTTAGTCAAAAATAATTTACTTTGGTAGGTGCGGCAAAATCAACAGACCGCTTTTCTGGAAACGACGGTAAACGGTATGTCGTGACGCCGCGTTTGAACCGCACAACGATGCGTTTTGCGTTACGATCAATAGACCAAAACTTTAGCGTGTTTGAGTTTACAATAAAAACGCTGCACACACAATCAAGCGTTGAAATTAATTAGTGGAGGGGCGTGCATTTTTAGACTGAAACATCTCTATAGAAAAATACATGCGAGTATCTCGCGTCCAGTTTTATATCCTGTGAGAAAACTTTACTCCTTGGTAAAGAATATTTCCTGTATGCGTTTTGAAAGACATAGCATATAATAAAAATACAGAAGCGGCGTGACACCGACGCGACGGTGCATCCATCATTGTGCTGAGCTCATTGTAATGTAAATAATTCTATTAACATACGAAACAAAAGCGTCGGCTCCTTTGATGAATATGAAGCATATTGTGATACTGTCGCTAATAACTCAGCTCTATTGCAAATACCTACTTTCAATACTTAGTAATTAAGATCAAAAATTATATAACTGACAATCTGGTGTTCGCATCTTCAATGGCATAATGATCTGATAATTTAGAAATTTGTACTGTACACTTCATTAATCTTATACTAATATATAAAACTGAAGAGTTCGTTTGTTTGTTTGAACGCGCTAATCTCAGGAACTACTAGTCTGATTTGAAACATTATATTCATTTTAGTGAATGAAATAGGAAACTAGGCGAATAGGCAATAGTTTCTCCATTCTTCAATTTAGACATAAAGTAAGACGAATAAACAGTGAGTAACAATATTGTATATTTATTTAAAGTCAAAGTCAAAAGCGTTTACACATATTGACTTTTTTTAAAAGCACTTACGAACATCATATTGTGCATATTATTTTTTTTAATCATTTAAAACTTTACGGCTTAATAGCTGAGTTTACAAGAGTCCCTCGCGCACTGAGAAGAGCCCGCAACAAACTCAGTCGGGTAAGTTTTTGCTATCCCAATTTTCACAATAATTCAGATTTGGTTAGCGCAATTTACTCCCAAGCATTGACATCATTCAAATAATCCTTTACATGCTTGTAATGGCAGGAGCCAATGTTGAAATGATGCCAGGGTCTTCAATATAACAGTTTAAAATAAAGTCTAATTTCTATTTTGTACTAAATTGATTCACAGTTTAAAATGATACCAAATTTATTTAAATCGATTTCCATTTTCGAACGTGGCACTAAATCAGTTGAAACTTTAGGCTCGGAATGTAATTCCAGTAAGTGTTTGTAATTGGTTTCACTAAGTTGACGGCTGGTTAGAACTTATAAGGAATTTTCTACTTAGTACGTTTTTGCATCAATGCCACACTAGGACATCTCAATGGCGAATGAAAATTGTTGTATTAATCATTTGTTGCGACGTATAACCGTGAGTCAATTGACAATGGAAGCTCATCCTGTGATCCTGTACGACCTTATGTAAATGTAAAACAGTTATCTTTATTATTTACTAGCATACTCTTTTTTTTTGTATTATTTATAATTTATGTCTGTATTAAATGTTTAATTATGCTTCTTATACCTAGATATAAGTTATTTTTCAAATTTATTGGAAACTGTTATGGTTTATGTTTGTTCTATATATGTTAATTATGATTGTTTATAGTACTGTATGTTTCCAAAATACAAATAAAATAAAAAAATACTCGGCAGACACTGTCCTGCCTGAACGTTGGGTTACTTATTACATTCTATTATCCTATAATATTGTCACCGTTCCCGTTTCATAAAGGTTCACTATTTTGGCGTTAACGGCTTAAACATGAAGCATAAGATATACGCTGTCGCGGGTTTTTTTTTGTACTATTCTCTAAGATAAACATTTCCTTCATACACTATATACGTGTGACTCTAACAGTTTTTGCGTCGCACGCCAGAATAGCTCGCAAATAGCAGAATTTTTTTCTACTTACTTGACATTTATCGCTATATTTTGGACAATTCACACAATATCTTAATAATTTATTGCCTATTTGTGATTCTGATGTATAAACTACATTATCGTAAAGTTATATTAAAGTCCATTCAGCAGTTTTTCGGTGAAACAGTGCCAAACATACAAACATCATCATTCAGTTTTCATTTTTCTTGTCTATAATTACATTACTTTCTCCTCTAAACCTAAATAACAAATTACAAGGACAGGAAACTTATTTTAGTCAAAAATTCTAATACTTCTATTCTAATGCCAGAGCCAGTCGTAGTTCAAAGTGTTTGTACATTTTTGTCCTTGAAGACTACAAAGCACTAAAAATTTTAGCGCAGCTACACAAAGTCCATGATCATTGAAATGATAATTTAAATGAAGCTATATCTGACTCCGGCATAATAATAATCTTGTTAAATAAGCTGAAACATGAAAATTTTGATACGAATTCATATTAAAATAACTTTGAAAATTACTATTAATAGTGGTTTAAAACGTAGTAGACTCATTAATATAAGTTAGTGACTAATGGTTTATGAACGTGGACCTTAAGTTTGTTTTATTCCAAATATTTTGATCCCAATAAAGCAAGCGAATTCCCAAGACTGCCTTTTTGTTCCTTGACATGAACCCACACGTTGGTGAAGCGTGCAATCTCGGAGAATATATTCAAGGTGAATCATGATTTGCATAAGAATTCCGGCACACGGCATATGAGTTTCATTTCACTGGCCCTCGGCGTAATAATGAATAATGTTAACCAATGCAAGCGAGCCTTCAATTTTAATAAAAAAAAAAAAACATTCTTTAAGTTAAATTCTGACTCGTCTTTGCTACATGGCAATAGAGCGCAATATGCTTGATAATAAAACGCAAGACTGTGACCGCAACTTCATACTTGCGTGCCGAATTTAAATCCTTAAATTTATGTTCTTTTTTTAAATAATAACTTTAATTTCTGCAGAAATGTAAAATTTTTTGGCAATAGTCGATACTTGAAAACAATATAAACCTATTTTTTTAATTTGTCGCCATGCCAATTATGTTGTTTTTATACTAGATTATTTTATGAATTAAGTCACTGCATGTTTTCTTTCTAATGTAACGACAAATTTACGCTTTTCGGATTTTTTACTATACTTGTACGTCAAGATATAGCTTCTATGCAAATTGCATTAACGGAAAGTACCAAGGTTTTTGATCTATTTGCAAATATATGGGATACGTGATACAAATTGCCATATCTTTTGATTGCGTACGCTTTGGTAGTTGAATTTTTTACAGATTCGAGGGACCGCGCAATTCAGTATTTACTATTAATTCAACTTTATATCTGTACGCGTTCCCGAGAAAAAGGGTCTTGACAGCAGACAGACAACGAAGTTACGGACAAACTTTTGTAGTTTTTGTAATGCTCTTATTTATAGTTAAAAGTGTATTTTATGTTGACAAATAAAATAAAAAAGTGATCCTATAACCTAAAGGTTCCTTTTTTCCTTTTCGGTACGGAACCCTAAAAAGGGGGAAAAATGTTATTTATTTACAAAAGCATGACTAAGCTTCAAATTCACGTGTTCCAGAGAGGAACAAACGCGGCACAACGGGTTGAAGTGTATATTGTTATAGATATTACCAAACGCCATAATCAAACACACTCTCACCATATGCGTGACCCAATTCCTGCCATAAAACTCTCAAGATAGATTTCATACCTCATTACATCGAATAGGAGTTGAAACGTTACAGAAGCGTATAACTTGCAGGGGACTGCGTTATGTAATCGCGACGCGAACCATGTCGATTGTCGATCGATGCTGTAATTACAGCGGGATGGATATTTATGCACGAAAAGAAACGCGGGAGGGAAATTTATGCGCGAAAAGAAACGTTGTCCTGCCCAAACTTGGCTTACTCTTACTAATGATATTCAATAGCAAAACATCCACACACACAAACTATCTATGGCTTACCCCAACGACCGCCGCCCGGCCTCTCTCAAGCATTTTAAGTCTCGCATATAATCAAAGATATTTATTTTAATGATATGTTGTAAAGGGAAATTTTGATCTGGATAAAATGTAGAATGTATGTAGCTTATTTAATTAGATAAGCATCAATAAGGTATTCTTTAAAATAGCTTCGTAAATAGTTCATTATTTATGTGTAATACGTAAAAGATAAAAAATGTTTCTAAAGGTTATCCTTCGGATATAGATATGTGCCATTATTGACTTTTAATAGATCTTTTTAAAATATACAATTCTGTACTACATTACGTTGATCTATCTCGTAAGGTTTAGCCAGCGCACGCAATGTAAGCGCACAAAATAGTTTTTATTTATTTATTTATGTACTATAAAAATTATAAAGTAAGTGGAACTTATAAAATATGTTTACAAAGGTACCACATGGTTACGAGGTATGATTTGTAACGTGCCATGGTTTTACCACATGGCACGTTACAGATCATTGAAATTTTCGGCTTTTATCTTCATAAAATATATGTATTATGCCAGAGCCAGACAGGGCTTCATTTGAATGATCATGTAGTGTGACCGGAGACTTTGTGTAGCTGGGCAAAGTTTTGTAGAACTTTGTATTTTTCAAGGACAAAAATGTACAAACAACTTGATCTATGTTTGGCTCCGGCATTATTGATATAAACCTTATCCTTGAACTACTCTGTTTATTGGTGAAAACCGCATTAAAATCCGTTGCGTGTTTTAAAATCTGATTATGAGTGACTACCTATGCCTATGAACAACTGCACCGCCCAGAAAGCTTGCATTTCCTTTACTAGCCTTCGAGGAATGATATACGTATGGTTTTCTCTTGAAGGACCCTAAGATCTTTTTTGGGTCAATAAACTAGGTTTTTTACTGTTGAGTTTATGAGTTTCAATTAATCGTGTGACTCCTATTTGGAAGCGGAATGTGACAGGTGGCTAAACAATCGGGCCGATGTGACACGACGCGACGGCCACGGTGACTCACTGGCAGCAATAGCGGCAGTTTAATGCGCGCGGCCTAGTTGTACGACTGTAGTACACTTGGAATAAATATAAATAACGAAGCGTTGGTGGCTCAGTGGCAGAAGGGCGGATTTAAATAAGAAACGTGCTAATTTCAAACATCGACCACGCTGAAAAATTGACGTAGATACTTCTAACGCGCGCTTTCTATAGGCTATAAAATAATTATAATATTAACTGGAGATCGCGTTTGGTCGAAACTCGGCCATATATATTTTTAGATTTGCGTACCACATGCTAATTTAAGCTATATACATTGAGTCAATACTTTTGTACTACGACATAAATATATTTGACAATTAATGCACATATTTAATCATTTATTGTCATTTGCATCATGCTAACAATACACACATGAACCCACTTCTGGGCGTAGCAAAATAATAAACGGTAAAACATACGGTCGTCATTACTTCGCTTTGTCACAAACTTATAGTAAATTGTATACACGTGTGTATAAATCATTTGGCATTGGTGTGCGTGCAGTATTATTTTAATAATTTAATGTACCAAAAATGCTCATTTTATAAAAACATTGGCATCCGCATACCCTCCTCTATATTAACTATAATTGTGCCAAATTTAACTCCTCTGTACGCGCACTTTTCTTAAAATGGTACCGTAAGTTTTCGCTTCACGTATTAATATATAGATAATGTTTTATTGTCGCCTGATGATTTAACCATCGTTTACTTAAGGCTATACACATATACAGATAACCCGTGGTATTCACTCGCGAGATACTGGCGTCATCACCCAACTCACCAGAACGAACACAAAATTATGCGGACACAATTAAGTAGATAAAGGTTTTTCCCAAATCGGGCAACTCCAAGCTTTTCTAGCTAGCGTTATCTAGCCAGTCTAGTAGCAGGGTACGCTAAAATTGCTGTGGGGCGAGTTAAGATGACCAACTGCCGTCTCGTCACCCACGGAGCCACCACAATTTCAAAGTATTCATAGTTTTCATTAAATGTTTTATTTCGTGATGGCGTTCAGTTATGGACATTAGATGATTCAGTTATATCACTCAGGACGCACAATACTATAAATAAAGCCGCACGCCCGGTCCGGTCGTTACTCCAGCGTAGTGAGTTGGGTAATTGCGGTATTTCGAATCCCTCGTCTCTAGGTCACGAACGTATGTCATTATAATATGAGTCATGTTACGAAAAATACGTCCCATTATTCGTAAATAGGCAATATCGCTAATTGTATACAGTGGAAGCGAGGGGACAACCACAGGAACCCCTACAACCTATCTATTTAGTATATAGGTAGTAGGGATTTAGACAAGCTATCTACTAAATAGATAGGTTTCAGAGAAATTTAGTCAACCTATCTACTAAATAGCTGGGTTTGAGAGAGATTTAGACAACCTATCTACTAAATAGATGAGTTGCAGAGGGATTCTCTGGATAAGTTATAGGGGCCTGGTCTTCTCTAGAACTATTGACTATATAACGATAATAACATAAATATATAGTAAGTGTAGATTAGCAATAGAAAATAAATTGCATGATTTGCATATAAATGCGAAACAATTTTCCTTCATTATCTTTCATAATTGTTCGACACGGTTAGATTGTAGAAAAAACACGTGACTTTTAACTGTTGATTTGAAAGTAAATTGCCCTAAGAAGTAGGTAGCTCAACGGCTGAAGGGACGGGCTGAAATGCACAAGGTTTAAACCCACTGGAGTATTGTTTCTCATTCACTCCCAGCACAAGTTAGTTTCTCGTTTAAAAATACTATTCCTGTTCCTCTTTAGAGGCCAGCAACGAATCTGCAAGCCTACTGATGGTGCATGGTCGGTATTCACTTAGGTGATGAACCGCCTGCTCATTTGCCCTTTGTAATATTAAAAAAAAAAAATACATTAGCAATACTTTTTAGGCGTGTCTAATATTTCCGTTTTTGCTCCTACCTGCTTAAATTAAAAGCTTGTTTTAGGAATGGGTGAGACTATACTCGAGCGGCGCGGGTGAACCGTGTACTTTGTGATATCAGTCCAACCCTTTTAGCGTTGAGTTATTGGGGTTCGCGGTGGACGGATAAGTTTAGTTAAATGGTTAACGGTATAAGTTACCAGGATATGTTCTATTATATTCTTGGTACGTTTTCCAAGTTTTATTGCCTGCGAGGGTGCAATTTTTCAAAATTAATTTCTCCAATATAAAAAATACGGTCTGCTGTTTTCACAGGCATCTTTACTATTTTCACATAACAAATATGTTCGTATATTACAGATGGCTTTAAATATAGTGAAGACACAGAGAAAGACCCTAGATAACAAAACTCACCCGAAAACTTTCCTTTTCAGCAATTGACTCGACCCGAACTTAGTTGGATTACTTTCTAAATACTTATTTTCTTTTGTATTAGTTTCCCTTAGGATGCTTCAGTTTTATTTTTATATAACTAGCTGTTAGCCCCGACTTCGTCCGCGTAAACCTACGAGAGCTCTTAGACTTTTCCTTAATTTGGGCTTATCGAAAAATCCGTTCTTAGCGTATGTCCACTTTCATATTTTTACGTCCGCGGTTTTTGAGATTTCGTGTTAGATGACCTTTCGTTTTTATATAATAATGAATATATAGAGGCCTATATGACACACGAACATCTGTTCTTAAGGTAGACAAATTAATGCCAGAGTAGGTAACAGACGCCTGTTATACACAAATATTTTTTTAACCTATCTATGAGTACAGACAGATGTTTTTATATTAAGTAAGTCAAAAATGTCTTTCACAAGTGAAATTGAATAATGTATAACATTAAGCTATAATGGCATATCTGTTTACCCACAAATCTAACTCCCGAATGGCGGAGCTAGTAAAAACGTCGCCACTCGTTAACGACCGCATACCACAGGCATTAACATTAACGAGCTCCAATGCAACTTAACAAAACACAGATATGCCACCGAGAGAGCGACAATCTGCTCCAGAGCTACCCTGGCACCGAATTAGAAGCACGGATCGAACCCCGCGTACACTTCAATGGATTCCCGACTTTATTGCGTGTAAATAACGCGACAAGTCGACCAAAACCGCCCACCCCATAGTAAACATCCGGCTGTAAGACGTCTTCATTCAACTAAGTGTATTTCCTTGTCGGAAAAAGTATATTCAGTTGTATTCTATTTAAATTTCCTACTTTTCTATTCACTCACTAGTTTTAGTGGGTAATGCGACAGCAATCATAACGGTAAGGCAATCAACGCAACCGATGGACGTAGACGCAATGGTGCCTGAAATTATCCAAAGTACCCGCAAGCAAAGTGGTGGTTACTTCTCCATGGTCTTCTGGGCAGCTCGTGCGTATCGATTTCTACGCATTCCGATAAGGAACAACTCAAACAAAAAAAAAAACAAAACACTAGTCCATTTGTCACTGCCCGTTAACACTTCATTAAAAAAAAAAGAAAAAATCTTAGAAACGTCACGTTTGCGATTTGAATTGCGAAACGAAATTAACTGAAGGCGTTCGAAATTCAAACGCGGTTTTGGCGGGACGCGGTCGGAACGCGCACGTCGTCCGCGTGCAGCGAGACCAACTGACTGAGCACGCAGCGTGCGTGAGCGATGCGTCGTAAAGAGGGATATGGTTTCACGTGTAATGCCCGTACGCCGCATATAAACATTTAAAGAGGATTAATGTTTAGTGCATTTTTTTTTATAAATGTATTAAAGTTTGAAGCTTACATCATTAGATTTACAATTTCTCTGTACTGGTTACCGAATTCTTTAAAGTTTTAATATTGATAAGTTTCTTATGAGACTAAACAAGAATAGAGGCGAAACCATTTTTTAGCAGTGGGATATTATAGACGAATGAATAAAAGTATGACATGACGTAATAGTGGGTTTAAAAGGTAAATTTATAAAAAAGACCACAAAATCGTTTGGATAATGACCAAATTGGCAGTTGGGTTTAAAAATATACGATTACTTATATATCATTATGATTTTAAAACTACTCTTTTGCCCCTTGTAGCATAAAAAAAATACCGAAGCTGGTGACTGATTCCACAAAGGAATTGTGCGAGGTAAGAAGTTTCTAGAGAATCGAACGATTGTGGAGTTTTAAAACATCGAGGTGATGATGGGGAAATAATATTTAGACGAAGTGCAACGAACTGATCTGTATATCATTTATTAACCGACTTCAATAAAAGGAGCGAACCGACTTCTATAAAAATAGCGAAAATAATTATTATTATTTTTTTTTTAATTATTTTCGCTACCGCAGAACTTTCGACTGGATGCACCGATCTTGATGATTCTTGTTTCATTTGAAAGCTGCTGCTTCCCGAATGGTCCCATATTAATTTAGTCCAGGCCTGACAAAGGTTTCGATAAGAAAACAATTAAATTCTAAATTTTGATTAAGTATGTGTCTACTAAATCGTATGAAAGTACTATTTAAGAATAAGAATATATTTATTGCCAAACTGTTTACAGACATCAAATTTTAGTCCTAAGTTTGGTTTATACCAACACTTGACGTGACAGCATTGCCGTTACTTACGAGTACCCGCACGTGCCGAACCAATTCGGCTGCAGACCAAAAGGACTGCAAGCGTGGCACTACCTCTAATTGTTTCTCTAAATATTCTCTAAGTATCTCTAAATAAAGGTAATAAGGATATTTACAATTTTGTAAATTGTAAATATTGTATTATATTATCTTATACTCTTAAATTTTGTAAAAAAAAGGTCAGTGTAAGTGATTTAATTCCCTTGTTTTATAAATAAATTTACTGTAATAAGAAGTATTCACTAACTGTGCATAATGTTTGAATTGTATATTACTTGTCACTAAATAAATCAGTAATAATAGATATCACGACTTTATATTTGCTTATTATTTTTAAAATTTGTATAGTGACTAAGGAAAACTGATAAATGTGGACTCTTCTTGAATCTCGTGATGTTGAAAATGTATATGGACTTCTCTTGAATTTCAAGGTTTTGAAAATGTATATGGATTTTTCTTGAATCTCGTGGTATTGTGGAAAATGCCTTTTACTTGAAATATCCAGGAAAATGGTTTTCAGGAAATTGGACGTCAACCGCAAATGAGCTTTTTTAACAGTTGTCTAAACTTAGTTTAAATTCAAATGATGCTGCTGAGCTCACACTCTTCGGATCTCACTATTGCAACTAATTAAAACTTCAGTCGAATCCAACACTACTGTTATACCAGAAAAGGCGGGTTAACCTAAGGTTTAGGGGGCGCATTTACACCGTATTTGGAATCATTATATCCATAACGTAATATTCTTTTTATTTTAAAATAGCGAACCTTGCAGACGTTGCCCCCAAACATAGGGTTGAGTTGTAATATTACTCCTGTTTCCGTTTAATTTCCCATTCCCAATCTCGTCCCCGTTCTTTTCCACTTCCCGTTCTCTTTCCTGTCCTTTCCCTTTCGAGAATTTAAAACTACAAGATTTAATATCACGGAAACGTTAAATGTATCATCAAAGTGTCTATTTGTAAAAACAGTCGTTCAAAATCAAGCAAAGTACATATACAAACAGAGGCTCTCGAACCGATCGAGTCGAAGATTCGACTTTGAAAATTTTCCTGGTCCTGGGCGCATCGTATGGGCGCTCCATAGTGTCAACGCGGGTTGCATTAGCATTGATTAAAAGCGTGACACGATAAATACTTGCAATCTGTGGGCCCAGCACAAATATTTTTATCGTAAATACAATCGAATCGAATTCAAAATTCCAACGGTTCGAAATTGTCGTGCTAGAGCCTCTGTTGAACTTTTCGATAGAAAGAAATTTAAATTTTTGTAATAATTTCGAATAACTTTAATCAATTTTAAGGAAATCGTAATATCAACACTTGTGTAGGTACTAAATGTTAAAAAAATATAATTACTGAGTGATTTTCTGTGGATTTATGCAAAGTGATCTATTTTATTTTCTGCTAAGAAAAATGAGGTATATTTTTTTAGAATAAGGAATAGAGGTATTGGTTAAATGGAAATAAACGGGAATAAGGAAAAATAGCACGCGTCGGTGTGAACTAAGGAAAACTTTAAACGACAGGGGACGAAAACAGAACGACTTAAATGGTTTTCTCTCCAGCAGGGCAATTCCGTAATGTACTTATTTTCGTCTGTTGACGTTGTGATAGTGAATTCGGTGGTTACAAAGTGCTCTCAACTGTAATGACTTCCTATCTCACGTTTACCAATTACTGGCACCAGTTTTATTTGTTCTGCGAGTCTATTACGGGCACGTATTTCGGAGGTAAAAAATACAAAGACTAGTGATTGCTAGTATGTTACATAAAATAACAAGTTGCTACGTAAAATAACAGCATGCTACATAAAATAACAGTATGTTACAAAAAATAACAAAATACTACGTAAAATAACAAAATGCTACGTAAAATAACAGTATGCTACATAAAATAACAGTATGTTACAAAAAATAACAAAATGCTACGTTAAAAAATAGTATGCTACATAAAATAACAGTATGTTACAAAAAATAACAAATACGATCTTCTCAAGGTTGCCACCTTCAGAAGAAGGTTAGTAGTCCATCAATACTTATGTAGAGCAAACATGTAAGCGGTTCACCTAAGTGTATACCGACGCCAATTGACAAATGCACTACCTAATGGTTGACAGCTCGGTTTTGAGGAATGAGTATGATCTTTTCTTGAAGGTGTCCGAATTTGACTGTTTCTGGGTTGACACACCGGTGTGAAAACCAATCCAAATATTTTTTACGGTCAAACGAAAGCGATTATCTCTTCGTTTTTTGGAATTTTAAAATATTCGTTTGAGTTTTTCTTTTCATTTAATCTTTTCCTGAAATAATGCTAATAAAAACAGAGACAATTCACTTCGGCCCAACCATTTTTGCTTTTTAGCGAGGAACGTATCAAATTTGGTGTATATTCAGACAGCAGCGCCACCTACCGGCTCTTATTTTCTTTTCAAATCATCCACGATGATCCCTATTGAATATCCACACAAAAATTTCTTTCTATTTGGTCCAGCGGTTCAGAGGAATTGGTTGACATAAGTTTGTACAGTCGATTTTTATATTATACAAAGATATGATATTATATGGCTGAAGCGGGCACTTTTCAATATTTTTAATGTAGGTATATCAAAAATGTATAATGTATTGCTGATGTCGTAAGTAATCAGATAGCTTTGAAGACGGGAAAGTTTGTTTCGAGTTATTTCGATCTAACAAAACGAGTTTTAGGGGTGTGACCTATGAGAGTATCGATAAAATATATTTGTATATACATATATACTAATGGACCGGGCAAACGTTCTCCTGCCCGAACCTAAAAATGAACACAGAGATACACTAGATACCGATTGCAGCGCCATCTGCCGGTTTGATTGGACAGAGAAGATTAAGGAGGTCTGAGGTTTCTGGCATGTTTAGTTTTACGCGGACGAAGTCACGGAAAAAAGCTAGTAAGTAATAGGGATGATAATAATAATAATAGTTGTTTTCCGTTATTATAGAAGCCTGATTCATTCGTATGAAACGAATGGATTTAATTAATTGTTTGAATGAGATGTTGATTTAATGGTGAGGTTTAATGAGCTCGCCTTGCGTTATTTAAGGTTTTTCGACGTCAGTTGACAAGTCTTATAAACTATGTGGTTTTAAATTTCTTTAAAGTTTGCGGCATAAAAATTACACAAAACTATAAAAGAATATCAGAAAATAAAAGACAGCACTGGATTTAGAAATCTAGTAATGTTTAAATTTAAACACGTGTTTTAAAATTGTTGTATTTAGAACAGTTCATATAATATTCCTTATTCCTGTGTGTGTGAACAAGAAAATTGCATACTTAATTGTGATATGGCACACCCCTATTCAGTAAGTCCGTGAATAATATCCTTAATGTTTCAAGTTTCGCAAATGTATTCTCTGAAATTATTAATTCTCAAACGGAGGAGTTACATCACTAATGCTGAAATATATGTAGCAATCGTATATTCATTGAAATTTTATATTAATGAGTTTTGGGAAGAGCGATACAAAAGTTTAAAAGTATGTTCTTTAAATTTGTGTGTGGTGCGGTGAGGTAATATGCGGTGCGGTGAAATATCTTTTATGAATTATAAAAGATAAAAAATATCTAATAATATACATAAAAGCAATTTATTTTTAATTTTTTCTATTACCTTTTATTATTACTTTTTAATTTCATTTGTTTATAATTATTTAGGTAACTGTAATAATTCTAGCTGAACAATTTTTTTTAATAATCCTACCACAAGAGTTTAACCCCTTTCAACTATCATTTTTGAGAGTAAAAGTATCTCATGTCCTTCTCTAAGTATCTCTTGTAAGTCTCTGAATACCTCTTTATCCCATAAGATCGGCGTGAAGTGGCGGCAATGCTGTCACGTAAAGTGATGGTATTGTTGTCGCGTTTCGTTCGGTTTGTGAGACTTCCTAGTGGACTAAACTCGTCATTAAAGGCCGGCAACGCATTTGCTAGCTTCCTGGTCCATGAGCGTCGGTAGTCACTAAGATGAACCGCTTGCTCGTTTGCCCTTGTGACATAAAATAAAAATTCATCAAAATCGGTTTAGCGGCTTAGGCGTGAAAACGTAACAGACTGAGTTACTAATATTTGTAAGGAAGGATGAAGGAAGGAGGATGAAAGGATGGGAGCTCAATTGGGGATTTTGCGCAATACTGTAGTGCGTCAGACAACCATATAGGAAGAATCCTTGGATTCTGTAAAGCATCGCAACTAAATACCTTTAGGATAACTCGGGCATGTCAGTTTGATATAGGGTAAGTTAATTACATGGTGATAAGGTTACATTTAAATAATCTCACGAATTCAGCGTGAAATAAGAAAAGGGGAGAGTCACAAAATTATAAAAGAATCGTCCATTCGTCGCTTGTCAAATATTCGATCGCTATTACTTTTTTATTGTAAAGGAAATGTTTTACGGATTACGGAAAAAACATAATTGGTGGAGTTTTCTCAAGGAAATGAATCTGTGAACCATCAGCAACACGTACGCTCCAGACGATAACATCTTGATTTTACCTAAACATAACCTTTTTCGCCTAATCTACGTAATCCTATAGATCCCCACAACGCTTGCATCATCATCATGATCAGTGCTTAATCGCCCACTGCTGGGTACAGGCCTCCCCTTTTTATGCCACTAAACCCTGTCTATTACCAGCTACCTTTAGTGACTACAAAGTTAGCATCACGGGCTCCCTACTATTATTTATTTATTTTATTTTATTTTATTTTATTTTATTTTATTTTATTTTATTTTATTTTATTTTATTTTATTTTATTTTATTTGGGCACAGCTAGTCTATATATATAAGCCAAAGGTATCCTATGAAGAAAACAAGAAAACCGCGGGACCTACAAATATAAAATTTGACAGGGAGGTAGTTAATAGATATCAGACATTCTTTAAGAACGGATTTTTGACAGGGCCAAATTAAGGAGGTCTCAGGGCTCTCGCAAGATTAATTTTTCTGCACAGAGTCGCGGGAAATAGCTAGTTACGTTATACTTTTACGTACTGTTCGCAAATGGACCAGATAACCTGTGAACGCTGGCATTAGAATGTACTCGTTAAATACCAGCCCTTCAATCACAGCCCCTTTAGAGCTTGCTAGTCAGGAGTTTCTGGCGACCTGGAATATATACCAATTACTAAAGATGACAAAGGTGAAGCGATGACCTTATCAAATTTTAAAAAGCTTGAAAGGTTCAGCACTGGAGTAAAAGAGATTATTAAAAATGTCGTAAAGAAATCCAGTGCAGCTTTGAACATAACATATGCGCTCAAAATCCTCGAGCATGTGAATATATTTCCGTGAAAAGACTATGGCGTCTGAAAGTAGGCTGTCCGCGCCTCCCCCTCCTCGCGGTTATTATGCGACAGGATGTGGAACGGTCTACGTAATAGGTGTCATTACTGTGTCGTTCAGAAATTGCTTCACTATCGGACGAGTTATCACGAACACTTTATAGGTCCAGATTACAGGCCTTTTTAAATTGACCCCACCTTCCATAGCTCATACCACAACATAGTTGCCGTTTTTGCATGTTAATTTTTAAGGAAGAATGCCATATGCATACCCGTTTCTCAAACGCCGCAGCGCATTTACGAGCCTTGTTTTATTTGTCTTTGGGTTTCGATGAACCGCTGCCTGTTTTCTACTTGTTTAAATAAAATGCATTAGAAATTTAATTAAAAAATGGCCAAGAGCGAGTCAAGACACGTTTATATGGAAGGGTTCTGTACGTGGTATCTAAGAAATAAATAGATACAAATTCGTAGTTGCAGTTCGTCATGTAGGTAATCTGGTGGTACACTGGCGTTGGAGGTGAGTGTCATTGATCACTATAAAGAGCGCACTCTTAAATCAATACCTGGGTCTTAAGTCCTGGATAGTGCTATGGTTCCTTCCTCTGCAACACAATGCACCAACATGGTGAATCCATGGAATGCTAAGAAATTCGTCTATAAATGGAGTGATCTGCATGTTTTAAATTACAGGTGCATACAAAATGGGTTCGTTGAGGATCATTCGAAACGGTATCGGCATTCAGGAGCAGGCTTCCATCGACCTGCCCGGCATCAAGGGCATGTGGGCTCTGACGCTTGCACCCGACTCGCAGTACCACGACACGTTGGTTCTGGCGTTCGTGGGACAGACGAGGCAAGTCAAAGTCAAACAATATCTTTTTTCACAGAGACAAGCTTTCCTACATGCGCTTGTGATAGTTTTGGTCATAAAATTTCCGTTTAATAACCTAAGATTATGAGAGTTCTTCACGCCCTGCAAGAAGGGCCCAATACAAGCTTAGTCACGTTTTATTTTGATATCACCATAATTCAGAATCATTTCACAATAATTCTGATCAATTAAGAAATTTATATAATTAACATTTGAGTTATTATAACACTAATTGCCTTTATTTTATTGAAAAAAAAAATCAACCATTAATGAGTTTAAAAAAAATGTGTTTTCACCACCTATAGTTGACTCGATTTTCATAATCTACGATTCATTTTATTCACTTTTTACAATCAATATCAAACAGACTCGCTTTCAGACCATTTCTGTTACAGATTTCAAAACTATTAATAGGTTTGAGTTTTAAAACTAAATATAGGACAGACATAAGAATACACATTTGAAGGTAAATATTTTGTCCACAGAGTACTTACACTAAATGGGGAAGAAGTTGAAGAAACAGAAATCAAAGGCTTTGTCATTGTAAACGAGCAGGCTACTCATCGATAGTAAGTATCCATGATCATTGGTGAATATCAAGAACTACAGTACGCAAAATGGAATCCATATTATCTCTAAAATCTCACGTATATTAATCACTTAGTGACATAAATTGAGACGCAATGTTATACTTGCCTTCCGAAACACGGAGGAGACCGGCTATTTGAAAACCAGTGTAACAATTGGTCACCCATCCATCACTCGGCCGCGATAAGGGTTGCTTAACCTAGAGATCGACTCGAGTGTCGGCAAAATCTCCTCCATTTAAAAAATATTGTAGTTGTAAAAACGGCATCACACTATTAGTAATAAACTACATACAAAAGGACGAAAAACATTTTAAGAGACGAGCTCGAAAAGAATCTTAAGAGTGCAGTATGCAGGTGGGAAAGCACTTTACTAAATGAATACGAGCTAGATACGAGGAAATTGGGACGCGGTGGCTTAATGGCTTTGAATTTGTGAACGCTAAAGAGTGGGAGACTAACAGGACAATTAAAAAAAAAATGTTAAGTTGCGAGAGCAATATCGAAAGATTTTGTTGCTAAACTGAGATTGCATTTTTTTTATCTAAATAGGACGGTAAAGGCAAAGATCCCTCTGATGGTAAACAGGCTATAGACGCTTGCAAATTAGTTTCATTTTTTAATAAGTAAATTTTTAATTGTCTGTTTGTAAAGTCGTAATATAATACTTTTACTAAATTCCTATGCCCGTATCTTTTTATGTGAAAAATGGCGGATTAACAGTTACAAATAGCCGATATTTTTTTTCGCTGGAAAATGTCTTTATGCACGTCTCCATCCGCAGATGAACTGGTATTCTGGTGACAGCTGCGGATAGAAGTGTGGGACTCGCTGGCAATGCCAATGCTTTAAATCACAATATGTAAAATCCATCGTTACTATATGCTCCCAGTAACCTCTTTACCAAGTGAACCAACACTGAATCTAACCCACGACCCCCGGAGCGGTAGGCAGGGCCACTGCCCACTGCACAAACGAGCCAGTTAATAGAGACCCGAATGGAATCCACAACTCTGGAGCGGAAAGCAGGTTCACAAACAAGTTTTTTTTTCGCTGGGAAATGCATTTACTTACCCTGGTCCGGAGACCAGGAGTATGGGACTCGCTGCCTAAATGCCAGAATATCCACTATAACCAAGTGGGCCCTCATCATCCTTGGGTGGAGCGACATAGGGTCACTTGTCGCATTCAACTATGCCCCTCGGGAAAGTTCACTACCAACTGCGCCAACGCGTCAATTATGGGTTTATAGATGAATAAAACGTTTCATTACAATAAGAATATCTGTTGTTGTATTATATGAGTATTGGATTTTACGAATATCCTTTGTAGGTTATATCTCGTGATTATTTTCGGTGTGCCCCGGTTTCGGAGGAACGTGCGTTGTATACGTGATAGGATATCGGTGAAATCTTGTACTTTGCGGTGTGGAGGTTATATAGCTTTGAGAGTACAACATTTGTTATTAAAATTGTGGTTTTATTTGGAGTCGTACTGATTTTATATTCATTTATTCTATTATGCTAACATGCTTATATTGGAGTTAGCCAATAGATCAAAAGTCAATTTCGTTTTTTAAAAAAAATATTAGAAAACTTTTTAGGTATGTCTAATATTCCCTTTTTCCCCTCCTACTGCTTAAATTAAAAGCTTGTATTAGGAGTGGATGCGACATGCCCCAACGGCGGTGGGGTTTGAAACGGGTACCTTACGGATTTCAGTCTATACCTTATACCGTTGAGCTATTGAGGCTCTAATCGTTTTAATAAATGTATTTCCTTTATCACTTATTTTTACTGGTTCGAACAAGTTAATTAGAGGTAGCGCCATGCTTGTAGCCGAATTGGGCCGGCGCGCCCGGGTACCAGTACCTCTTTCTCACATGAATTTAGTCTAAGAGTGTACGATATCTATGCATGTTGTGTGTCTTGTTGTAGATATGCTGATTGTATTATTTATATCCAGAATGTATATTTTATTATGATTGTGTACGTACATTTTAAATTTTTTCTTCTCTTTCACATACAAATATTATTTGCCACTGTGTTGAAGTTGGTACGATAAAACAGACATTCTTGAACTCACGACCTTTTCTGTCGTGATCCGTGCCTTTCACTGCCATACTACTGATGCTTAACAAAATATTTGGAGGAAATAAAAGTTTTATATTGAGATTATACATATTAGTTGGTTATATTAAAAATCATATATGATGTAAAGATCGAGTCGATTCCCGATATATACATTTTTGAAAAGTTCTACTCTGATCGAGTTCGGAATACCATCCTGCATTCCATCACTGGAGTAATGGATGTGGGGAAATACTCAGCAAAGCTCAAGTGGGAATAGGCTGGGCACGAGGCACGAATGGACCCGCAAGGTTGAGTCACTGTTGCGACTAATTGGACTCCACCTCCGCCGAAGACAAGGTAGGCCAAAGAAGAGGTGGCTGGCGATGACTTGAACGCCTTTGCGGGAAAGGCACTCCTTTCTTCTTTCCTATCCACTGATAGGGATGGCTCAGAATAGAGGAGAATGATCTAGGGTGGGGGAGGCCTTTGCCTAAGCAGTGGCATTACAGGCTAATTATTTTTTTTTAAGGCTGTCCATCTGTAGGTTTCTATTATAAGTTGCTTTCTAAACGATTTTCATTTTATTATACTTACATTAGATATCTTTAATACTACCGATAGGTACTACATATATGGCTTATATGCCGCGAAATATTTTCCGTCGCAGTTGTCTATCTAGCTTAAAAGTTTGGGCTAGTTTAACACGTGGATGATCAGGTGTGTTATATGTGTGAGTCCCGCTGCAGTTATTTTCATTGAGTTTAAAAATAAAACCTTAACTTACAGGGCTCACGATATTATAGAATTTTTGCGTCGACTTCAGTTACATTTATGGTGATTAAGTATTGAATATATATATATCATTCGTTATAACAAAGATGTCCCTATTACGTAGAATTAAGATCAATTTGGTGGGTCCAATACATTAGTACACTCTTTATAGCGCAACAGCCATTCTCTATAACGAAGGAATATATCTATATTTACAAGTCAACAAATATTTACAAAAGTATTTAATAGTGTACTATTGTATATAATCATTATCATTACATGGTTTAAAGTGACCTCCCTTCCCAGCGATGTACGCGCAGATCTTTCAAGCTACGCAACGGATGTTAATGCGGTTTTAACCAATAAAGAGAGCGATTCAAGGAGAAGGTTTCTGTCTGTAATACATCTATGTACGTAATAAATGATAAAAGCCGAGAATTTCTATGATTTGTAACGAGATATCATCGCGAGTGAATTCGAAGGTAACAGCTAGTCTTATATGTAGAAAATATCTATTCCTATACTTTGATTAATAATTTAACTCGAAATTATATCTATCGTAAATAATTACTTCATTCATGACAGTAGTGAGAACGTAATGACTCTTAAGCTGTTTTTCCTTGCGATGAATTTCCTATACATACTCAGGGCAAAACCCATAAAATTGAAGAATTATCTGTATATTAATGATATAAAATATAAAAACATTCCACATTCGACAAAAGATATTCGACAGTAAAAATTTTCTCAAAAATTTAATGGAATTTGCACATGTCATCTAGTTTTTACGAGAAGAAATAGGTCTTTAGAAATCGGAACATTTATGTAGGATCAAAACTCTATAATGCTTCCATTATGAATAGCAAATATAACAATAAAGGTACAAAGTTGTGATATATTCGTTCGTGTCAGAGCCCTAACGGCTTATCTCTTTTGTTCTGATCAAGACTCGATAATCCGAAAATCATCTTACCGTACCTCACTGTTGCAACATATTAAAAGTACAAACAATTTTCGCCTTGTACGAGGACTTCCCCATGTTCCTCCGTTCAAACTACATATAGTCACGTATTTGTAGGTCCTGGAAATCACTTCAGACAGTTAGAACACGCCATATCCGAGCTGGACGCGCGGCAAGACTCAAAAATCAAGGCACTATATCCCAGAGAGACGTGGCCCTCACATTGTTTGCCTCGATCGGCTTCTGCTTCCTTAAACCTGATAAATTTTCCGTATACCAAATCCAGTAAGGTGACTGGGAAGCCTATAATCACATGGTCGGAGTCATTGGGCACATGTTAGGGCTACAGGACCGGTATGTTATTGTTTCTTTGATTTTCATCTTTCCTTAGAACCAAGATCCTCACGGATTTCTGTCCTTCCCTATATTTACTAAATTACCGAAGCCCTAGATTTCCTCACTATCAGCATCATTAGCCTTTAATACCTCTCCACTGAGAATAGGCACCTCATTGTTTCTGCCGTTTCCGCGAACAGTGGCTTCCCGTCACTCTCTGTACGAATATGCTGTCTATAAATCTTCATATTAAATGAATTTTCTAAACTATATCCGTTTTTCAGATATAATATTTGCCGAAAAACATTCGAAGAAACACGGCAAGTATGTCGTAAGATTGTAGATAAAGTTTTCACACCATGCTTAGAAAACGTCCCAGAATACTTTGAACACACGACTCGTGTAATGGTTGATGGCATGTGGAGTATTAACACGGCTTTGGAACCGAATACGCTGATCTACTGGACAAAATACATAGCTGATGTTCCAGGCTATATCTACACAGAGGACGATAGACGCGTTCTATACAACAGACTGAAAGAGCATCATGATAAAAATCCGAATAATATTGGTAAGAATCATGACATTCATAAGTATAGAATGAGGCGAGAAGAATCATATTTTTTTAAATCTTACGCTGCTCTATTAGGGGGGGGCGGGGGGGGGGGGGGGGGGGGGGGGAGGGGGGGGGGAGGGGGGAGGGGGCGGGGGAGGGAGGAAAGGAGGGGGGGGGGGGGGGGGGGGGAGATTAAAGTTATATACCTATGTAAATTTATCAACCAGATGTTACATAGTCATTAAGTTACCTTCACTACAAACAAACGACCGTGTGTCTAATTTTATTACCTTTACTGTCCCATTGTTTGTTTCAGGAAAACTATTAAAAAGTCATAAAATATTCTAGTATTGCTGCTGTTATACTTATATGAAAATAGTATACTTACATATATTTACTACTTATATTGTATTCATTATCTTTCTTACGTTACTTTAACTTAAATCATAAAATTTAATGTATCTAGCAATCTCTGTAGGATAATTCATATACCTAATTATAGATACTAAAGATTGCTGGATGGTCGAAATTCACCCACAAACATTTTTGCCTACAATGACATAATATATTGTTCTATTCACAAACAAAAAGAAAATTTGTCAATTAATATAAGATACGGTTGTCACGATTATTGACTTTGACGACATCCAATACATGTGTGTGAAAAATGGTGTAAATCTGGCATTTGTGGGCTTAATATATAATTATGGCATATTATAAAAAATATAAGCATTCTCACACCTTCCTTTATATGAACTACAATTGCCAAATTTCATACTCCTCCGTCCGCGCAATCTTCGTAAAACGGTGCCTAAAGTTTTCGCTATACGTATTAATATGTTAATTTAATTACTAGCGGACCATGCAGACGTCCTGTCTGAACGTTGGCTTACCCTTACTATTGAATATCAAAAATAACGCCATCTATTGGTCGCTTAGACCACCGATTGCCAGACGCTCTGCCCTTGCATTTTAAGTCTCTAATATCTTCTAAGATATTCTTCTTCTTCTGATATTGGAATTCTCGGCTTTTATCATTTATAACAAATATGTATTATACTGTATGGAGTGAGCCCATGCTTGGTTGTGTCTATATCTGTTAGAATCGACCGTTACTTATTCAATGATAGCTGTGCGCGCGACTTCGTCCGTGTAAAATTAGATAAAAATAAATAAATTCAATTTTTCAGTGTTAGATAGAGCCCGTATATCAAGGAAGGCTATAGGCTATATATAATCACGTTAAGACCAATGGGAGCGGAGCACCAATGAAGAATGTTTCAAAATCGGGAGTCCCTTTTCCCTTTTGAGAGCTTCCGCTGTGTAAATTCGTAAAGTTTCGCAAAAATCTTGTTCGCGCCAACAATGAAATTTTTGAAAGAGCCCAGGTAAAGCAGGTCCAAGGGCTCTAAAAAAGTCTAATTTTACGCGGACAAAGTCGCGGGAAACAGCTAGCAATATTTAATGTGTTAAAAATACATTTTTCAATATAAAAGGTAAACGCGATCCGTTGCAACACCATCGACATATTCGAGGTGTTTTTTACATAAGCTACAAACGTATTTATGATTTATCGATTGACGCGGTGAGCTCGCACCTAAGAATTTGTTGTTTTATTGTATAGGCTGTGAAGGGGAAAAAAAAAGTAAAAATACCAGCCAGTCTCTCAGTCGTAAATCGTATGGGATTTCAATGGTTAACAATACCGTATCTCGGGTATATACGGGTGATGGTTTATAGGTCGGCCGTCGTTCAAATCGGATTATATGATTTGGAGATTTTATTGTTGAACATTTGAATTCTTTTTATGTTGTCGTATTTCTGTCGCATTTATAAATGACATTGTAATGTATCTTCCGAGAATTCCTTGGAATTATACCCATTATAAAAAGGACTGGACCTCTGAGTTATAATTTTTTTTTTTTAATAAATAAAGTACGACAGGCAATGGACCCTCAAAGGTGGGTCAATATCGCGGCTTCCTGGAGGCCCACCAATGGCCGCCGACAACCCGTCAGGCCAAAGAGAATGATCATGACCTTTGCGCAAAGAGATAGGAGATTAGACCAATCTTCTTACATATACAGTTTGTTATTCTACCATGTTTCTTAATCTGGAGCCCTAACCACCGGTTGCTTGGGTCCTTTCCCCGCTGCCGATAATTATCTATTTTTTATATATTTTTAAATGTTTGTATTTTTATATTAATATTTAAAAATGTATTCAGAATAAGATATTTAAATAAATGATAGTTATAATAATATAATATCTATTGAAAGATATGTAACATTTACTGCGTTTGATTTTTTTTAATAGACTTTCTATACCAAAGGCCGCGGTCGGAGGTACGCACTTAGGCGTTCACGCCCCTCACGCACGCAATTGGTTTATCGGCCAATGCTCGCCGATCACTGAACTGTCATTTGTGTAATTAAACTATCATTAAGTTGTTCTACATTTCTTCGTTTGAGTTTGCCTCCGCCCTCTCCCCGCCACTTTTCTTTGGACACAACTCCTACTAGCATCTATATATTAATACGTAAAGCAAAAACATTCGGTGCCACTTTACGAAAATTGCGCTAACGGAGGTGTATGAAATTTCACAGAAGTATACTTTATATAGAGGACGGTGTGCGAATACTAATATTTTTATAAAATATGCATTATTGATACAAATATAAAATAAAACCTTACGCACACCAATGCCAAACGATTTACACACACATGTATACATGTTATAAGACTGTTTCAAAGCGCAGTCACGACGGTATGTGTGACAATTATAACAACGACGCTGTACAAAGACTCAAAATGTTGTGTAATTTAAAGCTATACTATGCATATAGTTCGCTAATCTAAAGATTTGTGGCCAAATTTTGTCTTCCAGGCGATTCCTAGTTTGATTATTGTCTATAAGAATTTTGCGTTTACTCCCAAAGAATCTATTTTCGTGTATTAAACCCCGGATGTGAAAAATTATGGGAAGTAAAATCGGCTTGTCAAGAACTATCATAAGTTCATTACTAGAAAGGACATCTAAAGACGCACTAGTAGGATCATACCAGATTTGACTAGGCAGGGGAGGGAACACCGGCAGTGAAGGTGAGTGTTAGTGATCACTATAAAAAGGGGCGTGCAGGTATTAAATTACCTACCTTAGGAACAGATGACCTTGCGTTTATAGTCCTATGTACATATGTATTAACAAAGTTTGTCAGAAACGTAAAATCTATCTGTGTAGAAACTATCTATCATATAAATATTATTTTTTGTCAAACGTTATAATATATTTATTGAAATAAAGACAATAAAGTATCTTCTAATTTATTTATACAGAAATCTTTCACTTAATGTTTATGATACATACACTACCCACTCGTATAAGAAAAAGGAAAATTTCAATTATTGTGTGTCTTTTTGTAATGACTTCGAAAAGTTTGAACTGATTTTGACGGGACTTTTAACTAACAGGTTATTTAAAGAATAACTGATATATTTCATTTTGAAACCTATTAAAGAATTTCATTGAATTCAACGCGCACAACACAATAATAAGGTATAATTTAATTGCTAATTTAGTTACATACTCATATTTCTAGAACCTATAAGGTTAAAACTATTCAAGAAGGTTTGCATATTATATCAAAGTCAAATAAATATTTAGATACTAACTATGCGAGTTAATTACATATAATTTTCATGCTTTATGAAACATTATTATATAATGAAGAAATTCTTTAAAAGGTTAGGTGGATGTGGCTTAGACCTGGACATCCTAAATAGAGTATAAAACCACTTTTAAGTGAGAAACATATGAAAAAACGCCTTGTAATTACAACTATACAGATTTTGCTTAAAATGTGAACTATCACATATCTTTCAGGCAAGTAGTTTATGATGTGAAATTTCTTGAAATGCCGCCAAAAGAATACGTGCACAATCTTCCAAAAATAACTCACTGGCAGTTCAGTTTCACGCTAACGCTGAAGCACAAAGCTTATACTGGTTCTAATAGGTTTTTTTTGTATTTTTAAAATATGAGTGCTGACGCTGCATCCTTGCCGTGTCCGATCTGTTTACATACTGGTGTTTTCGATACAGCGCAGTCTCTTAAAGATAGACTGATCTACGTTTCGACGAATAAAATTCTGTGTCCAATTTGCCAAGAAGAAGTTTCTGGGTTGGATAAACTAACGATACATTTATTCAGCCACGTCAAGATTATTGCAACCCAACCGCGTGCACAAAAACACGACAACGTGGACACAAAATGCACGACTCCTCCAAAAACGAAGACGAATTCGGAGCAACATAAGAAATCCAAACACAGTGTGGCCAAAAATAAATCTCCGCCTTCGACGGCGAATACGCAGATGAAATTTGTGAAGATTTATCCCAAGCTGCCTGTTATCGCTTTAAACACAATGCCCATTATAGATATTGCTGCGAATACAGAGAGCGGCGTTCAAAACAACAATTCTGTGATTGTACCAGCTGTGAAAACGGAAACAAATATGTTAGCATCGTCGAATAAATGTTGTATTTGCGGACTGCAATTTGTAGATGCGCACATTTTGAGAATGCACAAATGTTTGATACACAATATTGAAGATAATTCTAATCATACTTTTACTCGATACGATTGTCATTTGTGTCCAAAAAACTTTAAAATGCGTGGGTCACTGATGGTACATTTAAGGGTCGCGCATTATGGTTTTACATCGAACTGTAACTCTGATCCGATTGTTAATAGTGAAAATAAAGAAAAAAACGGTAATAACGTTTCAGATGATAAAACAACTGATATCGAGAGGCATGACTGTAAACAATGGCAGTGCGATGTTTGTAGGAAGTGTTTTACGACAAAGTACTTTCTTAAGAAGCATAAACGGCTTCATACAGGTTAATATTTTTTATAATATAAAACATTAGCATAAAACTGGTTTGGAATCCATACTAATATATAAAGCTGAAGAGTTTCTTTGTGTACTTGAACGCGAAATTAATCTGAGGAACTACTGTTCCGATTTGAAAAATTCTTTCAGTGTTAGAAAGCCCATTTATCGAGAAAGGCTATAGGCAAGTGAACGTGTATATCATCACGCTAAAATTTAATCTATTTTTAAAACTAATTTTATGCGGACGAAGTCATGAACAGCAAATGTAATATCAATACCAATTATTTTTTTAACTAAAACATATCAATACTTAACTCATTTCCAACGACCGTTTTAGAGTCTATCCCTTAGCTCCAGTTTTGATAGAAACCTACATTGCATGCGAAACCAAATATCATTGCAGTGCTGCATTTTGGTTGAGGAATATTCATTCGAGTTCCATTTCGCTAAAATTTTTAATTGGAGGTTCTTAGTAAATATGTATATCATTTTTATATTTATGTTATTTATATATTAATACGTTACGCGAAAACTATGGGTACCAGTTTACGAAAATTGCGCAGACCATGGAGTCTCAAATTCGGTACAATTGTAGTTCATGAAGAAATGATGTCAAAGCGTAATCGTGACTGAACCGTATGTTATAGTAATTGACAAATTTTATTCTTCTGTAATTAGAATAATATATGATGTGCACGCAGAAAGATTTGTGGGCGAATGTCGACGAGCCGGCAATCTCTAGTTTTAATAAACTTTCAAAAAGTTCTAATATTATTATAGCGACTGTCTGTCGTTTTGTATCTGCATCCTACTTAACATAGTTGTCGGGCTTTATGCCAGAAGCTAATTTTATCTAAAATGTAACATTATTATTGATTAAATTAAAATAGAATTTTTATTTATGAATGTCACGAGTATATAAATTAACTGTTACCCGCGACTTCGCCCACGTAAAATTGGATAAAATTGTTCAAAATTTTCATTGATCCATATTTTTAACAAACCATTAAAACGTTTTCCAAATTTCAAGTATGTAGCAAAAAAAATACTTATACGCAATCTAGCGAGAGCCCTTTGACCTCCTCAATCCGGCCCTGCCACAAATCCGACCCTTGCGGATATCAACTAACTATAAACTACTTTCTTGCCAAATTTCGTCTTTATACGTCTCGCGGTTTTCCATATTCCGTGTAAGGTTACTTCGTGGCTCAGAGAGTTCCAGATAACACTACGTACAAACTGTCAACCCTTATTTCACCCCCTAAGGGACAGTATTTGCACAACTATTTAGCAGATATTTACTCATTTTTAATAAGAAGCCGAAGAATAAAGTTTCTTGTTTCTATCTTTAAAAATGACGGACTTCCATAGAAACTTCCAGCCCCAATTTCAGCCCTTTTAAATTTAATTTTCATGACAAAAAGTAGCCTACTTTCATCCCCAAGGTTCAATCTATCTCTATACCGATATGCATCAAAATCGATTCAGCAATATAATCATGAAAACGTAACAGACAGAGTTATTTTCACTATTAAAATATTAGTAAGGAAAGGAAGTAAGGATACTTCTTATTTTTTTATATGAGAAATTAATATTATGTTATGAGAAGTTAATGTTATGTTTGGAAGTTGAAACCTCAGTGTGTGGTTTTATTTCTTTTTCCTATCGATCATTTTTACTTTTATATTGCCAATAATCAGGGATTTTTGTGGGGCACGCGGGGGCACGGAGAGCCTATAAGGAAATTTCGAAAATATCGCAAAATTGTCATAAAAGGTGTAACAAACAAAACAACGTTTCAAATTTATTAACTAGTTATTTATAAAAATTGATGTTTTGTATTCGCAAAGTACATTTATGCTCAAAACACATAGACAAATGGTGTGCAAGGGGCACAAAAATAGTAACTAGAATTACATTCCTTCCAAAAAAGAAGTGACAAAAAATACAGGCTTATTATATTGCACTTGTATATTTTTTAATAAGTAGGTTGTGCTTTGTATTGTACCTATATACATTGCAAACTTTTTCCAGCTACATAGTGTGATAGAAAAAAAAAGATAATGAAGGCGATAATAAAAGAACAATAGCAGAGGCTTTCAGTCCGAGGAGAATAAACATTTAAAAAAATAACATTAAAAAAAATCTAGCCCTATTACAAAATCCGTTCTTAGCGGATGTTTACTAACAATAAACTAACTCTCTGCCAAATTTCATGTTTAAACGTGTCATGTTTCTAATTTTGCGTTAAATGTCCTTAAGTGTTATGTTTAAATATGTATTTTTTTTATATGTATATATTGATACACTTATTTTAATGTTGTGTTTTACTTTCAGGGGAAACTCCATACGCTTGCACACAATGCAACAAAACATTTACGTTTCAGCAATCGTACCATAAGCATTTATTATACCACAATGATGAAAAGCCGCACTCGTGTACCTTCTGCGGGCGGGCTTTTAAAGAACTGTCAACACTCCACAACCATCAGCGTATTCATACCGGCGAAAAGCCTTTCGCATGTGAAACCTGTGGTACGTATAATATGATAAATAAAAATACCCGCTGAATCGATTTTGATTAAATATTTAGGCAATCTACAGATTAATGTCAATAATTATTAATTTTAAATCTTTTTCTTCTGTTTCGCTATAATAGAAGTACCATATTATCAGCATGCAACCTTTTGATACAAAATATATTTTCGTAACCCGGCAGACGTCTTGCCCGAAGTTTAGCTCGTCTGCTATTAGCCAAATAACGAATCTCCTTTACGTCTTTTCCATAAAACGTGACACTTCCCGAATGTTTTATTCACAGAAAAATAAGAAATATAAGTTCTTATATTTCTGTGCTTTTATTACATTAATTTTGATTAGAGGTAGCGCCATGCTTGTAGCCGAATTGGGCCGGCGCGTCCGGGCACCAGTACCTCTTTCTCACATGGAATTTAATTTGAGGTTTAATCCTAACTCCGTGGAAGTATTGTCACATCTATGCTTAGTAAAATATTTATGCCGGAGCCAGACATAGCTTCATTTGAATGATCATTTCAATGATCACGTGGTGTTGCCGGGGCCTTTGTTTAACTGCACAAAGTTTTATAGAACTTTGTAGACTTCAAGGACAAACATGTAAACACTTTGAGCTATGGCTTTCTGTATTCTTAGATGGAGGGCAAATGAGAACATTAGCCATACTTGTGTTATAAAAATCATCCAAGTTTACACATTACCGTTTACTAAAATTCGTCCACAAATCTTTAGTTTTGCATACTATGTGCTTATTTAAGCCTATATGCAAAATCTTCATTCCTTTTACAGAGGAATTTCATAATTAATATACAATTGGTCGTAATGACTACGGTTTGACACAATCTTATAGGAAAATGTATACATGTACTTATGTGAGTACTTATTTTAATAAATTAATATATTTGTAATGTATATTTTATAAAAAATATTATAATTCCAATACCTATATAAACTACAATTATGCAAAATTTCACTCCACCATTCGCGCGACTTTCGTAAAATTCTACCGAGTATTTTCGCTTCACGTATTAATACATAGAGAGATAGATAGATAGATAGATAGATAGATAGTATGCTATATAGTAGATTTAATTTATATATTTTTGTATGATAAATTAAAAGCCTATACATATAATATTTCTGTATTATTTACATATTAAAAATGTAATATTGAAATATAAAAATCAAAAACTGCAGCAGCGTTACGCTATACGCTGCACGCGTTATAAAAATTAGCAAGCTAAAGTAAGTTCTTTATTCCTACCAGTATTGTATTGAAACACAGAAACAAAATATACATACTATATTTGACTGGCTCGTTGGCGCAGTGGGCAGTGACCCTGCCTTCTGCTCCGGGGGTCGTGGGTTCGATTCCCACCTGGTTTGTTGTGTTTGGTTTGTTGTTTGGTTTGTTGTGTTTGGTTTGTTGTTTGGTTTGTTGTGTTTGGTTTGTTGTTTGGTTTGTTTTGTTTGGTTTGTTGTGAGTGTTTGGTTTGTTATGTGTGTCTCAGTTTAAAAATGCACGCCCCATTCTCTAATTAATTGCAACGTTCGCTTGTGTGTGTAGTGTCTTATTGTATTTTAACCACACACCATATTGACAAGCTTGCATGTTTGCGTCTACACTCTAATCTGTACGAAGATATTGAATGATATAAATAAGAAACGCTAGAATTGAATCTATTTTACGCGGACGAAGTCGTGTAAAAAGCTAGTATATGTATAAAATCACTTTTCAGCTTTCGTAGCGTCGTACAATCAGGCGATGACCACGTGGTACTCAAAGGCCGTTTTCCAAGACAGGGGACAGGAGATCGGGGACAGTCTCAAGACGTGTCTAGTTGACTCACTCAAACACTACCTGAGGGTCAACGGCCGACTGCCAGATCGGATCATTATATACAGGTAAATCTTTCTCCCCCCACTCACATCCACTCTCTTCCCTCTCCCGCCCTCTCCCTCTCCCTCTCCCTCTCTCCCTATCTCTCTCTCTCACTCTATCTCTCACTCTCTCCCTCTCTCCCCTCCTCCCCTCTATCTTATTGTTGCCTAATTACTGAGATCGTGGTCACTTGGCATTTCGCAGCGAGCAATGTGGCGCAACCGGTACAGGTAAATACGTCATTATTAAAAAAATAAAAAAAAGCTTCGTCACATATGTGACGAGACAACAGTGCAGTAATTAAATATTATACAATAATACTGCACTGGTTTGGTTCTAAGCAGAAGAGGCATCCTTTGTGATCGTATATAATGTAGTGATTAATGATAATACTACTGCGTAGTTTGAAGAAAAAACCTTTTTTAATTGCAAATTTCTGCGTTATTTTTTATTTTCATATAAATTCTCATGTGAGAAACAGGTACTGGTACCCGGACGCGCCGGCCCAATTCGGCTACAAGCATGGCGCTACCTCTAATTATAATGTCTGCTTTATAGAAATGTTAATATATTTTAGTTACATAAGGAAATAAGCGCTACTGCAATAGCGTATAAAAGGATTGAAGGAACCTAAACAGGATCAGTTGTTCAAGATTTAGCGGGATAGCAGCGACCGAGGGAATGCCGATTTAAGCGAATTCCGGTTCTCAACTTGATAATTTCATTTACAAAATGGAAATCGGATTTGAGGCGCATACTTATACCTATTTACTAACTTACACGAACGTATATAACGTTCCGTTCCTTGTTTACTATCTACTTTCTTTAGCCCTGTAAGAAAATGTAGGTTTGTAAATTTGTAAAGTATGTAGTTTGGTTAATTTTCCCAAAAAACCATATTTTTCTTTCCAAAGTTGTTTTTTGCTCTCTAATGAGTGATATTCCGTCGGGAGAGGCTGGCATTCCGCGTAAAACGTAAATCTGTTGCGGTTAGGTTAGAAGCGGACGGGCGATCACCCAACGATCCCCCTGGCCACTTCGCGGCAATTTTTTTTGTTATAACACAGAAATGCATGTGTACGTTGTGTATAATGTTAAAATTAACGCCGAAATGCTTTAAAATGCCCTATTGTAGCATTCATAACTTGAAAACTTTACAAAAAATAGCCCGACGGAATAGGACAATGGAGAGCAAACAACAACTATGGAAAAGTAACCAAACTGCATAATTACCGTAAATTTCTTTAAGCTCCATGTCAGAATTCTTTTTATGGAACAACATTTATATATTATTCTCGTACAACATAAATATGTATATGGAGTTCATTTACATGAATGTAAATACATGAGAGCATTATTCCAATAAATCAAATAAAAGTGAATGATTGTTCTAATCTGTGTTAAATGTCTATTCAAACGATTTTTTTGAAATTTGTTGAGCAAAAACACCACCTTTTGTCTCTGCAGGGTAAAAGGTAAAAGTGGGATAAATCCAATGAAAAACGCCCGTCCACCGTTGCAGTCTGCAATTACCTTAATGGCGTCCTTACATGTCAGCAATTTAAACGCTGTTTTATAAATAAGATCGGATGGAGTCATAAGCGAGTGCACCAATAACGGAGTTTTTGACGCCGTTATCGGCCAAGAGGTCATTCTATGTTGAGCTTTAGACATAAGGTGTAAATGTATTTGTAGATATTATGCATATATATAACTTTGTGCACCAACTGCTGGCTCCGTTGTTTCTTAACCAATGGCACTTTGGGCAATCAAGAAAAGAGTCGGCAAATACTCATTTGTCAAAAACCAGCATCGCAGTCTCTAGTCAGGTTATTTATATGGTTACTATTTGTTACGCGCGACTTTGTCCATGTAAAATTAGGTGAAGTTCTTTAAAATGTTAATAGATTAACTATTTTAGCTAACGTTTAACGTTTACTAACTACCTTTGTTAAATTTCAAGTCTGTAGCAAAGAAATTAAGTACTCTATATTTATATAAACTTACGAGAGTCCTTTAGACCTCCATAATTCGGCTTTGAAAAATTTCGTCTTAGTACGTCGGCGATCTTGGATATTTTATGATTGACTCAGGAACTTGCACAAACGCTATAGCAAATATCAGCAAGAATAGAATTTCATGCTTCTAGTTTCAAGAACGGATTTTCATACAAACATTCAATCCCTATTTCACCTCATTCAAATTCTTTTAAATTTCAGTTTCGCGAGAAAAAGGTTCATCCTCAAAGTCTAATCTATCATTATAGAATTAATATGTGAAAACATAACAGACAGATTTACTTACGCGCTTATTAAAGAAGTATTAAGAATTACGTCCATGGACACCTTAGCAACAGAAGTCTCGCAAGGGACCAGTCTTTTAAAAAGCACACTTATATACTACTCGCTTTAATGCATTTGAGTAAAGGAATATGCCCGGCATGGATGACGAGACAACAACATCCTCTGATATTTTGTAACGTTTTTCATTCGTGTCCATCAAAAGGGCCCAATCAGTTGCAGTATCTAAGACCGAAAGAGGCTTGATACTCGATTTTGTAATCGGACCTTCTTTAACGAAGTCGATGTTCTTTTTATTTGCAGTCAGTCTCTTTTGAGCTCTTGCGATAGAGAGGCTTACTACCTCGCGTATGATTTCCGAAACTCTTCAGAACGTCGTGAATAATGAACCCTATCAAACACAATCCTGCATCCCACCAGGTATTGACCGGCTATACCCATCGCCTACAAGATGACTCGTTTCTTCAGTCGTTTCCCCCCTCTAACTAGATTACTCTGGTCTGGGAGCGTTATTTGGAAGTAATTGAGGTAGAATTTTAGTAAGGCAGGAGACCAGTCATATATTAAGGTACGCCATCTCAATACCGGCGTTACAGGTAAATGTAATAAAGAAGTAAATTCATCTTAGTTTTAACTTTTCATGTTTACCTGATGTCCTCATAAGTGATTTGTGTTTTTAATAACTTTTTTGTTTATTTCAGAAATCTGCTACCGGCTTGAATACTGTATTTCAAGGATCTTATTGAATATATATAAAACTAGTCTTGTAATAGAAAAATAACAATATTAACTGAATAATTATTTAATATTTATTAAACATATGGCCCAGTCAACTAGTAATTAATATGCTATAACTATCAAAAACACTTCTGGCAAACAAGAGAGAGTCGAATTTCTTAGAATTCCATGGTTTCACCGTGCGGGTGCCGGGTCCATTGCGTTGCAGAAGAAGGAACCATAGCAGTGCCCGGGACTTGTGATCCAGGCGTAGGTTTAAGAGCGCGCTCTTTATAGTGATCACTAACACTCACCTTGAATGAACTTATGATAGTTCTTGACAAGCCAAACACAGGCATTAAGTTGTCTACCTTAGGAACAGACGTCCGTGTGTCATATAGTCCTGTATATATTTATTTATAATTTGCCTAGCCCGTTCAAAGTTTAACAGAAGTGAAAATGAATCATCAGAGGTGTCGGTAACTGTGACATCAGTCAAAGTCAGAAATCCATGATGTCGATCAAGTTGATGTACAATCGATAAAAAGTCGATATATAGTCGACTTAAACATAGTCAAGTAAGCTGCCATTCCCCTCACCTGATCACACTTTTTGTAACGCTCTCGGTACTCATTCGCCAGCTCACTTCCCAAGCGAAACATCTATAATAGTTAATACACGAACCACACTCACTTGAACAACTTGTTGCACTGTGAACACTTGTACTGGAACGCATCCTGATGAAGGGCTCTATAGTGATCTTTTATTGTTAAACGGTTGATTCGTATCAAACCACATTTCATACATTTGTACCTCCTGCAAAAATTTTAACAAATATTATCTACACATGAAATGAAAACCTTTGGTACCATTTTAAGAAAATTGCGCGGACGGAGGATTATGAACTTTGGTAAAACTATAAACTATATGGAGGAGGGTGTGCGAATACTAATATTTTTATCAAATATGCTTTATTAAAATAAAACCTCACCCACACCAATGTCAAATGGATAACACACACACATGTACACATTTTGCTATAAAATTGTGTCAATGAGTATTTATGACGACGGCAAAAATATTAATTGTCAAATATTACAGTGTCGTTTTACAAAGAATTTAATCTATATAGATTTCAGAGACGAATTTCTTAGCATTCCATAGATTCACCATGCAGGTGCCGGGTCCATCGCGTTGCAGAGGAAGGAACCCTAGCAGTGCCCGGGACTTGTGTCCCTGGTGTAGGTTTAGGAGCGCGCTCTTTATAGTGATCACTAACATTCACCTTCACTGCCAGTGTTCCCTCCCCTGCCTATGTATTTACACATAAACTATAGAAAGAATATCATTGAATTTAACTCAATGGTTATTTAATCTCTAAGCTGTGTGTGTTGAATGCGTGATTCACAAATAGCCATTTTGCATTTATATCTAAAATGTGATACATAACAAAAATGAGAGAGTTCTTGAGATCAAGGCCTGACGAACACTAGTAAATATATTTTTTATTAATAAGTAGATATTAACGTTTATAAGTGCTTATAAAGTGCCAGGTTATTTCGTATTAGTGCCAACGCAGATATGTCACGGATAGTTTAGAAGGACCAAGGCAATTGCAAAGTGATCGCCTGGCGCCTCGTGGTTATTTTGTAGGGTTCCGTACCACCTACGAAAAAAAGAAACCCATATAGGATCACTTCGTTGTCCGTCTGTCTGTCGTTCAAGAATCTATTTCTTTAAAATGCATAGACTTATAAATTTGAAGTTAATAACAAATATTGAGGTCCGTAGTTCCATAAAGCTGAAGAAAAACTTGTAAGTGTAAGCAACCAAAAGTAATTGGCGTTTATGTCAAATTTTCCATACCAACTTATAGGGAACCAAAACTTATAGGGTACTTCATGTTGACCTAGAATCATGAAATTCGGTAAGAAGCTACATCTTATAGCACAAATATAGGGATAAATCCGGAAACTGTAAATTAGTTATTGCTTCATTGTCTGCTTGTATATATATCTGAGAAACACACGAGAAATATACGTATGCGAACAACAAGTTTGAAGAGGAAGAGTAATCTAAAAGGCAGATTAAACTACTTTCTCAAGAGTCTATAGCGCACTATCAGCTCCCCTGATGTTATAGATGTCCGTGAGCTTGGGTGACCAGTTTGCTCGTTTGTCCGTTTTACTCCGAAAAAAGGAAGACTTATAACCACGCATAGCACTAAGATATCCCTGCTATATTTACGATATACGAAGATGTGCTGCGTTGGCATTAATACAAAAAAATCAAATAATAATCTACATATGTTTGTAAATTATGATCAGTGTTTGTTTTTAGAGCTTTGCCTAATGCAGGTGAAAGTGACTTTCAAGTACCACCCGGTATGAGTTTGAAGTCATACAAGAGGATTGTGGAAAAGAATCAAATAAACCCTAATCAACTTGAAGAGGTAACCAAATTAATGTAAATTATTTAATATAAATTAGTGCACAAAAGATTCAATAGAGTCAAAGAGCATCCGCCATAGGGGCCCCACCTACATACATAATATAATATAAATTAAAGGGTATATTTCTAACCTTAAAATGCTGCAAATCACTGTATATACAACATCTACAACAAAAACACAGTAAAAAAAACTTTTATCTGTCTATTGGTCGAACTGTCTGTCTGTCTTATTCTTCTGCATAATCTCCAAAACGGCTGCACCGATTTCAATGGAACTTTCACTAATCAATAGCTGTTGTTACAGTCAGTGTCAAAAACAACAGTAAATTATCCATTTTAACTTATTCAGTTCTTGAATTTTTAATCAATCAGATAAATTACATTTTTGTTTTATGCCTCATATAGTTAACACTGTCTGTACTTTTGCAGATGAAATTGTCTATTGGTACGAAATAAAGTAATTCGGACTGTCCATGAATCCTGGAAGGAACAACATGGTCTTTCTAGTGAAGTTCAGAAGGGGATCCTTCGCCATCTCTTTCATTTGGAAGTAGTTGTACTTCTTGCGAGCCACTTTCGGACCTTGCACAGTTATTGAGATATATTTCAGACTTTTCTTATATATATACGCTTCCTTTTCCGATCCTGGACCTGAAATTTTAAACATCAATGTATTTAGTTGTGTAATACTTGAGAAGAATTGTTTGGGCTAACACCGGCAGCCCAATTTCACCAGTGGACAACTTGTCCAAACTCGAAATTTAACCCACAGGACCTCGACGTTCAAAAATTCACAAGAATTCGGTCCTGCCGTTTTGGAGATTACCCGGAACAAACAGACAGACAGACAATAAAAATTATTTTGACGGTACAAAGAGACCCTTTAATTTTATTTATATGTTTGAATTTAAAGCTCCATAGACGAAATTTTCTTATCGATTCGATGGCAAATACATCATATTTTTTTTTCAATTATAATAATAGACGAATTTATCTGAAAGGATACCTTCAACGTCCGGATTGAGATAGTTCTTGACTTCAGTGAGGATGAAGAGGATCTCATCCTCCGTGGGTTTGGGGTTGTGCGTGACGCCGCACGGCAGGTCGGTGGTGCCCGCGATGGTGCCCTTCAGCCACGGCAGGAAGAAGATCACGCGCCCGTCCGACGTCGACGGGTCGAGTAGACCCATGTGCTCTGGACTGTAATTAAATATTATATAAAACACTAATCAATTGGTTATCTGTAAAATCGATAATTTTACGTAATAACACCGAAACGCCGATCGTGCCTCTCCATCGTTTAGTTCAAGCTCTGGCTTGCACGCTCGGCTCGGGCGGAACGTGACATTGAGTTTTTTCGATTTATAAGACGCTGTCACATAAGATAGATACAGGCGTTACTTTCCGCAAATCCATGACATGCATGAAATACTAAACTACTTTACTTAAAGCCTAAATTCATGCCGACGTTGTCACGTCAAAACCCAATGAAAGCATGAGGACTGCCAATAGAAGTCAAAACTATAAACAAACAATGTAAGTCGTCATTGACATCGTCATGAGAGCTACATTAGCTTAAACCCCCACCCCTCTCCTCACCAAACCAGCCTATAGAAGCTTTCATTGGTACAACACTTCTAGATTGGGTATTCCTGTTTCCCCTCCTACTAAATTAAGCTTGACCATACCCCAGTACATAGGAGATCAAGCCAAGCACCATATGGTTCTCAACCTATAGCCAGTAAACTACTACTATATAAAGCCAATGTGCCTCAACGCACGTTTCGCTTCGACACCGAAGCATCATCAGGATATAGACTCTACAAAGGTTATTCGTAAAGTCAAAACCTCATGCATGTCATCGGATGCAGTTTCTCATGCATGTCATGGATTACCGCAAAGTAACGCCTGATTCTATCAATTAATGTCTATATAGCTCAATAATCACAACTACCACAGATAAACACAGACACTGCAGTGGCGCTACTACATAATTTTGATTCCCGAATTAACAGAACTTTTTTGGTGTTTAGGATTGGCAACGTGTTAGAGTATTTGCAGGATACAAGAAGAAGCAAGTCGTATGTATGTTTGTAATTTACTGACATAAAAAAGCTATTCTTTGACATACAGTAAAAAGTGGTAGGATTTGCGGATCCCTGCAGCGTCTCAGTCAGGCCGATCGGTAAAGTAATTTGTGTCGAAGTGACGAAGGCTGCGTGCGCTGAACGAACCGAGGAAAAAACTATGCGAATTGTTTTTATATTTTCATGAATATATTTTTCATGAATTTATTTAATCAGGTGGTGAAATATGCTAGGCCATTTATTGCGGCACGATAACTTTTGCAAATTATGATAGAGGGAAACATTAAGACGAGTTAGGTATTAGTATGTCACATTAGTACATATTGAGCGAATGTAGAAAATAGTTGGAAAAATTTATATTAGCACGTGAAGCTAAAACTTTAGGTACCAATTTACGAAAATTACGCGGACAGAGGAGCATGAAATTTGTCACAATTGTAGCCCATGAGGAAGGTGTGCGAATGCTATTTTATTTTTAATAATATTAATATATTAAATTAATAAAATAAAACCACACGCATATCAATGTCACACACACACACACACACGCACGCACGCACGCACGCACGCACGCACACACACACGCGCACACACACACACACACACACACACACACACACACACACACACACACACACACACACAGTTTGAACTGGGTACCTTGCGGATTTCAGTCCATACCTTATACCGTTGAGCTATTGAGGCTCTAATATATATATATATATGCATATATAACCAGTTTCTTGCTGATTATTTTCGTGGCTCGACTTTGACGATTCATAACAGCTTATAAAAGTCTACTTGAATAAAATATCAGTCAAACCTGCATTTGATTATATATACAATAAAATTAAAGGTATTACGAAATCTTGAAAACCGCGGCACGTACAGATTTGTATTTTGGTAGTAAGGTTGTTTACAGTTAGTAGACATGCTAATAATGGGTTTTTGATAAGGCCAGATCGGGGCAATAAGGACACTTGCAAGTTTAATTTTAAACGGTCGCAGTCGATGAAAGCATCTAGTAGAATATATAAGTTGGAACTTCACTGGTATACTGATGAATAACTTTTGAGTTTGGTATGAGAAAATTTTGCATGGAGCCCCGAACTACTTATTTGCGTACCATTATTGAGTTTTCCAGCTTATCTCGGGTTATTGCGAGATGACGCTTGAATACGAATAGTGCAAGGAAATAAATAAAAATTCTATAGAAAAGTAATTAATAATTTAATTAATATTATGTTTGTTTGGTTTTCATTAAGCAAAGGTAACATAGCCATACAGCCCAAAACTTAAAGTTAAAAAAAGAACGTGCTTATTTTTAATAAAATTACGACAGGAATGCTCGCTTTAATAATATTACAATTTATTATTGTATATTGATTCAGAAAAGGGCGGCTCTATTTATAGACTAAGAGGCGTGTGTTTATTCTTAAATTTGAATATCCGTAAGTAGCGAACTTCGCGTTTTTATTTTTCGAATGTTCATTATTTACTCTATCATTATTTCCGCGAATGTTTGAGAAAACAATTTTCCTCCCTTGTACATTTTTTTTATATTACAAAGGGCAAACGAGGAGGCTTCAGGGGAATAACCACGCTTGCATTCCTTTTGGTCTGCAGCAGTCTGAAGTCAAGTGATAGTGTTGTTTCCGCGTTTCGTTCGGTTTGTGAGAGTTCTCGGTGGCCTAATTTTGTCATTAAAGCCCGGCAACGCATCTGCTAGCCTCCTGGTGGTGCAGATGCTCATGGGCATCGGTAGTCACTTGCGTGAACCGCCTGCTCGTTTACCCTTGTAACATAAAAAAATGAAAGAAATGTGCGTTCAGAGAACCACCGTCAGAAAGGAAATTCCTTATTTCTTCAACTCCGAATGTAATTCTAAATGAAATCCCCCTTCCCCGTTTTGTCCCCTAAAAGAGTTGCGCGCTCGGCAGCGAATTCACTTGCTCGTGTGCACACACGCACACACTCACACAGCATACGGCATTTCGTTACGTGATGTTTTCTACGAAATCGCACTACTCACAATTTCCCTGAGCCGCGTTAAGGAACTCAATTTCGAAAATTAAAAGTGTGAATAAAAATACTGAAGAGTAAAAATAATTATTTCAGTAACGTGATCGACGTAGGAGCCCTAGGCCCCTACTCCCTGGAGGCTGGGGCGTACAGCGAACGCGTCAGAGCGTACACAGCGCGGGCAGCGACGGCGCCACTCCCGCAACCCGCCACGGCGCGCCTCTTGGCCGACCTGCCGCCCGCCATTAGGCGACAAGTGCTCATCGCCCCGCCGATAACCACCAGTGATAAGGATTTGGTGAGTTTGTACCGAGTTATGGAAAATATAAAAGGGGACCATGTAGTATCTGGAGCTAGTTGAACAACTGGCCATTTGTGAACAGCCAATTAACGTTTGAAGATTCACCGAAATGGCGCTGGTGTAGAATCAATTGGCCTTTAAAATTCTTCCTTATTTTAATGTGGCGCCCCCCTTATTTGCGGATTTCGACGGACACTTTAATACATCGAGATGGTCGTCCTTATATTCTAATCTCCATATGCCTAGCATAAACATCGCACGTCGTCCTAATAGAACGCGAACGGGCAGAAATCTTAGCAATAAAGAACACTCTAGACTCCGTAAAATTAAATCCCCTATGACATTCACATTCCCCCAGTGCGATTAAATCAGATCTGGAAAAACAGATCCGATTAAAACCTAGACACGACGTCGTGTGAATGCAGCCTAAGATTGCGTAGTCCTCCACGAACGTAGGGGTCCCTTCGTTCTACCCGTCCGTCTATATATCTCTAAGGATTTCCAAACGATTAGGTGTAAAGGATTAAAACTTTCCATGTTAATAGGATTGATAGGACACACTTATTAGAAGAATTATTTGAACCGAATTGTTTTTTTGTAAAGTTGGTTGACAGACGATAATATTATGTGATAACTCCGCGGACCGTTTAATCGTGCCCCTCTATCGTTTGTTTCGCGCTCTCGCTTGCACACTCGGCTCAGGCGGAACGTGACAATGAGTCGTGCTTTTGCGAGACTTGAAATTTTTCATGATGATGTCCGATTTCATTCAAAAATATTATTTTGATAAAAATCGGACATCAACTTTTGAACTTGTTTATCGCGTATCGAGATACGGAACCCTTGTATATAAGTTTGTCTTGACACGCTCTTGATTTAGAAATAGGATCATTTTATCTTTGACTTTATATATTTCTTTTCAGATTATGAACGCCGTTAAGAAAGCGGCGTCCGCCATATCAGAGCTGCGAGTAGAGCACCACGAGGACCTGGTGGTACCGTTCAGGGTTCCATAGCAGAGGAGCACCGCTTCCATGTCCGAGGACGACCGCTAAGAGTACGCGGCGGTGCTCGTGACGAATAGGGTAATAGATTTGAAAGGGGAGAGTGGGGTGGTTTGATACAAAACACCTCATTTTAAATATTATGGTTAAAAACTTGGATAGTTTTATGCTAGATACTTTATTACAAATGAACCAGTATTTTTTCACCAATTTATCAATTGCAAGTCCTTATTTTCAACAAATGTTTTATTAGCAATCTAATAGTACTCACAACAGATCGTCATTTATTAAGTAATCAGTATAGTGGCCATACTGATTACTTAATAAATGACGATCGGTTAATAATTAAACATAAGAAAGGTGGAGAGATAGATGTCATAAAAAGGATCCTCGCCAATTAGTATCAGTTTTGATGTAAAGAAGATGACCCATATTAATGTTTCTTTGCAAAATTCGTACATTTTCTAGAATCTGTAACACATTAGTTAAAAATAATCAGAATAAAAAAAGCATGATTTCAGTTGAAAAAGCTAACGATACCAGTATTTATATATTATATTAATAACATTGCTTGCTCGACTCGAATTATGTGAGATGTTATATAAATAAAAGAAATATTATTATTATTGAAGTTATAAATAAATTTAACGTTTTAAGTTTATACGGAATCTCACAGGTTTAATACCAAAAAGAAGTAATAGGATCTAAAAATTTGATAACTGATTGAAAAAAGTGATACATTCATAGTTATAATAGATTGTTAAACAGAAGTAATGAATGTGCTAGATTGATTTATATTATTTATTTAAGATAATTGACATTAATCACTTAAACACGAAAAATGAAAATGTGATTAGTAAAAGCTGAAACTTTACAAGATTTAAAAAAAATTACAGACAGTGTTAAATGGATTATTGTCTTAACATCTTAGGGAACTTCACTTTAGTAGTGCTGACCTGAGTAAAAACATGATAATACAGAGGTGTCGGTAACGGTAACAATGTCGCGAGTTCAAGGTATTGCCAAAAGATGTCCAACACGTTTAAAGAGCCGCAAAATTATTTGCTTAAAATTTTTGTGCAGCATGTATCATAGTTCCCACTCTCCCCACTCGTTATCGGAACGGTCGTTAGTGAAATGTAAATAAGTTGGAAAGCAGTGTATATGGACATTTTATATTGAAATATATTAAATGGATATTTATCTACATTTAAGTATTGCTTATGCTTATTTTCAACTATTACCATCTCTGGGCTAAATATTCATTCAAAGTTGAGCGCTACTCAAAATTTTCTTTAAGTTATTCTCTATACATTTATACTTCTATCAACAATTCTTGACTGTATATCTGATTGAAAAACAAAATTGATGTTAAAACAATGAAAATTCATTTATTTATCTATGCATAAAACAATTGTTTTAAATTATTTAACCTGTAAATGCACTATCAACTCCTGCTATGTGTTAAGGCCGATCTACACTTTAACAAGTGAAGTAGCTTATAACCTTGTAATTGACAATGTAAGTATTATTAAATTAATTTCTCGTTATATATAATATATATAAATATAAAACTTCAACCCACTATTAGGGCTCATCTGTAAATTATCTAACACGTACAGGTAGGGGGGGAGGGGGAAGGTATCACCAAACTGTGATGCAAGGGGTCAGAAACACTGTGATGTTGTAAATCTATATTGAAAAGTTTGAAAAAAATTTATATGAAACCTGCAAATCTACTGTTTTATTTTAATTACTAATTACAAGGGGGAGTTAAAAGATATATTCGTGTGAAGTAATTATGGATGGTCCCTCATGTGTTAGGGGATTCACTTCAGTACTTGTTGTAGTGTCTATCGACCTCACAGTACAATTTAGTGTATACAGGTGGCTGGTGAGACACTTAGAATACTTAAAAAGGGTACACAGTATTCGATACCCTAAAATCACATAAAGTGTGGCCCTACGTCTGGTTAATTGTGGTCTTTATTCAAACAATATTTGCGTCCGATTTCTTTGCCCTGAACACTAAAATGTTCCAAATTCAAAAAGTGCGCGGCAAAGACAATTGCGCCGCATTTATAAAGAGGATCAAAAACTCATTACTGCCCGCTGAAAGTTTCTTATAGAAAAGGCCACCTTTGGGTGTAATTAAGGGCGAATCATGTCGATAATCATAGTATTATAACTATGGGGATTGAGGGCTGACGTTCTTACAGGTTACTAAATTACCCAGTGGTGTGGTGTGGTGTGGTGCGGTGCGGTGCGGTGCGGTGCGGTGCGGTGTATCAGCAGAAGACTGCGAAAAGAGCCATCAAATGTTTCAGTCATAATGTTTTTTTAAAGACGTAAGTTACATGCTCCGGGAGCGTAACATTGTAATCATTTTGTTATCTTTTACGAAATAAGGATAATAATCCCAGGGAAGGCATAAAACAAAGCTTTTACTGAGTTCAGCGGACGGCGCCCCTGGGAGGAGCGAATGTTCAAGAACACTCACGTTGTATTACACATTGCTTTTATGATAAGGGTGTTGGTGTTTAAAGTAATAATTCATAAGGTATAATATTATTTTTATTTATCATTTATACTTTAATTCATTTGACGTTACATTACCTGAATAGATATATATCATGAAATTCGATATTTCAAAAACTCGAGGTACTCCTATCGGGTATCTTTGTTGAATTCAGATACTTAATTTTGTAATACACAAATGAAACCTTTTCATTTGGTATCCCACTATCCTATCGTTTTATTCCTATTATTATTATTATTTGAGTTCACCACTTTCACCTCCCACAACTTTAAAACGGCTTAACGGATTTTCATCAAACATGTCTAAGATTACTCGCACATGAGTCACCTTTAATGTAAAAAAAAACTAAATTGAAATCGCTTTATTCTTTCGGGAGCTATGATGACACAGACAAACAGGCACACAGACAGACGCACACACACACAAACAAATGAGAACTATCCACGGATCCCTAAAGACGTTGTCTTGCCCAATTAAAGTTGAGTCGGAGGGTCTACTACTAACGCCATCTATTGGATTTTCCGTTGGCGCAGTGGGCAGTGACCCTGCCTTCTGCTCCTGGGTCGTGGGTTCGATTCCCGCCTCGAGTCTGGGTGTACGATTCGAGCCGCTCTACGTTGTATGCGGTCAAATGGAAGCAGCTGATATTGAGGGGCCCCCGCCCAAAGGTGACAGTGAAGTGTTGAAGTACTGGTACTCTGAGCGTCATTTCATTTCTTAGGTGTCTAATAATTGCCGACAAATTCTATGAGCGTTTATGTCTCCAAGTCGTAAATAGTAACGCTTCAAACCACTTTATTGCAAAACTTATAGAGTTAAATAATTCCTCGTAGTAATATCTGACAGCTATCAATTTAAGCAATAATAATTGCGCAAAATTAATAGACTTGTCCATGAATAATCTGTCAAGTATTTACCTCCAAATTGCGCCTATAAATTAAATTTTTATGACCATCATCTGTAGAGGTAATAGTCTTGCCTATTATTGCCTGTGCATCATCAATAATTTGATTATCTCGTCTTGATGGGTCCATAAAGTGCAGCCATATTTGCTTATATATAATTATGAACAACTATTAAAATTAATGACCAGTCATATACTGTATCCTTTCTCTTTTCTATTGTCCTTATCTATCTTATAATTGTCCATATATCGATACTTCCTACGTAAATTGTTGTAACCCCAAATTCCTAACTTCACAGTACAGCGTTACAGATATGTAAATTGTAATAAAATTGTCATAATTTAACATATTTGCGTATACAATTATATATTCAGTAATGAAGATTACATTATTGTATACAATAATATATTAAAAAGTGACTGTTATATTACAATTTCATTGTTTGTAACGCTCTACTGTAAAGCTGGGAATTTTGGGGTTACAACAACTTACGTGGGAGGTATTGATGTAAAGGTGGACTACGATACTCGGGGCCCTGATATTTGATGATCAAATATGACGGAAAAAATAATGTGTATAAATGCCCACTGTCATATCCTTTTCAATTTAAGTGGAACCTGGTACTAGACTGGGATAACGTAAGGTAGGAGAAAAAGTTCTGTTAAATTTTTTTATAGCTCCCTCAATACGAACAGCTCGAGGATAACTTTTTAATTTGCTCTCGCTCATAGACAAGTTTTAAGAGGTACTATTCCAGAAGCGGTTCACTTTTGATTTTTTTTAATGATGAATATAGGCAATCGTATATGATGTAAAGTTTTGATGCAGTCTACCATGGAACGCATATAAGAACTTTGAGTAGGTATATACATATATTTCTTATGTTTATTTACAAACATACGCATTACTTATATCGTTTAATTAAGTAAATTTTTGAGTATAGTCTATAAATATTAGTAAAGTCGATTTATTATTTTTAAAGACACGAATAACCTCTTATATCTTTTAGATGGAATGCCATATTCAAATACATATAGGTACTCAGTTCGAACTAATGCTCAGGTCTAGGACAACAAATTATCTATAATCATTATCATCATCATCATCACCGCCACAACCATCACCACCACCACCACCACCATCACCACCATCATTACCATCCCACCATCATCACCACCATCATCATCACCACCATCATCATCATCACCACCACCATCACCATCATCATCATACCAGTGGGACCGTCCACTGCGGAACATAAGCTTCCTCCATTAATCTCCACGAAGGGCGGTGTTGTGCCATATATAATAGGCATGATTAAAATATTTATAAACTTGCTTTAAATAAAAAAAATTAACAGTAGATAAATGGACAACTAAAGATCCTTTATAGTTAAATATTATATTTAATTTTAGGAAAAGAATAATAAGGATTCGCGAAAAATTGAATAAAGCCCTTGAATACGACGCGTGCAAAACCGCGGGCTAAAGCTAGTATAACAATAAATGCTTACCCACACATTCACACACACCGTACAAATCCTAGGTACACACGCACACACACATCACATATTAGTTTTCGTATCACGAACTCACGCGCTTCGCGGAAAACGTGTGATGCCCACCACCCTCTTAACGTGTGACTTAATTTAAATTAAATTAAAAAATAATGCATGATTCCTTATGTCAAAAATATTATTAAGTATGTCTAATTGAACAAAAAGTTATCGACACTTTTGATTTACATCTCGCAAAATAAAATCTTCAAGGCATATATATAGCATTTGCTAGTGGGTTTGATTGTGTTTTATGGTGGATCTATGAACTAAAATGTGTTAGCACAATTACGAGTATTAGCTAGATAAATATAATTAAAACCAGATTAAGTTTCATGTAAACTATACTAGTTAATAGTATAAATTACTAACGTCCTGTGATCTAAAACCTGTGAAAATAAAATTGTCATTCGTTGTCCAGCTTCGGGAAACAACGGAAGAAATGTTCAACATCTTACCGGTCCAATACAACAGTTAGGAACGTATCCGCTGGGAATTCCGTTGCAGTCGCAATTGTGAAGGTTAAAAATATATCGAGCCCCAGCGACCCCACGTTCCGCACGTGACCGTCGAACACCAGCGAGATGGCCATCCAGATGACGATCAGCAGTAGGGCGTTGCGTCGTAAGCGAGGAGTTCTAAAGATGTCTATGACCGAGTAGGTTTTCGATTCCGCTTCGGACTCCTTGATCGCTTTTTGGGTCGCCTCCTGAAAAGTTTGAGGATAAATATATATATAATAGCCTTCGCATCTATGTCAGATGACTCGAAGCAGCATTGCGACCGCACCTACGCTCATGGCTAAAGAGACCAATCTGAGAGAGTATCCATCGCCAAATAGGGGATAAATAATTTCTAATAAAAAGATTAGCTTAAGGAAGAGGTCGTGGCCTAATCAGTGGTCGGCATTTGAGTCGATCGCTAAGTTAAGTTGCTCAGGCTGAGACCGGGTGATAGATGGGTGACCCATTCTAGCACTGGTTTATATTTGATATCCGACCTCCTCCGTCTTTCGGGAAGTACGTAAAACAGTGGGACCAAGGACATAATAATTGAATGCCGGACTTAGGCTGTTGGCAATGATTCTGCCCTCTGCTTCCGTGTCGTAAGCTCAACTCCTACCTCGAGTCTGGCTATATTATGTATTTTTATGTATTTACTATTCAATATTTGTGTATCAGTTAGCTGTTACCTTAGGAACATTAAGTCAGTTAAGGAGGCATTAAGTCGCCTACCTTAAGAGCAATCCAAAATAACAAAAGATATACCCGACTGAGTTTGTTTATGGTCTCTTCTCAGTCCAGGGCGCGAGAAACTCTTGTGAACATAGCTCTAAGTCGAATATATTATTACAAGAATATCACACATTATTTAAAAATATATATACGCGAAGAAAGATTCTCACAGGTAAAAAACGAACTCAACTCTTGGAGATTAAGTGGGCGAAAATTTCACATGATAAGAAACACAATTGTATTTCAGAAAGATGTGGTCCTGTCATTGGTGGGGGTACGGGCCCAGAACCAGAGGCCCCGCAGCCGCTGGTCACACGGGAGCCAACAGTATCCCTCATGCGGTGGGAGAAACCGGCGACCACCGAGAGAAGGCGGACGGAACCAGTCTCATTGGCGACGTTGGAGAGAGACTGCTTCGTAATCCCCGCCCATGCTTTGGATCGGTTTCTGCCTGATGGTGTACCAGTAAGTTTTGTTTTTTTTATTACATAAGGAAAACAGGCAGGCGGTTTACCTAAGTCAGTACCTACGCCCATGTACATCTGTACCACTAGGAGGCTCGCAAATGCTTTACCGGGCTTTAAAGAGAAGTTTAAGCCACCGAGAACTCTTACAAACCGAACAAAACGCGACAACAATACCATCACTTGACGTGACAGCATTGCCGCAACTTCACGCCGAACTTAGTTGAGAGAGAGATACTGGTACGCCGGCACATTTCGTCTGCAAGCCAAAAGGACTCCAAACGTCGCGGCTCCTATCATTAAAATCGATATAGTGTTATTTTTATATCGGAATAAAGTTTCTTTCTTTCTTTTTTCAATAACTTAATATACAAGTTAATTAATATTGTTTAAATACATTTTCAGATTATGATGCCGTATGGCCCTGAGTGTGCTCTCGATATAGCTGATAAGAAAAATTTACTGTCCATGCACATATACTTCCAAAACAACCCTTGGGACAAGTTTCATGGACTCTACGATACAGGGTCCCTAGTGGGGAGACCGCCAGTAAAGTATTTGGTAAACAATCGATATGTAATCCCACATATTTTATATAGCAAATGTTGTTTTTGTATTTATTGTGTTGCATGTTGTTGAAATAGAAAGCCCCAAATTTTAGCATCTCCTAAATGCAAATTGCTGACTTTGCTTTGCGAGCGAGACATGGCTAAGAATGATCGCTTACCCCAGGTGGAAGGTCACTCTTCATGAGTTTAATCTCCCGTTTCACGGCCGAATAGAAACTCCTGGGCTCCGACGGTTGGAGCATGGACAGCCGGAACCGATGCGTGGCCGGCGCCGACTCCAACACGCAGAACCCTTCACCGCCGTTGGGGCTATCGGGTACGGCGGCTTCGGCGTCCGCGTCGCCTTCTGCCGTAGCCAGAGGAGCAGTTTCAGAAGGCGCGGTAGCTGCTGGAAAATAATAAGCAGTTTTAAATATATAGATAAAGCGCGCGTAACGTGTATCAAGAGTCTCTGAACAACCAGACTTACGGTTTAGCTGAAAGTTTGTCAGCGCATGTTTTTCATAAAGGTAAGAACACTGGTCCATTATTAAGTTTGAGTGACCGTGGCTTTGGCGGGTATAGGGCACTAGAGGTGAGTGTGTGAATATACCGTACCATACACCAAAGCCACGATCACTAAAACTTTTGAGGAGGTCGTGGCCTAATCAGTGGTCGGCATTTGTGTCGATCGCTAAGTTAAGTTGCTCTGGCTGCGACTGGATGCTTTATAGCAGACCCTACAAATCGCAATGTCGCTTAATGCCATTCGCAACAGAGTCGCCCTCGCTCCCTAGTGACCCGTAAAAACTGCCACCACGTATCTTAACTGTTTCCTGCTTAAGCCTAAAATGCTCTTGCAGAAACTAGTTCTTAATTTGCCTATAAACAGCTTTAAATGCCTGAGACAGATCCCGTTGTTGCCCTCCACTGGGCTAGACTCAGCTTCTTAGTCCAGTCATGTAGCGCCGCCGCAGTAACACAAGAGGCCAGCGGCACACCTGGCTCTGGCCCTATCACACCAAATTCAAAGCCGTTACTTACTTATGGCTAAGTAAATACTTTTTGTATGGAAAATTTTTATCGAAATCTGCTTCAAATTTCTAGAAGTTCAGTAACAGACGCGTAAAGAGGATTTAAAAATATTTTTTGTATCACAAAAGGCAAGAAGTCTCACTGCATTGCATACAAATGACACTTGTACTATAAAAAAGCAAACAAATGCATTGTTCACTATTAAGAAATAATGATGATCACCTCTCACAAAGACGGGCGAAATTCGAGAACAAAGGAGACCGTTATACGAGACTCAAGTGGCGATGGTCAGGACACTTGGCCAGATGTGGTGATGGCAGGTGAAATAGAGATTTAATGAAATGGCAACTATGGGGAAGCAAACACCCTAAAGATAAACTACCAACCAGATGGGCCAACGAAATCCGATTCACAGCAGGTACACGATGGATTGGGTTAGCCCAGGATCGACAACTGTGGTGTAAGGGGGAGGAGACCTATACTATACCCATACCAACAGTGGGTCAACATACGTTGAGAATGATGAATGATGACCTATCATGTAATCTGAAATCCGGGGGAAATACAAAGATAAAATTTGTAGAGGAGATAGTTTATAGTCATAGACTAAGAACGGATTTTTCAATAGAGCCGGATGAACGAGTTCTAAGGACTTTTGTTAAAAAAAATATATCTTGTGATCCGTGTAATAATTAATAATTGTAAATCACTTGAATATATTATATGCCACCCACACCTAATACAAGCTTAGTAGGAGGGGAAATGGGAACATTAGACATACCTAAAAAGTATACTTAATATTCTTTTTTTTTTTAAAGAAAAAATATACAACAGAGGCCCTATCATGAACATTTCGTGGTCCTCGACTCCTCTCTTTGTGGCCCGCTAATGTTTTTTAATTGGCAATATAATTATTATAAATAGATAATAATTACAACTTACGAGCGCAAAGTATTGTTGTGATATACTAAAATTTTACATTTTTAATATCCCGTATAATGTCTACTATATAGATAGATTGGCAGCTAGACACCTACTACGAAAAATTTATTTTAAAGTGTGGCCAACCAACGTCTAATTTCTTAACGATGTGGCCCACCTACATCTCATTTTTTAACAATGTGCCCTTATGTGAGAGTTCTCTGGTATAGACTTTACCATATTTATAAACTACATACGAATAATAATAATAATTATTTTTAAATGATTATTATATAATTTGGTGATATAATTTACGATTTAAACGTTAAGGTTACGAGGGTTCCAACGCGCCCTGCGCTGAGAAGAGCCAGCAACAAACTCAGTCGGGTATTTTTTTTATCACCATTTCACAACAATTCAAATACGGTAAGAGCAATTCATTATTTTAGTTATGGTTATATGACACTCTAATCCCCCCTTTAACACGGTAGGTATATTCCACATTATAGGAAAACGCGTTGTAGGATTATTCTCGTACAGCGCGCTTGTACGGTCCCGAATGTGCATAATATGATATTATTCATTTTATAGATTTATATTACTACGTTATAAGAGCACCGCTTTATGGGGGATTAAAATAAGTGTAAGTTTTTAAAACCCCAGCACCAAATAACGAATCTGGAAATTATTGTTTTAACCAAATGATTTTCCTAATGAGATTTGAGCAAGTTCTATCTACATGGAAAATTTCAGGTCTCTACGTCTAATAGTTTGGAAATGGGCGTTCGTTGTTTTCACCGGACAACCGGACGACCTGGCAGCAGCAAGAGTTGCTCAACCTAGCCATCGACTCAAATGCTAGCCACTGATTAAGCTATGACCTCCTCAAGAGTGTAGAGACGGTTTTTAAGGAGAAATTCCAGAATGTACTAAGGAAGTTTTCAGGTCAAAAACATTGTTAACAGGTATCAGTGCCCCTACTGGCGGTGGTGGGTGGCGGTGGCGCGCAATGCTGGCGTGGCGCTGCAGCGGAGGTGGCGTCGCGTAGTGGCACTCGTGGTGGTGGGTCGCGTGGTGGTGGTAGCGGGATTCGGCGCGTGCTGGTGGTGGCGGGAGCGGACGACTCTCTGCGTGTGCCGCGCCGCGTGCGCGCCCGTCTGCGCCTGCCACAGCAAGCCTTGGACGCTGCTATAGCCGTAAGTATGCGTTTGTTTTTTTTTAATTAGCCTATTGCGTCCCAGTGCTGGGCAAAGGTTTCCCCTTCTCGGTCCACTTTCCTCCTTCCTGGGCCAGTCTTATTCACAACTTCCTCGCAAAGGCATCCAAATAGTCACAGCCAGACTAGTCTTCGGCGGCCATTGGTAAGCATCCAGAATTGGCCCACCTTTGAGGGTCCATTCCAACCACATGCACAGCCCATTACCATTTCAGATTAGATATGGAGATTAGATTTTTTTTTTAAAAGAATATATGGAATACTTTCTAGGACTCTCTTACGATTACGACAACTCTCTTTACGAATAGCTTTTGTATGCCTTTGATGCTTCGGTGTCGAAGCGAAACGTGCGTTAACGCAAATCGGAAAGTCAGTGTAGTGCTGTGCTTGGGTTGGGGATTCGGTGGTGTAGCTTTCGGGTTGCAGCATTGCACCGATTTTCCCTCGTATTCATTAGGTTATTATGCGATCTCGGTAAGGAGATTTTTTTAAACTCAACCACTACTCGGAGACTTCAACGATTAAGCATACTTACCTGGCATAGGGGACACCGTGATCAAGAAGGCGGTTCCCCCAGAGCGAGGCCCTATCATTGCACTGCGATAGGGTTGACCTCTGCGATTATCCCTAATGTGGATAACTCGGATGCGTAATTTTTGGTAGTGGGGACTGCGTACGCGCCGTCCCCCTCGTATAAACTAAGCTATTAACTTACAAATGTAAGCAATCTATAGGCCATATAATATTATAATTAATATTGGTTTTATTTTTGGTTATTTTCCAATTACACAAAAAGCGACACTGTAACGCATAGAGCGGTACGCTGTGCTAGCTAAATCGTGTACTAAGTACATCTGTTCCTCATCCGTAAAAGTTCTTGATACAAATACCTGTTTCACCTTGTATTACCTAGTATCATTAGGTGGAAAAAATATTTGTAGATTAGTATGATTTTATTTATTGCATAGTAATAATATTTTGATTCGTGTACAAAGTCCTAGATACTTAATAATTATCAACATACATCTATAGCAATATTAATAGTACACAAGATGATATTCAACACAAGGCTAATCTTTACAGAGAGATAATCATATTTTTATTTGCAAGAAAGTGGTACAAATGTTGTTATATAGTAATTAATCCCGATACATTCAACTATAATTTTAGTGTCCAAATAGATCCAGAAATTTAAATAGTGTGCTAAAATTAAATCATTTATAATTCATTAAAATTATATATAAAGTATAACATTAATAATAATAAAAAAATGACAAATAAATATCAATCGTAGTCAATGAATTATATTTAAAATAATATGTCATAGTCAATTATTAATTTAAATATTCTTTAATGTCATAGTAGCACTTATCTAATAAAAATTCACTAAGTCGTCTTTTGAAATTTGGTAAATTCATATTTCCTTACTAGTATAACATCTAATAATGATCCTTGTGAATTAATAACATGATTTTTCTCAGCAAGATTACAAAATGACTTAAAATAGCAAAAATAATTTTTAATATTCAGAGTACCACTGTTAAGATTCAGATCCCCCAGTATGAATAGAAAACCATTTAAGTCGTGGATAAAAGACTCAACTTTACAGAACCATTTTAAATAGTCAGTGTCATTTCTGCTGGGCTTTATATACACAACACATACATAAACGGGCCGATTACGAAGAGTAAAAACCACCCAGAGGTCCTCATCAGAATCCGTCTCTAGCTCTCTCAGGCGGCGCATTGTGATACCGGGTCGTGCAAGTAACATTACTCCTCCACAAGGTGTATAGAAGTATAGATAAGATAAAAGCCAAGAATTTCAATAATTTGTAACGTGATGTCTTTCCTTTCATACTATAGTCTATTGGTGTGGTGAGCGGGATCAAAGTTCACATTTTGCGTACTAAATTAATTTATGGAAGGGCTATGACTTTCAAATTAACACTTACAATGTCATTATTGAGTATTTGAATACAAAAGGACTTTTAAAATAGTTTAAACGCACGACTACAATTGCGTGGTGACAATATTATCTACTAGTATCATTTATAGTAGATTATTGCACTGAGCGCAAAGTTAGTCATTAATGCACGAGTGAGTTGGTGATGCGATGCCGAGCAAATGCGAGGGCACTAAATTAACACGAGTGCGTTAATTACTCACTTCGGCAAAGTACGTAATCTACTTTTCTTTCGACTACATCACTGTCTATTTCCATTTTTAAAACTTTTATAGCTAAATATGTAGTATCAAAGTTTTACAATGGTTTAAAATGCGCGCCATCGGTTTGTTTTTACATATACGAATAATTCAATTAAAAATCACTTCAATTTTTTTTTATAAACAACTTAAAGAAAACTTCGCGGAATTTATATTAATTATAATGCTAGTAGTTACTTACGTGAGGTATATTTATAAGGTGGGTAAATTTGAGGTTAAGAAGTGAACTGGCTCAAAGACACACTTTTTTTGACGAATTCATCATTGTTGCAAAATTTTGTGAAAAGAGCGGACGTCTGCCGACGTGCTAGAGATCGATATTTTCCCGACATCATATTCCATCATTGATCCGAATATTTCTACTTTACATTGGTATCAATACAACTTAATTTTCCAAAAAAAGAGTGTGTTTGAAGCCAATTAATCTCCTAACCTCAAAGTTGCCCACCTCTATATTTATATGAGTCAATAGTCATTATTATTTTAGGTAAAAAATGCTCGAGTTAATGGATAAATCTGTGACACCTTGACCTTAAAATTTAAATAATGTTTAATATTCTTTGGAATTAAAATTTTAATGTTCACAGAACACGTTCGTCTGAGTGTTCTGACTCTGAATTTTGACTCTCTGTTTTAATATTTTGTAAAAAAGTCATTGTTATATTTGACAATTAACATATAGCATATATGGTCGTCATGAACATACTTTGACACAATCTTATAGGGAAATGTATACTCGTGTGTGTAAACTGTCTGGCACTGGCATGTGTGAGGTGTTATTATAATTTACAATGTAGTATGATGCATATTCTATTAAAATGCGCACACTATCCTTTATATAAACTTTAATTGTGTCAAATTTCATATCCATTTCATTTCTCCGTCCGGGCAATTTTCTCAAAATGGTACAGAAAGTTTTCGCTTCACGTATTGCGTAAACGTAAGAAAAATATTGCTTTCAAAATAGAAATATCACTTTTAGATGGTATCGGGCCAAGCCTAGGCCTACGGATATGAATTAACTATTGTTACGTTATTTCGTTTTTTTTTTCCAGAGGACATTGCGCTGAACAGTGGCGCTTCACTTGATGAAATACCTGAAGAGTGTTTAAGTCTTAAGGAGAGATACGAGAATGCTATCAAAAAATCTTGTGTATACTCTAAAATAGTCAGAAATGAAGTTCTAGACTTAACGGGAATTGAAAATTTTGGGTAAGCACCTCGCACAATTCTTTAAATGTAAACATGGTCGATGGATGTCGCAGCCACCTGTTTCAACACAGGAGTTACCATTGTTTTGATGTTCTAACAAGAAGTTAACTCTTATCATATTTAAGAAGAAACGATAATACTCGTATATAATATTGGAACTACTTTAATTTACTTGACTACTTTTTTAGGAATCCGATTCTACGACGAACTGCTGATGCGTTTTTCAAAGATATATCGCCATTTATGCTGCATCTGGGAATGTTCGTGCCTACCCTTTTTGGGCAAAGCACACCCGAACAGTTGGCTAACTGGTTACCGAAAGCCCTAGACTTTCAGATTATTGGAGCATATGCACAGGTTTGTTATAAATAAAGGTTATTTAAATAAAGTGAAGTGAAGTATTTAAATAAAGATTTAAATTATGTACATTGCTTCGTCCATTGTTGTCGTCGAACCTGCTTATAATTCTGTTCCGGAAACCTACTTTTAAATTCAGGTATTTTTTTAGAGTTTGTATTATATTAATACCAGTTAATTAGCTTTAAAAATTTAAAAAACAACTTACATTAACCTTACTGTGTCCGCTTTAGAATAGAGTCACACGCTTGTTCTAGCGATCGCTAAATTGACTAAGGGACTTCCAGTAGACAGTAAGTGAGTACCACCTTTTTGCGGTATAGCTAGCTAAGATTGAGTTTTGTCACTGCTAGCTTAGTTTTTGTAACAGATTAGAGCCTCAATAGCTTAACGGTATAAGGTATGGACTGAAATACGCAATGTACCCGGTTCAAACCCCACCGCCGATGGGGTATTACAATAATACAAGCTTTTCCTAATATTCACAATATTCTTTTAAAAAAAATAATAGGAGTAAGATTGCGTTAGTAGTACAATAACGTTCTATTCAATTTAAATTGTTATTCTTGATAAAATTATATTATATATTTATTTGGGGTAACAAACAAAAAATAATGAGACAGAGCTTATATCAAGTTATATAAATTATACAAGAGCACTATCCGTGTTATCCACAGCCTTAACCACAGATTACTACCACACTGTGTGTGTGTGTGTGTGATAGTGTGTATGTGCGTATGCGTGTGTGTGTATGTGCGTATGCATGTGCGAGTGCGTGCGCGGGCGTGTGCGTGTGCGTGTGTTTCGACTCGCCGACTTCGATTTGCTGTATTTGCTGCTACGAAAAACTTGTTGTCTGACTTGGTTCTAATCTACACTTGTATTTACATATTGCATGTTAATGAAGTAAGAGTTATTATTTCGTTGTTTTTGCATATAATGTATATACCTACTCTAACCATTATTTTATTATAGACTGAGCTTGGTCATGGAACATTCATAAGGGGATTGGAAACGACTGCTACCTATGACCCGGAGACTGAAGAATTTGTACTTCATAGTCCCACCATAACTTCTTATAAGTGGTGGGCAGGCGGCCGTAAGTGCTGAATTTTTATCAATTTTCTTCACCTGATGAAGATTATGAGTTGTTTTTTACGATACACATCATTGATTACGGTACTTCATCACTCTTGTGATATTGACCTTTTAAGACCCATTTTTGTGCGGAACCCTAATTACTTTTCTAAAAATAAAGTTCCTTGTTACATCGGCTATCAGCCAGTGAAAGTCCCGTCAAAATCGGTCACGACATTTTGGAGATGTCCGGAAACCAACAGACAGACATACAAAAATATCTTTGATATAAGTATCTAATATATACAATTAGTAAAATAAATTAATTTCGACGTTACAAATAGGCACTTTAAGTGTGTCTTTGTCACTTTATATGTATAGAAGATTAAAAAGACACCTATTTGGAGCTTCTTCGTCGATGTTCGCCTTTACTTTTTTATATCATTTATTTGGTCGTGGTCAATGTTCATTTGGAATTTACTTGAAGTTGGCAGCGTGTAATATTAAATGTATTTTACGTATGTCACGTTTAGAAGTTTTCGCGTTCGTCATTACTTAGTAAACAGTTTTTATATGTTACAGTTGGGAAAACTGCGAGTCATTGTGTTGTTATGGCTCAATTATACACACAGGGACAATGTCACGGCACACATCTATTTATCGTCCAGTTGCGAGACTTAGAAACGCATATGCCTCTCCCCGGAATAAAAGTTGGCGATCTAGGTCCTAGAATGGGTTTCACCTCAGGAGACAATGGTTTTCTTGGGTTTGACCACTACCGAATTCCAAGGGACTACATGTTGATGAAAAACGCTAAAGTTGAAAAGGTGATTATTTTCCCCCGTTAAGTGCTTATGAACGAATGGGAGATATTAAAGTTATTATAAATACATATAATTAGTATAATGCCCTAGCTGCTATTGTTCCACCCCCCAGACCGTCCGGGACAGTAGTATCCGCATCCTTTCTCTTCTCCCCATCTACTTTTATAGCCTTTTTCTCCATCCCTTTCCCTTACTCCTGTCTTTATAATTAGAGGTAGCGCCACGCTTGTAGCTAAATTAGCCGGCGCGTCTGGGTACCAGTACCTCTTTCTCACATGAGATCAGCAATGCCATCACGTCAAATGGTATTGTTGTCGCATTTCGTTCGGTTTGTCAGACTTCCCGGTGGCCAAAACTTGTCATTAATGGCCGGCAACGAATCTGCTACGCTTCTGGTCGTGCATATGTCCATGGGCGTCGGTAGACACTTAGGTGCCTGCTGTCTGCTCGTTAGCCCCTTTTAATATAAAAAAAATGCAATTTAGATGTTTTTTTTATGTTCCTTGTCCGAACTTTGCATTTAGTACGGTTTTTGTGATCAATTGGATTGTTGAGTCGAGTTTGAGTTGGTTATGCTATTTAATATCTACGTCAACTGTTAACAGTCTTTAGTAATTGATATCTTGATCGATATTTAAACTTTCGGACTTTTTTTCGACTATTTTTTTTACAAATTTATTCGTCAAAAACTGTAGTTAATAACTATAAATTTTTATGAAACTTTTTTAGTTTTAAGTTTCAAATAAAGTTTTTATTATCTACTTTAATTGAAACTATTCAAAATAGTATTTATTGCGTTTCGAATTAAATAAAATCAGTCATTTATATCATGCTTTAATATAAGTTTATACAAAAAACGTGAATAGAAATCAAAAATAGTTTGGATACATTTCATTGCATTTCATTGCATTTCATGCAATTACATCTATAATTTATATCTATAATAATATATTAAGCTGAAGAGCTTGTATGTTTGTTTGTTTACTTGAACGCGCTAATCTCATAAACTACTGGTCCAATATGAAAAATTATTTCAGTGTTAGATAGCCCCTTTATCAAGGAAGGCTATAGGCTATATATCATCACAATAAAATTGAACTTATTTTTTTAGCTAATTTGACGCAGACGAAATCGCGGGCACAGCTAGTTTTTAATATTAGTAAGGATTCTGTTAGTTTCTGTGGTGTGTTATAGTACAGTACAAAGACCTAGATTTCAAAATTTAGGTCTCTCGGGGTTAACATACTACGACACGCTGCGGTTCAGTAAATCCTGAAGTTTTGTTAACCTCGGCGCACACTTTTGTCATATTTTGTATTATAGACTTTTGATATTACTTGTTAAATTTTAGTATTTTTTATTTTTATACAACATGAAGTCATGGTCATCAATTTTCCCTAACGTTATCCGGGTTAAATACCAGGGTCCGCTTAGATTGTAGAGGACGTGGCTGTGGGGCGAGTTAAGATAACCGATTGCCATTTGACGTCATCCTCGGAACCCCACGATTTCTACAACCTTACGACTAATATCATAAAGTGACAATCAACAAATTCAGTGACCCTAAACCACGCGCTTTTCCGGAAACGGTCCACAGAGCGTAGCGTCGCGCGCCCGTCAATACGGCGGCCATTTTGACCACATGCACCCACCATAGATTATAATCGTATTAATTATTATGATCATATTGTTTATACCATGACCTTGGGAACGGTCGCATACGATATATCACAGATCCATAATGACGATTGCAGGTCGTTACGTTGGTTCAGAGATTTTATTAAATGTGAAACACACCAAGTACGACACAATGGGAATATGATATCACTTGTTGCTAATTATCAACGATCGGAAGGTCGAAAGCGGTCTGGCAGCGTGAGAGCAAATTTTCTTTTTTATGAGAGACTACCTGTTTCCCGCAACTTCTTCTGCGTAAAATTAAACTTGCGAAAGCCTTTAACCCTCCTTAAGTTAACCCTTTCGTTAATACGTTCTTAGCTGATGTCTACTAACTATAAAGTACCATCTGCCAAATTTTGCACGTCCCGCGGTTTTCGAGATTTTGTGTTTTGACTTTTCGTTTTTTATGAAAGATTACTGAATTATAAGTGGTTTTTTTATGATTACTTAGTAATCGTTATTTATAAAATAGATGTTACAAATATTTATGCCACCATATATTAAAGCTTTAAATGTTTGCTCTTAATTATAAAATCTTTCTTAGCTATGTCTGTACTATATGATAACAATAAATAAATATTCTATTCTATTCTAAACAACAAGAAAACTTAATAAATACGAGTGAAATCATTTCTTTACTGACATTCGCTTGTTCTTATGTGAAGGTGGGCTTAGACCAAACGAGCATAAAGCTCGAGCTAGAATGAGAGCATTCTCTTTCGATCTTCATATATCGAATAAGAATTAGAATCTTTGTGAATGCAGACAGAACAACGAAATGATGCTCTACGTCTATTTAAGCTAAAAGAATTTGATAGAGTAAGGGTAGATATTTCCCGAAAAACCTTAAAAGCCCACAACTGGAGCTAAATTAATTTTATATATGTTTATACCTCAGATAGGTTTAATTTTCTTATTAAATATTTTTTTTGCACTTTTTTTTTTCTTGTACGTCCCTGGTTTAGGTAAGCTGGCAGAAAATGCTTTTAGCATTAAGCTCATCTAGTTGTACAATTGTTTTTTTTTTAATTGTGCAATAAAGAGAAAAAAAAATAAAAACCAGGCAAGTGAGAGTCAGACTCGCGCACTGAGGGTTCCGTACTGTCACATAATATTTGTACAAGGTAATTTACGAGTAAGATACTAATCTAAGTACTAACTTCTCATGGGATTCCTTTGAATGTGACAGTCTTGGTAATTTTTTTGTGATGTTACTACAAATTTACGGATTTTGTATAATTCCTTTAACTATGCTATAAGACATTGTTTCTTGTCAAATTTCATGGTTCTAGGGGAACGGAAAGTACCATATAGGTTATGAGTCCATTTTCATACATTTTACTAGTATGAGAAAAGCGATATATACAGCCATATCTTTTGATTGCGTATATTTAGAGGGTTGAGTTTTCGCACAGCTTCAAGGGAGCATAAACCGCAGTACTTGGTATTAATTTAAACTTTATATCTTTAAGGAATGTGTCCTTGGAAAAAGGGTCTTGACGGATAGAAAAAAATACACTGATGCAACAACAGACTTTCAGTTTTTAGACATTTTCTTATGTTTATGCTACCATTTCTAATATCTTCTTACTAAAAATCATGATATTATGCCAACCAGAAGGACAGTTATCGCAGGAATCAAGATTTCATTCGTTAACCTATATATACAATTTAAAAAACACAACGATAGCTTGTACTTTTTTAATTACAAACCGAAACGAAGATTTATTAAATTATAAAATACTCGTAAAACAGTGTTTGTTTTGAAACCACTCCGAAACTGTGAACTATCTTTAAGCGACAATTAATAGAATTTTTATAATTCAAATTTCTAAGAAAATTAAAAACTATAAGACTCCATATTCATTTAAAATATTTAGAATTTATGTTTATTTTATCGAAATAATAATAGCGTTTTTCCTACAACTTGTTATTTTTTTGAGAATAGAAATATTTTTTTGCATAAGTATCATAATTTACAGACGTCAAGCATGAATATAAAATTTATTAATTTAATAACGTCCAAGTTATTTTCTTGAATGTTAGAGTTATTTTTTTAATTTTAAGATTATTATGAGTTATTTCTAATATTTTCGATATCAGTCGAGTTGTGCTCAGTCAGCCATCATAATGCTGACGGCATAGACAAGTTTGTCCTCGTGTGAAACGAAGCGATTGTCGATGGAATTTTACGAAAATGGCGCGAACAGAGAAGTATGAAATTTAGCACAATTACATATTCTATAGGTGTGCGAATGTTAATATTTTTCTAAAATATACATTATTAATACATTAAATTATTAAAATAAAACGTCACGCACACAATTGCCAAACGATTTACACACACATGTGTACACTTTATTATAGGATGGTGACAATGCGTAGCCATAACAAAATTACAATCTATTTTGTTAATTATGACACTTAATGTGATTAAATGAAATAGATGTTGTTGTAATAAAAATTAATATTTTGTACATAGCTTTAAAAGGCTTATGGTAGGTAAAAAGCTGTAGCCGAATTGCGACCAGAAGGCGATTTCATGTATTGTTAAATTTACTAACGGCAAATTTCATGTGCCAAGAAATTTGTCCCTTACATTTTATAGACATAGTAACAAAAACTTTGCGGAGTATATACAATCAGCATACACTTCACATTGGTCTCACGTGCGATCATCAGCCGATCGAGAGATCAACTCGCTTTGTGCGATGAATAGAACGTCCACCTCTATTGTAAGTTAATGCTGCCGGTATGTCGACTTACTATACAATATCTCTAATACTTTCATTAATCTACGATAAAAATAAGTTTTTGTACATTTTTTCATAGACTTCGCGAAATGTAGTTGCCCGTATTCAGGATATAACGATGAAGGAGCCGACATTGCCTGAAAATCGTCTACTTTTAGATGTAAGTATGATATTAATTTAATATTACATTGTTGCCGAGGTGCAGAAAACGACCAATTGCCGAACGAGTAGGGTTTAAAGTTCGAGCCGTAAGCGGGAACTTTAAAAATACGAGATAGGGAATTTTCGTTTCTGCATAGACTTACATACAGCCAGACATAGCTAAAGCTGTTTGTATATTTTTGTCCTTGAAGTCTACAAAGTCCTACAAAACTATGCATTTACACAAAGTCCCCGGCTACACTACATGGTCACTGCAATGATCATTCAAATGAAACTATGTTTGGCTCCGGCATGAGAGAAATAAATCAAAATTCTATAGGCAAATTATTTATAATTTAATTAATATTAAAAGTTACATTACGGTTGTTCAGTTTTAATAAGGCAAAGGTAATAAAGCCGTACAGCCCAAAGGCTAAAATAAAAACTAATAGTTAAACGAACGTGCTCATTTTTGATATAAATTTTTATTTTATATATACTCTATAAATATTGTGAAATAGTGCCGCCATTTTGTGAATTATTTTTTTTTGTAAATAAGTTGTCTTCTATTCGAATTTTTAAAAACACTAGAATAATGAAATTTCATACAACGTTTGTTTCTACTATATTTGAATCTATTGGGGCGTTTTAATGTACTTATTCATCTCGAAAAGGACGGCTTCGGTGAATTGCATCCAGACCAAGCCCTCATGATGCTGGGGGAGAGATCTGTCGAGATGATGCTAGCTCGTGACGCCCAATAATTAATATTAAAGTTGGAATTAATCTCCCCTCAAAAAATAAATAAAATATAAATAAATTTATTATTCTAAACAACGTTTCTTTCTAGAAAGGGAAAAGTGAAAAGTAATTTCGGGCAGAACGTCTGCCCGGTCCGCTAGTTATAAAATGAATTCTAGTTAAAAAGGTTTTATACATCCTTGTTGCCATAGTTTTAACAAATTCTACGAATTGAGTTACGACCATTTGTTTTTGAAAACAACAAATAAGCCCTCATTCGCACGAGAATTAAACGCCGAGATTTGAAGTGTTGCGTTAAATCTCCGCTTTGGCATTTTTTTAGCGTCGTTGATACCAAAATAGCCTTTATGTATATACATATCGTTGAAAATAGAACATTGCTCGTTAAAAAAGCATCGCATTATAAAAGCACTGTTGCGAGAACACAAACTTGGGAATCTATATGTTCTATATGAACGCTTTTTTAAAGCACGTTTAAAAAGCCCTCGTACGAATGAGGGCTAATTGTTGGTTGGAATCGTGTACTTCGCCATGAGCCATACTCTTGTCAATGAAAAAAACAATGTTTAATTTATATCAAAACTTGCACAGTAACTAAACAAGTTTATTATAAATTATATAGTGCTTTTATGTATTTAAATTTGTATCTATGAATTCTACAATATGTACTTACAATTTTTATCATCTATATCGAAATAAACTTGTTATTGAAATTTCGTTTTATTATTAGATTTACGTTCATTAACAACAAAGAATATCCTGATGCCCTAGCAGGAACATTTTGCATACATAATCAATCTATACTAATATATAAAGCTGAAGAGTTTGTTTATTTGTGGGCTTGAACACACTAATCTCAGGAACTACTAGTCAGATTTGAAAAATCATTTGTGTTAGATAGCCCATTTGTCGAGGAAGAGGCTTATACATCATCACACTATAATTGAATCTATTTATTTTTTTAAATTAATATTCCATGGACAAAGTCTGTCAAGATCAATGTTTGTGCAAAATTGGGTACTATAAAGAATAATAAAGATTTATGATTCAAGGAAAAATCAAAACCAGTAAATATCTTAAGTAGGATAGGCGTACTAATAGACATAGACAATAGCGATAAATTAAAAGAAGCATCATAATTAATTCATTCATACATACATTAATAAAATTTAAATAGATAAAAATTTTCGTCAAAACATATTATATAATATATACCAGCCTGCAGTTTATTATTAAAAAGTATATATTGTAAGCATAAGTGTTGCAACTAAAAAATAAGACCGATTTACATCTGACGAGCGAATGTTCATTCCTCCTTCCTTCAGCCCGATATTTTCCACTGCTGAGCAAATCATTCATTCTCATTCCCTACACCGCTACTATCAAATTATTTTAGTTTAAACAGACGTAGAGCATTCTCTCGTTTTTCGGTCTGCGTTCACAAATTTTATTTAATCTGTGCCCGCTAATATTTTGGTGTAAACGTTAAGGAACGAGCTTTCGTTTATACTAAAAGATCTAGAAGGAATGCTTTTGTTGTAGCTTTAGCTCTATGCTCGCTTGGTCTGTATCAGTTAACGCAAATTTACCTTTCAAAATATTCATGTTAATTTATTTTAGCTCAAAGAGGCTCTGTCTGTAATAATAATCACATGGCAATTACTATGCTCATTGTACGTAAAATTTTGCACACAGTACATCATCGCTGAAAATATATGTACGACTATATTTAGTTACTAATTTTAATAACAATATAAAGAACATCTTCAAATATTTCCGTCGTTTTGTAACGATTCAATAGATTGTTAAGTATCTTAGGCCTCATTTAAAGTAGACAATATATTGCATAACAACTAACTAGAAAACATTGAGTTGTCTAATATCGTAATATATTAACATAGTTGAATACCTTCCATAATAGTGTGATGTTTTTCAAAATGTATTACTGTAGTTAATATTTCACTTCCAGACTGCTAAAGAACCGGTCAAGAAGGCTATTTACGAACTACAAAACTTTGCGAAGATGCATAAAGCCCCCGGCCACACTACATGATCATTGAAATGATCATTCAAATGAAGCTATGTCTGGCTCCGGCATTATTGTCTCTAATATCTTAAGGTTAAGATACTTTGTTTTTCTGTACATTAAGTAACAGTGGGTAATGTTTCACTTATTGTCGCACAAAGTCTGAAGGCATTGTCATTTCCAGCTTTCTATGTAAATAATAGAAGTATTTTTTCCCTGACGCAACTTTGCTATTAACGAATGCTTATTAATTATTGAAGCTTAAAAAAATATGCAGGTGCTTTCATACAAACTTGTCTGAGCCGTTAGACGTCCTTAATATGGTCCTGCAAGCTCTTTTTTATTTAAGTACCTCTCTGCTACATTTCAAGTTAGTAGCTAAACAAGAAGGAATTTCTATCATAGACAAGAACTGATTAAGAAATTTGACAGATTGTCAATGTCACGGTCACATTGACATTTAATATACAAAATCATTTTAACATTCAATGTGCATGTTTCCTGTGGTATCTTGAGTTTTAATTTTTTAAATTTGTTACTATAGCTAATAACTAAATTATAATGGATTATAATAGCAGACAACTTGCGGAAGACACTTTTCTGAGAGTGCCTGTAGATGCCCGAATAAGGTATATATTATTTTCATACAATATTATGTTGTCATCAAAGTACTTTTCCAATATTGTGCAATTGTTATTATTTATTATAAATATAGATAATCATCGCAAGTCGTTTTATATCAGCATTTTAAAGTACTTGTGGAGAATACTTTAATATAATATTGCTATGGCATCAAACTTGCGGTTTTTGCAAGTTATTGTAATTGAATTATATTGCCATATTTGCATTCAATTCCACACTAAGAATAGAGATTTCTTTATATTGTTATTAAAACAAATATAGGTAAATGAAAATTTTCAGTATATAAGAATATTTCAGAACTACAGACTCAACCATAACATCTTTTAAGCTTAATTCACTGAATGTTTTTTAACGGTATATATTTTAGATAGCCTTCTGAAGACTTTACCAGACCCAAACATAATATCTTTTAAGCTTAATTCACTGTATGTTTTTTAAGGAATATATCTTAGATAGTCTTCTGAAGACTCTACCAGACTCAATCATACTATCTTTTAAGCTGCATTCACTAAATGTTTTTTAAAGGAATATATTTTAGGATGTCTTCTAAAGACTCTGCCGGGCGAAATTCAACGAAACCCTACATATTTTTCCAAATCTGTAGTAGCCTATACTTAGAACATTAGCTATCTGCCAGTGAAAGTCCCATAAAAATCGATCCAACCGTTTTGGAGATTACCCTTAACAAACAGACAGACAGTCGAAAAAATTTTAAGGTGCCTTTTTATTATAGGTATCGTTTAGATAGCCACATGCAATTAGTAAAAAAAATATTTTGACTTTACATAAAGTAAGGTAGACATATAGATTTGAAATTGTATTAGAAGTAAAATCAAAGATAACGTTTTATGTAAGGAAAAACTGCGAATACATTTTAGGTATGCACCTCTGGACATGTACAAATTTACTATCAGAAGGATCGCACATGCTTTGCCGGCCTTTGAAAAATGAGATGAGCTTTTTTCTTGCGAGCCTCTCAGTGATTCGCTGCCGTTTAATTCCTGCATGGTAGTTCAAAAAGCCGTAACAATTTCAAAGGACTCCAAAGACTTACCTAATTACTTTCCATGATCACCATAATGTGAAAACTTTAAACTTACTCCTTTATATGGCAAGTGACGAAGCGTTCGGTGCGAGCGCCTAAGTTGCCGTGCAAATGTGTGTACACTTATTACGAAAACACACGGCGGAAAATTACGGACGTGTCCGCTCCTACAATTTATGTCAAACTAGCTGTAATCTACTACTTGGTTAACGTGAATTTAATGGCCATAAACCAAAATATAGAATCCAAAGGTCACTTAAGACGAAATTAAAAAAAACCGCGTGACGGACAATGACTAAATTTGGCAAGAAAGTAATTTATAGTTAGTAGACATCCGATAAGACGACTTTTCGTTAAAGCCAGATTAGAAAAGTCTGAGTGTTCTGGTAATTTACGCGAAACAGCCAGTTATGTAAACGAGTATAAGCCAATAATAATTTTTAATTCAAAATAGACTTTAATAGAAGCCAGTCTCATTAAGAGGTATGTTTCTTGCAGAGCTTCGCTGCATGACGAAGAAAACGAATTCTTGAATGCTTATAACAGGGTTGAATTCCAACAGAAATGTGAATAAGCGCGTTTTTCGGCTTCATAAAAATGGCATCATTAGATATTTCAATAACACAAGAGACTCACCGACAAAAGCGGAAAAACTAAAAATCTTCTCCATACCTACATACCTTTTCATATTGCTTGACAATTTCTTTGAGAGCCATACGTACTTCGGAATTTCTTGTTCCAAAAAAGGGTATGAAGATCGCCCGGAAAAGGGCTCTTTTACAAATTTATATTTTCATCTAACCCCTCAATCTCGCGATTCTATTGCTTACACAATACGGGCTAGATCTGAACGAAATATAGTTCATGACGCAGATATTCCTTTGGTCTTACAATATATTGAAGTATGCTTATAAGGTCAACGCTGCCATCAAAGCGTTTTAACTAACCCTTTGTTGAAGGAAATCTTATTTGTAATGTCATGGGAAAATGTTTTTTTAGTCATACGGTACATCCTGAGCCAAATAAAAATCAACCCAACGATGTTTTTAATATATATAAATTGCCAAACAAAAGGGAATGAAACCGCGCTTATTCTATACTAATATATGAAGCTGAAGAGTTTGTGTGTTTGTTTGCTTGAACGGGCTAATCTCAGGAACTACTTGTCCGATTTGAAAAGTTCTTTCAGGCCGTCACAGAGCGTATTGACTTTCTGAAGCAGAAAGTTTATGCATGGTCAAAGCGTATTAGGCGTTATAAAAAACGGTATAGTATAACATATAGTATACACTCGTAATTCATCATATTTTTTTTCATCTATTTTATTTCCTGTAAAAAATTCAAAAAAAAATTCCTCTTTTTGACATTGATCAACATTTTTTAGCTTATGCCAGGAGTGGACACAACAATAACCCAGTGTGGTTGAGGATGGAAGTGGCATTCTTACGAATTTCACACCCTTCAAACATTGAAATTATGTGAAAACACATCACAAAGCAAAAACATTAACCTAAATCCACAGACTACTCATATGACGTGAATGTCTGTATAAACTGTTACGTTTTGTGTTATAGCGGTGTTGTTGGATTTGATCCTTTGTCGGCGACACGCGGTCTGCCCTTGGGAGACGACAAGCTCGAACGTCATGTGCGGGAGTTCACATTGATTAATCGTCCATTCATATTTACTGAGGGTCCTCACACAAAAACACTCTAGTAAAGTGTTAAGCAATTAGTATTAGAGATGGAAAAAGACATATTTCTTAGTTGTTTATTTATGTTACAAGGGGCAAACGGGAAGGCCGTTCACATAAATGACTACCAACGCCCATGGATATACGAATCACCATTAAGGCTACCAGATGCATTGCCGGCCTTAATGACGAATTTAGACCACCGGGAAGTGTTATTGCCCCCACTTCAGTTCCCAGCTTCGGTATTTCAGAACGGATACGACCTAAGGATCTTCAAGAAAAGAGCATACTCATTTCTCAAACGTCGGCAACGCATCTGTCACTTACATGAATGCCCTGCCTGAACATTAAACATGTCCAACGCGTTTAAAGAAGTTTTTACTTCAACAAAATTATAAATGCGATTTAATACTCGCAAATAATAGTAAAGCTAGTATATTTATATATATGTTACTAGCTGTACCTCACGACTTCATCCATTTGGGCTTCCCATATCACTTAGAGATTTAAAAGTAGTTTGCGACCGATTTCAGACCTACCAAATATGCACAATAGTTTCTAAGGAGTGCGGCAACAGACACATGACACGAGAATTTAATATATTAGACTATTTCCAAAAGTCTATTAACTACTGAGGCATTTTGTCATCAAAACATGAGATCGTTTGATGTCATGGCCTGATGACAACATGTATCAGTCGATAGATTATTAATTGCCAAGTTAAAAAGAAAAAAAATTAATGCCAATTTTGCCTTCTCGTTTGATATACTGCGAACCGAGTGCGCGTTATTTCAGGCCGGTAACCATTTTTGTCGCTCCATCGGGCTTTAATATCCGGGGTTTTTTCACAAGTTTTCCACGTAAATTACTTTTGGTAGACTGAAGTTTGTTTGTTGGGTGTGTTGACTAATGGACGTACATACTACAAGCCGCGTCTGCGTTTAAAATAGGTGTATTTATCGGCTCCAGTGTTTAACCGCTACGACTATGGACTATTTAAAAAAACATTCACACAGGCCGGCAACGCATCTGTGGGCCCTCTGGTATGTACCGGATATTCTAAACTCTATATAATTTTCAATTCGAGGAAACGAACCTGTGTTTACATATTAAATATACTGTTATCCCCCCCTATAACACGGTAGGTTTATTCCACATTATAGGAAAACGCGTTGTAGGATTATTCTCGTACTACGCGCTTGTACCACGTCGTATGCGCAGAATATAATATTTATATGTTATAATAGTATGATAGAGCGTATTATTGAATAATATTAATGCGTTATAAGAGAACCGTGTTATAGGGGGTATTACAGTATACTGATATTTTATCTTTAAGCTAGATCCCTTGTTTAATATTAAAGAATGAATCTATTTCTATTATGCCGGAGCCAGACATAGCTCAAAGTGTTTGTATATTTTGGCCTTGAAGACTACAAAGCACTACAAAACTTTGCGAAGCTACACAAAGTCCCCGGCCACACTACATGATCATAGAAATGATCATTCAAATGAAGCTATGTCTGGCCCCGACATTAGAGAAACAATCCTCGTACAAATGAGGGTACAAGAAAAATTTCTACCCATCTATCTACCTTTATTTATAACCTGAGTTTAATACTTTATTCACGTTGTTTAAAGTAGGAAATATCGCAGGTGTCCCGTATTACACTCAGGGCCAACTAAACAGCAGCAGAACAGATGAAAATGAACCTTACTTGCATTACAATAAGGTATAAAATGCATTGATATGCGATCGTGTATGGATTTGAATAATAAATACGTTCAATATGTCTACAGAACGGAATATACCATATGTATTGGAGCAATATTGTATGATTCGTGTTTCTGAGGGATCTAACCCATATTTGCCATGGTCGATTTTTTGCCAACTGGTATATTTGACCCGGCTCTGCATAATAAAACTGTACTATATAAAAAAAGCTTCCTTTCATTACTTATCATTACTATTTATTTTAATCTTTATATATAGAATTATACTGTACGTATGTATATCACTGAACCCCTGCTAAAAGGCTGGACCGATTTGAATGATTTTTTTTGAATGAGTTTGGGTGACGCCCTGAAGGGTTTTCATTCACAAACCAGCCCACAGATAGCGCTGCAGTTGGCTTAACGTCTATCGGGTCCGCTAGTATATGTTTTTCTTTTAAATATAAATATGGAAAAATACGTTTTTGTACCGAAAAACTGCTCTGGGTGGGGCATAACTTGAGATTGAAAAAGTATTGACCTAGCAACACTGTTACCGTTACCGACACCTCTGTATGTTTAAATTTTTATTTGGCATCACCGGATTGCAACTATTTTTTTTTCAAGAATATTATTCCTTAATAAAACCATATTCTTGTTTTTATAGAATACTATTCCTTAATAAGGTAGAAACCCGTATTTAAGTGAACAGCGCCTTCCTTAATAAAACATTTAAGTTTCCCCTCATCTACAGTAAATTCTAAAACAAGTGAACTCAAGAACAATCCGTATACTTAACAATAAAACATTCATTCCACTGAAGACATATAACGCTGAGTGTTTACTACAAGGAATTTTACAGTTCGTAAACGGATATCGAAACGGAATCTCCACGTCTTTGTCCGTAATAAAACGGATTACACCGGTGTGAAATTGTCCGGAAAAATCGGACTCGATTCTTGAGCATCCTCTTTGTAACATTATATCGTACGCCTAATCATAAACTGACCGATTATATTTTAGGTCTAAAGTCAGTTAATTATATAGGCAGCTTCGTTTAAACGTCCTCTATCAGCCAATCAAAGAATTATTTCAATATCTCCATCCAATACTGAGATACAGCTGTTTTTGTCTTTTTAACAAGACACTTATTGTAGTTAAAAAGGCATACAAATAATAAAATTAAAGTAACATTGCAATATCATGAATCACTTCATTACCTATTATTAAAATACGTAATTTGTTACTATACTGTCGTTTTTCTCGAACTATATGGTAAAAGGTTTTTTTGCGATTGTCCAATAATCAGCTTTTTTGACTTAGGTCACGTCATGATTTAGCGTGCGGTATATGACGATATATTTACGGTACGTTGTTACATACATTCATTCATTCCTATAACACAGGCATTAAGTTGTCCTTAGGAACGGACGCTCGTGTGTCATATAGTCCTGTATATATTTATTTATTTATTCACTCGGTTGTCAGTGGGTACTATAGTGTCTAGCAATTTTTTTCCTGTCAAAACATCTTCTACTTACCGTTTTTGTCTGCTAGTCGTGCCATCAGCGCCATCGGCACACTTCTCTCAATTAAGAGTTCACATAATATATATCAAGCTAAGATTCTACTCTTTGGTGTCACTGCGCGATCAAAGATTTTAAACGGAAAAAGTTCCGCAAAGGGGTAGTAAAATCTAGTGCACAAACAATGTATTTTACACGTATTAAACTAAAACCGGATAGTAAAAGTTTGTGTAGTGCACAATCAGTCTCAGTGGAAACCGGTTCCCACTCAATTAACCTATATCTTCATTGTCTATTCAATGCGATAATAAAATTTTACTGGTGTAATAAAACACAAGAAAAGCGACTCTATTTTGATTCGATTAAACTCTATTTTCATTTGTCAATAGAGAACAAAAACAGAATCTATCGCCCCATTTATTACAAATGTCAAACCACTGTTATTTATGTAAGACCAAGAATTGGAGTTAAATTATTGTATGGATAATTTACGAGTCACCAAAGTAAGTAATGGATTACGATAGTGATTGTGTGTTTATTATTTTAATTGACTTTCGAAAGTGGAAGGTTGTTTTGATTATTCCATTAAAAATAGATATTGTACGCCCCACGGGTAGTACTCTACTCTCATTAAATCAAATTCGAGCCATTTCGTGAACGAAAAATCATTCTATTTCTTTGGTATAGCGTTTATTAACAAATATAAATACACATCGCTTAAGATGAAAGTCGTGTTTTAACACTTTCGATACTTTGGAAGTATAATAATTTTATTTAGTGTAAAAAAACTGAATAAAAATATACGTTGTCCGGATGTTTGTATGTGTGCACCTGTCTGATGGCGTTCGAAACGGTCAACTTATCACGTTAAAGTTTTTTTTTTATTTAGATTTTACTGTCGTACAATTTTATTTTCAAATTATTCATGATGTAAACAAAACTAATCAAAAATTTAACAATACTAGCGATCACCGGCACATCGAAATTCGCCCCATCATTTTGCATACAGCGATATGTATTGTTCTATTCACACAAAAAGTAAATATGACAGTAATATAACATTCGGTTGTCACGTTTACGCTTTGACATCAGCCAATACACGCGTGTGTATCTTTTTAATTTGAATTCGAAAAGTGAGGTCTCCTATTTGTTATTGACACATTATCATGAATAGAGGTATTAATTATAGACCGCTTATTCATGCTTTCTTAAAGTTGAATCAGCTGAGAGGGAAGCTATACATAAAAAAGAGACGTACAAACCATTTAGAACTTTTAAAATTATTGTAATATTTAGAACGAGAGCTCATTTTCTCTACAATATATATATTTATCTAACTAGACATCGTTCACTAACGAACAACGATAAATATATATATATATATCTCTTTCAGCTTGAATCCTGCTAACACTTGTCACACAGTCTTGTAAAGTCTATTCATTTATGTAGTCTGTACACGTAATTATTGTAAGACTACTACCGGCTTTAATCTAAGCCTTATAGAGTTTACTCATTTGTATATATTGATTATTTTCATCAATAATATCAACATGAAATTAATAAAAATCTTTTTAATTTGGTGTAAGTCTGTTACATAATTATTGATTGATTTAATTTTTTATACTAATTACACTGTTCCTTCTTAAATTTTACATATCTTGCAGAAGGTATTCTAATTCCTAAATAAAATCGACCTGGTGAGAATTTGTTTTAAAATTGTGTGTATTAATATAATAACCGCTCCTAGGGAGTGGCCCCTAAGAAGTTATTATTTCAAAAAATGAAAAGTTATAAGGATATAAAAATAAAATCATTTAAAGTAGTAATAAGTTATTGTTGAGTAAATGTGCATAAGATAGAACAAATGAAAATGTAAGGCGAAATACAACATAATAATCAAAACGGAATCATTTAAATTGAGGAGCATTTTACATTTGCATGCGTTTCTGTGAATCGCCCATGATGGAACACATTTCGCTACTAAGACTAATGAATCCTGTTTCAAAACGATTTTGCAGTGCTTTGTGCCTCAGAATTTCGCAGCGAAGGGGATAAACGGTCAAACTCAATTATGGGAGGGAGTAAAAAAAATATCCAAAAATATATCACAAATTATGATAATTTTTTTTATTACTTTTTAAGACACAGGCAATCTGTATGTGTTCCGAATATTATACTATTCGGAACACATATAGATTGCCTGTGTCAATTTTGTTTACAATTTTTTACGTTAAATCTTTTATGCATATTTTGGGATTTGGTGGAATCATCTTTACGAAACGATAACAATTTTTTTTAAATTTCAGTCCTTCAAAGATTTAGTCGGAATCTTTTGTAAACTTAATATAAACACAAGTACACTCTAAAATACTCTTGTAAATATTGGCTGACAACTTAATATAGACTTATTTCTTCATTATAGATAATGGCTGTTACGCTATAAAGAGGGTACTAATGTACGGGCCAACCAAATTAACCTAATTTCTACGTAATATAGAGTTTTTCGTTATAACGAACGACGTTAAAGAATATACATATATACTCTCAATATAGACTGTATATATATTCAAACACGTCATAATTTCTTTTTTTGTTCTGGAAATATTAACAATACATTTTTAAAATTATTGTATTGTTTGTATGTTACAGTAATTGTAATATGATATGTATGGTTTCGCGTTTATTCACCCTATGACACGATCCATTCGCCCTTCTAGCGTTCATTACCAGAGAAGATGAGAGCTTTGCAGAACACTGTTATAAAGCCAGCCATTGTATTAAGAAGACATGATAGATTAGCTAGCAACACAATGCCGTCGCGGGCTTTGTGCGCGACGTGGATGTAGTGCTTTTAATTACATGATAAAGTCAAGTAACAGACTGTTATCTTTATCTTTTATCTAGATTTTTTTTTATGTTACTAGAGGCAAACGAGCAGGCAGCAGGCACCTAAGTGCCTGCCGACGCCCATGGACATCTGCACGACCAGAAGGCCAACAGATGCGTTGCCGGCCCTTAATGACGAGTTTAGGCCACCGGGATACTACTGCGATATGAATTAAATTGCAACTAATAAGTTTGTGGACATAAGTGAAAATTACTGTGCTCCACTAAGCGATTGCGCGATTGCGCGATTGCGCGATCGCTGCGCACATGCTTGAGCGTAGCTGTCGTGTAGAAGTTGTCATATACAACAATATCTTTAGGTGCACTCAAGCTTGTAAAATATATGATCAACCAAAGTTTATCATTAGCATGCTCTATGGCCTACGTGGATTAACAATAGTGTCACCGAGATCTACATGCATGTACCTTTAGTAAGGGAGTCTAGGCGTTGATGTTATATATCTACCAATGCCGCCACTGAAATAATCTTCTTCTTCCTTCTTCTTCCTAGCGTTATCCCGGTTAAAAACCAGGGTCCGCTTAGATTGCAGAGGAAATGGCTGTGAAATAATATTGACTAAATATATTTTTTTGGAGATTTATTTTTGGATAAGCATTATTTTTTTCTTCACTTTACGACACATCTAGTATTCATAGATCTCAGTTGTGTTACAGTTTTATTGTAGGCAATTTACAGTGCGATATACGGTCCCTTTAACGCCGACCCTCGTATAATTTGGATTGTGGTACTACCAAGAAAGAAACAATGATAATAATTATATAATTGTTAATATCAAGGCGATCCTATTTAGACACAGAAAAAATAATCTCGTTTCCATAAAAATAAAATATTTTCAATAAAACTTTGAATAGATTTTGAATTCCCTCCTCTTCTCTCTCTCTCTCTCTTTCTTCTCTCTTCTCGCCTCTTTTAAATTACAAGAAGAAAAGAATTATGAAGAGTAGATTATTAAGTAATTTTATTTTTATTTTACTGCAACTTTGTAATTATTAAAATAAATAGTTTATTTTAATTTATTTTGTATGTAAATATCATCTTTTTGTGATTCTAGAAAGTGCTCTATTTTGTTTAAGGATTTGAATATGATAATGCCTATTAAAAATCCATGACATGCATAAGAAACTAAACTAATTTGCTTTATCATTCGCGGATTAAAGCAAAGTAGTTTAGTTTCTCATACAAAACGTTTTATGGAGAAAACCATAAAGGAGATTAGTTAACTGGCTAATACGCGGGCAAGAAAACGTCCGTCAGGTCCGCCAGTAAGTCTATAGATACTCAGTATAATTAGGTGTACATACATAACTCTACTTGTATACCTTTAGAGGTATACACAAACACTACAAGAGGGAGTCCCTTTTGTTACAAGATTAAGCTGTTAGCATCACGACAGGAGCTAACAAATCCACAAACGAGTGGTGAATCGCACGTACCTTCTCAGTAATCGTCGTTCGCTTACCGAATGACTGCCACAAATAACATTGATGTACGTTAATAGCGACGTTTTAGTGTGTGACTCAAGCTTATAAACGATAGCGATGAAGGGGGATTGTTGTTTATAGAACAGAAAAATAAAAGATAGCAACAGCCAAACAATGCTCTTTGCGCAGTTTTGTGGTCTGTTTCTGAGTCGAATTGCCAAAGATCTTTGGAGAGAAATAAACTGCCACATCTTTTCTAACTACCAATCTAGATATCGCACGCTTAGTCATGAACTGACCTAACTCAAAAAAGCTGATTTATGGGACATTGCAAAGAACCTTTTGTCATTTACGACTAAATCCGCTTATAATTCGATAAAAACAGCATTAGAGTAACAAAATATGTCGATGGTCCCTATTAACAATGTCGGTTCTGCAAAAACTTTTCAGTAGAGCAGTTCAAAGTTAATTTTGACTATAAAAAATAAATGACAAGGCTGTGGATGTTCAATTTTGCTATCATTGCAAAAAACTATCATTGCACTGCTCTACTGAAAAGTTGTCTTTTTGCAGAACCGACATTGTTAATAGGGACCATCGATGTATTTTATTAATAGCCAATTAAGTGATTAATGATATTAAATAAAAAAATGTATTAACAACGTACAAAACATTAATCAAACATACACAAAAGAAACTAGTCGATTGAGGATACCTATCTTTGTTGTACTTGGTCATATAAAAACCTGACTAAACCTACAGTATCAAACATTTACGTCATTAAATATCGTAATTAACATGTAAAAAAATACGATGACACAGCCATTACATGACTCATAAACAAAATATATTCGTCGATATATGTACGTACATGTTGTCTGTCACTCGTCTGTTTACATCGTCATACAAGTCATGAAGTCAGTGTCCTTTGCAATCGTAAATAGACTTATTTATGAATACACTAGAACTTCTATAATAATATTCTCTCCGTTCTTTAATATTCCTAATAGGAAATTAATTTATCTCTCTCTTAATTTGGTTTTATGTGAGTTTTAACGCTGAAGTTGATAATAATCGAGATAATGCAAAACATTAAAAAAAAAAAAATTATGAAAAAAGTTAGGGAAGCTGCACTTTCTTGCACTGCTGCAAATTCTGCACCATTGTGAACAGACATGAGAGTATTGAAAATAAAGACAGTGTTGTATAATCAAAAACATTTAAATGGATCTCACAGACAAGTTCTTAAAAAAATCAGGATATGCTGCTAGTTTGAACTTGTTTTTGAAAGTTGTAGGATCTCAAATTTGCAATAACTTTGCTCCCTAGAATTTTTGTATAACAATCTAAAATAGAGACATCTTTTTTCTCTTTACTTATGTAAAGGCTTTTGTTTACCATATATGTCAGCCCTATCGAAACCTACACTTACAATCACTTCTATTTAAATTTAATTGAAACTAGCATATAGACCATATTGGCTTCATCAAATGGGGACATTGCTCGAAAATGAAATCACCTTATATTCAATTTTTCCCGGTTACCCCTTTTTGAGCTAAAAACGACTGGGCTAGCTTTGTTCGTTCCTTTTGTACGAATCTCTCAGTTCCAAAATCGACATTTATGTGAAAGAAAATTAGATTACGCACCTGGCTTAAGTGAGTACTTAGTGCACTCATCTTAATACACTCACTATACAAAACACTTGTACATTAATAACTCACTTAATTAAAAAAAACAGCTATTTAGAAATTACGTAGACATAAATTTATTGCTTTGAGGCTAAAGTTTAAAAATATCATACTAATTAAACATATAACTTCAGTACGCAAAACTAAACATATTAACTTTACATAACGAAGTTTACTGCGTACACTATACAAATAGCGATATTTTCTTAAATAATTATGTTGTCTGCTCGGAATAACGATAAACATCAAGTTAATTAAAATTTTAGTACAAATATTTGGTATGACAAACCATTGTTCCCACATTATGATCGGCTTACGGAGCTGTGAAATTAACGAACAATAATACCTTTGAGAATGGGTACAATTATGGTATTACGTTTGGAGATTTCAATTTCTTGTTCTAAAATATTCGGCCAGACGATATTATCTATAGATATTTTAATCACCCATCTAAATTTAAAGGTTTACCCTTCGACCCTCGTTATTCTTTAGCCATCTTTATTTTTATTAAAATAAACCAACTCAAGTTAAAGTTTGTCGTTTAAAGTTTACTTTCATAAATTCATTCAGTAAACATTAAGAGAGACTGGAAGTATATACTTAAGATTATTATTTTTAATGCTCATTCCTTAAGTATACAATAATACCAAATACAAGAGCAGTCTACGACCAAAAATTCTAAATGATTAACACTCAGTATAATGATATTTTGTCTCAATTGAATATTGAAATTAAAAACTACTCCATTTAGTTCATTGAATGTACTTTTATTTATGTCCAAATTGCATTAAAGTTGCAATACTAGTAGTTTAGAGTAAGTTCTTAAACAATAGCATAGTCCAGAGGTTGGCAAACTGCGGCTCGCGAGCCACATGCGGTTCTTTGGTGCAGATGTCCATGGGCGTCGGTAGGCACTTCGGTGCTTGCTGCCTGCTCGTCTGCCCCCTTGTAACATAAAAAAAGGACGCAGTAATGTTATCGTTGATCAATACATAACCGACCAGAAAGGACGCCTTTTCTGCTTAGAACCCAAACAGTGCAGTAATGTTGCATTAAATTTCAGTACTGCACTGTTTTTCATAACTGTAATGTTATTTTATTTTCATACAAATAATCCGAAACAAGGAAAACTCCTATTTGTATAAATCCCTTAAACCAAAGCTATTCATTAATGTGTGAAGAATATTCTCCTCGTTTACCCCTTGTAATACCAAAAATATCTACTGAATTGTTGACTCTTATAAATATAATATTTGTAATAAACTTTCCTTGAAAGAATTTAAATAAACCCTAAGCAATTCACCCCGACCTTTCACCCCCGAGGGTGTGAAATAAATTCGTGACACATAATTACCGCGGCAGTAATCGTCGAGACATTCTTTAAAGCGGAAATAAAATGCGAAAAAGTGCGAATAAAAGAAACGCGCCAAAGCGACCCGCGATTGAGCAAATGAAAGGACTGTCGACGAAATTAGGAAAACAATGGGAATAGAGATGGAGAGGAGACGATGTTTTTGTTAAAAACTTGTAATTTTTTTAAATAATAATAGCAACATTTTTTAGCTACGTCTATTATTCTTGTTTCCCTTCCCCCAAAGCTTAAATTAAAACATTTCTTCTATCATTGTCAATGGATATTTTGTTTGTTTGCTTGGTATAAGACTTTTATTAATTACTAGCTGCGCCTCGCAACTCCGTCCGCGTGGGCCACCTTTATCACTTAGGGGGATGAAAAATAGATGTTGATCGATTCTCAACCCTAGTCAATATGCATGCAAAATTTGATGAAAATCGGTCGAGCCGTTTCGGAGGAGTTTGGCAACGCACCCCGTGACACGAGAATTTTATATAAATGACAAATTTTAATATTTTTTCAGTATGTTAATTAATTACTTATCTGTTGAGATCTGCCGTAATTTAGAGTTTTTTTATTTAAAAAAAAAAAACAATATTTTGCAGCAGACTTTTACTAACTTGTTTCTTGACTATAGAATTTATCAAGTAGAGAAACAAAAGATATAAATTTAACCACCCAGTCCGCAACAATTTACCTTTTATGTAAACATGTTAAATTTATTATTAAACTTGAACCACGTAACCTATATTATCTGCTATTCGAAAGGTAAGATATTAAAAGCATTATAAATCATCTACCTTTTCTGTATACAACGTCACTGAGTAAACGTTAAGGTATAAATTGAATTTTCAAAAAGTTCCCATCATTTTTAACACTTAACCCTCCGAACAACGTAAGGTAAACGGAGCCCGATACTTCGCCGCCGTAATAATTAATGCTTAATTGCAATTAAAATAATGAGAGGATTTCGTTTTAAATGTAAACATTTTCCACCTGTTTTTTAATCTTTTGTGTTTGTATTTTGAAATGTACTTTCCAAATATGATTTATTTACAGACTATCTCTCAATTTCTTTCTCGTCACTCAAGTTTTACGAATCAACATTTTTTTTTATTAACCTATAGTGTCTCACAGCTGGGCAAAGATCTCCCCTTCTTCAACCATTCTTTTTTATCTGACTGGCCCGTTGGCGCAGTGGGCAGTGACCCTGCCTTCTGCTCCAGGGTCGTGGGTTCGACTCCCGCCTCAAATCTGGGTGTATTATCCGTATGTATGTATTTATATATTTTACAAAAAAAATGTTTGCTTATAACAGGCGGCTGTTACCTATAACACAGGCATTAAGTTGTCTACCTTAGGAACAGATCTCCGTGTGTCATATAGTCCTATATATTTATTATTCATCATCATCAGCCTGCGGCAATCCACTGCTGGATGTAGGCCTCTCCCATGGCGCGCCAAACACATCAGTAGGTCTACTGAATCATATGAAAGTACTAATAAATGATCAAACGAACATCTCAGAAGCGAAGTTCGATCATTATTATATGAGTCGCTTCATCCAAAGACATGATATATACCAGGTAGTCCCCTTTATTTTCTAGGCAACTTCGCACAATGTTGAGAGATTTTTTTTCTCTCGTCCTAACTACCTACATCTGCGCCCGCATCCCCACTTTGACTCATTAATTTTAAAGACAAGAATAAGGACCAAACTTTCCATATTGGGTTACTCCAGGGAGGGAGAGTGATCATATCTTTGGATGAAGCGACTCATATAATAAAGATCGAACTCCGCTCTTGAGAAGTTCATTTGATCATTTATTATATTTATTCGCTTCATCCTTTGATATGATATATACCAGGTAGATGTTAGGAGATGAAATTGTTGGATTAGAACACTAACATAAATGATGATTACAGAACTCATAATATATTTATTTTTACAGCGTAATAGTTATACAATCGGTGTGATTATTTGACATTGCCATGTGACCTATAAAAATTAATACATCGAAATTTAGATAGGCAAATATGTTTTTTTTATACGTAACAAAAAATTTGCTGAGTCGATCGAAAGCGGACCGTTTTAGCAAAATTTCCTTCGTTCGTTATGCTAAAAGCCTGTGACAATACGGATTATGTTATCAAAAGGTTTCAGGCTCTTAACTATTTACTTCTAAAAATATAATCTAAAAATGTATTTATATTGAAAAATTATATATTGTTGCTGAAAAAAGATTTAAAATTTTAACAAAAACAAAAGTAGTTAGAACTTGGGATGTTATCTTGATTTTAATACCATCTTCTAAATTTTGTATATTATTGTCGTATATTAAGTTTATTAAATCACACTAAAAGAAATTTTGAGAATGTTGTTATTGGCGGTTTCAATAGTGTAATAATTTTTGGTTTTACAAAAAAGTTCATACATTTTTTTTTTAATTAGCCTATAATGTCCCACTGCTGGGCAAATACCTCCCCACTCTTAGACCGCTCTCCTCTATCCAGAGCCAAACCAATCCACTCCTTTCCCGCAAAGGCATCCAAAGTCGTCGGGCCACCTCTTCCTCGCCTTTATACATTAGTGATATTGTTAAACTTTAAAGGTGTTCATTTTCGTTATGCGAACATTTATTTTCACGATAAAAAATAGCCCATATCCATTTTCAAGGACTAATCTATCTCTTTTCCGAAATTTATTAAATACTTGAGCGGTTTAGGCACGAAAAAGCAACTTTAAGAGTTACCTATCACATATACTGGGTAGGGTGCAGAAATCGTTTCTGGGCGCAAGTATACGTTTCTTTAACAAAATTCCAGATGCAATACTACATTTGTCTCTAGTTAAATTTAAACTACATATAAAAAAACACGCTTCTTCGTAAAGCGTATTTTACTGTCGAAGACTATATTAAAGATAAAACTGCTCGGAGTTGAGTCGTTCCAGCTTTGTACTTGATAGTTAACATGCAAAAATGTGAAAAACTAATTTCTGTAAGAACTATTGTTAAAACGAGTGGCTAACGAGTTTCTTGCTGACTCTTCTCGTGGCTCGACTCTTCCGAATCGGTGGTAGCTTTTAAAATATTTGACGATTCAAAAGAGCTCGTAAAAGTCTACTTGAATAAAATATCGTTTGAATTTGAATTGAATATACAAAATTAGTATGTACATTTTTCATCGGTACATAATTCTTCTGAGATATGATACAGATTTTATTGTTACGCAATCAAAAGTATTTACGTATGACGGTATTATTTACTTGTGGTAGAGTTAGTGCTGCGGTTAGTGTATGCGGTTTTGCATATACGACTGGCCCATTGGCGCAGTGGGCAGTGACCCTGCCTTCTGCTCCGGGGTTCGTGGGTTCGATTCCCACCTCGAGTCTGTTTCGCTCTGTCGGTCCCTCCGACTGTCTGCTCATAAGGTGGTCCCCCTAGCATTTCCAAACTATTAGACGTAGAGAATTGAAATTTTCCATGTCGATAAAACATGCTAAAAACTCATTAGGAAAATTATTCTGAACGAAATCGGACAACAACCTTTGAAGTTATTTAACAAATACGTTTATAACGTATCAGATACGGAACCCTTCCATATAAGCGTATCTTGACACGCTTGTGGCCTTATATTTTGGCCTTCTGTGTCATGTCATTTTCAACCGACTTCAAAAATGGGAAAGGTTCACAATTTGACTGTAATTTTTATGTTTGCTACCTCTGAACATTTGACTGCGTGAACTGATTTTAATGATTATTTTTTATGTAAAGCCGATGCTTTCTTTGTGATTCCATTTCATTTCTTCTTTCTTTTATTATTAGGTATGAGCGGGTTGATGAGACAGGATATACCAACATATCGGTGAGACTTCTTGTACACGTGAACATATACATTTATTGATATCTGATAGAATCAGGAGTTACTTTGCGGAAATCCATGGCATGCATGAAATATTAAACTACTTTGCTTAAATCCGCGAATGATTCATTCATTCACACATTCATTCGCGGATTCAAGCAAAGTAGTTTAGTATTTCATTCATTTATTGATATTATGGTATTATCGACTATTAAACTGAACGAGGAAAATTACAATTATTATTGGTTCATCAAGAAGAGGGTGCCTAGGGACTGTTCAGGAAGTTAATTATGAAAATTTTCGACACGGTTTTTTGTTTATAACTTTTTTATGTTTGGTTCTATCTATATATTGTTTATTTTTAATTCAATTTCTTCCGAAAAAGCGTCTTTATGTTTCTTTAGTGAATTGTATATTTTAGCCATTAGAGTGAAAAAGCCATTTCCACTCTCTTTTCAACGTGGCAGCTGAAGCTATGGGGCTAGTGTCTAGAAAACATACTTGCATTTAAGCTCCCCTAAGCACCCCCTCCACGATGAACCAAAAAAAAATGTACCTTATAATTTTTCGTTTCGTTTCTGTTAGGCTCAAAAAATATAATATTTCGTTGAACAACTTTATTAAGATAAACACTATATACAATATTAATTTTTCCTAAAAGCTATGTGTGGGTACGGTATATAAAGATGGGGTTAGACCAAAGGAACATAGAGCTTTAGGCCACCGATAAACTCCTCCTCCACCTAAACTCGTCTTTAAAGGCTAACAACGCATCTGCTTGCATCCTGGTCCTGCAGATGCCCAGGGCATCAGTAGGCACTTAGCTACCAGCTGTCTGCTTTTTTGCCCCTTGTAACATAAAAAAATATAACAATAGAGCTAGAGTTAGATCAAGAGCTCCATCCATCATCTCCATCCACCATCCATCCATTTCATTTCTTCTCAATGTTTTAGTGTAAACAGATGCCTTGTTCTTAGCTTTTACACCAAAAAACTTGAATAAGAATTTGAATCTTTGTTAACGCACAAACGACAGAATGCTCTACATCTGTTTTAATTAAAGGAATTTGATAGAGTAGGGATGTCTAATGTAAATCTGCCTTAAGGGTATGTCATTTTTTTATATATAACAAGGGGCAAACGAGCAACCGGCACTCACCTAAGTGATTACCGACGCCCATGCACCACTGCAACACCGGAGGGCTCGCAGATGCGTTGCCGAACTTTGAGAAATGAGTATGCTTTTATGCTTTTCTTGAAGGTCCCTAAGTTCGTGAATACCGAAGCTGGCAACTGATTCCATAGGGGAATTGTGCGAGGTAAGAATTTCCTAGAGAATCGCATGGTTGTAGACTTTGGAACATCGAGGTGGTGAGGGTGGAATTCCAAATTTTGACGACATGTCCTATGGTGAAAGGCTGCTGCCGGTATTAGTTCGAACAATTCCTCGGAACGCTCTTCATGATCCATGCGGTAAAAGACGCAGAGTGAAGCACGTGTGCATTTAGTAAAATATTTTTTATGTCAACATTGCAAATAAACACTTCAAAATTATTTATTACCACAGAAGATCAATAAAACCAGCTAGAGGCCGAACACCGCATAAATCTTTGAACACAAATATTTTCGCTATATTTTTTGAGAGCGGCTTATCAAAACGTGTTACAGTCGACGGAAAATGTTCCCCTACAGAGTTTTTCGGGTCAAGTGTGCGTTACGTTCAATCTGTGTTACCAGCCATTACATTTACTGGGCTCTGGTGTAAATATGTCACCTCTACGTGTGGTGATACTTGGAAAATGTTTTTCTTCTTATTTTCATCCAGTTATTTGTAACTAAGTACTCGTATATAAATTCTCCACTTCTCTGACATTATTTTTACCGAGCTCGTGTAAATATGTCACTCTTACTTATCCGAGTATTGCGAAATTATTTTTCAATATTATTTTTAGCCCTTCATTTGTAACTGCGCTGCTATATCGTTTATAAGAATTACTGATTATAATATTAAGGATAAGTCATGGCCTAATTAGTGGTCGGCTTTGAGTCGATCGCTAGGTTAAGTAGCTTTTGCTGCGGCCGGGTGATAGATGGGTGACCAATTCTAACACTGGTTTACATTTTGTATCAAACCTCCTCCGTATTTTGGAAGGTACGTAAAACAGTGGGACCCGATTAATGTCACTGACTGATGTTAGTCGTGCGATAACAGAGATCGTGAGGTACCAAGGATGACGTCAGATGGCAATCAGTCATCTTAACTCGCCCCACAGCCACATCCTCTGCAATCTAAGCGGAACCTGGTGGACAAGACCGGGATAACGCTAGGAAGAATAATTTATTAAAGGTAAGCTCTTTCAAAATTCCTATTATAATGTATGGAAATGGTGATAAAAAACAAATTACCCGACTGAGTTTATTGCCTCTCCTCAGTGCAGGGCGCGTCGGAACCCTTGTAAACGTAGCTTTTAAATCGTAAAATGTATCACGAAATGTTATAATAATAACAATTAATTTCTATTATTCTTTATTTTGTCTTTTTTTTCGCCCTTAAATAATATTGTTCATTTTTTTATTAGCTAAGTAATTGCTTTTCTCCTGTAATTGAAGGAGCCCACAGGATTTGTTTTTTTTTGTGTGATTGTGGTCTTGGACGTAATGTGTGTATCCTTGGAGGGTGTTGGAGGTCTTTAATAATAAAATAAAAGAAAATAAAATAATGAAACATATGAAGCCCATGAGTACTGTAAAGGCCATATGAATAAAACATTTTTGACGTTGAATGTAACTGGTAAAAGCATTGACAAATGTTTGTGTTAACTAATGTAATCTAGCTCGAAAATGCAAGATGATATGGAATTCCACAAGTAATTCTGTAAATACGATACCAAAAATTCGTGTCGAACCTAAGGCAAACTCGACCTGAAAAAGTATTCAAAGGGAAAATATTTCACCGTCAAAATTGTATCCCCTGTGCCTGTGCTAGTTTTCAAATCAGGAAAATAACTAGTGGGGTCAGGATTTTCCGTTCATTATTTATAATGCAGTTATAAAATTCAACACATATATCGTTTGTGATTTTTGCCTTATTATTTCTGAAATTATTTCCAAATTTGTAGTAATATTAACGATCTAATATTCCAGACCTAGCAAATGAGCTCAAATAACCGTTGCCAAACCGTTTTGTACGCTTATACCCCCACAATCCCTGTAAAACTTGTTAAAAGACCTTAACTTGTCAAGAACTATCATAGGTTATTTCTTAGACTGGACATCTAAAGCCGCACTAGTAGGATAATACCGAATTTGGCTGGGCAGGTCTTTTAATAAGTTTCACAGGGATTTTGCTGGTATACCCCTTGCTCCTACCTCTACCGCGTGTAAGCTGTAAGAACACTGGCAGCGAAGTGAGTATTTCTATCCACTTTAAAGAGTACTTTTAAACCTACCCTATCTTCCTCTTATCGTTCCTTCATTTCTGAGGGTCGTGGTCATATGGCATTCCGTAGCGAATTCTTGGCGCTCTCGCCGTTGGATATAAGATTTGCGATTTCCTTAAACCCATAACGGGTGGCAAGTCCCAGGCATTGCCATGGTTCCTTCCTCTACAACGTCCATGGAATACTTAGAAATTCGCCTCTTTGTTGATAATTGGAACTAAAGTGATATAATATTTTATACAAAGGAAGTACAGAGTCAAACCAGGATTTTACCACTTCTATTACTCTTCCTCTATCAATTTTAGTACCAGAAGCTCATAGTGCTAAAAGCACCAGTGAATCCCACCTCTATGTTTGAATTTTAAATACATTTAAGTTGTACGCGATATAAAGTACTTGTTCCCTCATAAAATGGCAGTCAAGTATTCGTCCATAATGAAACGATACGCCTTCAGCCGATTTTCTTCGCGTCATCAATTCAATTTTACTGCTTATGGAATTGCAATTTATGTTACAGAAATCAGTTTTGCTTGGGAAATGAAAAACAATGTTTTTATCCCAATAGCTCTGATAATGGGATGTCCTCGTACAAGATGTACGAAAATGGGTATGAAGTAACCCGATGGGCCTTGTTTGTTTTTAGATGTACCGCTTCCTGTATAATATGTGAGAGATTTTTTGTATGAAACGGGTAAACGGGCCGGTGTTTCACCTAGTGACTTCCAATGCCCATAGGCTGAATGGTCTACAGAAGACCAGCCATGCCAATGCCCCGATCTTGAAAGTCCCTAAGTCATATCGCTCCGAAAATATCGGAGCTGGCTACTGTTTTCAAAAAGATTTGTGACGCAAATAGATTATATAACCTACTAGCGGATCCGGCAGACGATGTCCTGCCCGAACGTTGGTCTACTTACTATTTACTTCTATTATCCTATATCATATTTATATATTTCTAAAAAAAATATTTGTGTATAACAGGCGGCTGTTACCTATAACACAGGCATTAAGTTGTCTACCGTAGGAACAGACGTCCGTGTGTCATATAGTCCTGTATATATTTATTTATTCCTCTTTCAAAATTGACATTGAAAATGTTAATTTCCGTAACAAAAGGCGCGCTAAACTATTACGTTTTAATCCGAAAAGACTGCAACATCAATATAGGATTTGACGTTATCTCCAATTTAATAACAGTTTTGAGCTTGACGGCTTAAAACATAATATCTGAAAGTGTGTCGCAAAAAGTTTTCCGTCAATTCATTTTAAACTGACTTTAACTTCTGATCAACCTCATCAAAATCAATATAAATTACAAGCTGTGCCGGCGAGTTCGTCCGCGTAAGATTAGTTAAAAAAATTGATTCAATTTTAGCGTGGTGATATATAGCCTATAGCCTTCCTCGATAAATGGGCTATCTAACACTGAAAGAGATTTTCAAATCGGACAAGTAGTTCCTGAGATTGGCGCGATCAAGCAAACAAACAAACTCTTGAGCGCTATATATTATGTATACAGTATATATATTGAAGCATAAATAAATTTTTAAATAAAAAAATATCAATATAAATCTATCTCTTTATTACCAGGAAGGATTAAAAGAAATGAAAAGATAAATGATTATGTAAAAAAAAACAAAACAAAGATGACAGATTTCGTCGCTACTTCAAATCGATGACGTGTAGTACACTCCGTACGTCTGCTGGGTTTCCCTTGATTTTTTTATTGATGCCAAAAATGAAATTGAACTTTTACGAGATATCATTTTAGCTGTATTACTTAAGAGAGAGATTTTAGGCAAGCGCGCTCCACCATAGACCGCATCTACACTTTATCAAGTGCCGTGATGTTACATAGCCTTAGACCAGCAGTTCTTGTGATTAGCGCGTTGTAGTAAACAACAAATTTAATTTCTTTTTGGTTAAATTATTGTGAGAACGTTATATTTAACGTTATTTTGTAGCTGGTTATTTATTTTTTTAATTAAAATAGGATCGAATCTGCAAGAATATATTATTGTTTTACCTTTGTACCTTATAAAAATTTGGGGTCGAATTTGTATTGGTTAGCCGTCTTTGCTGTCTTACGAAATAGTAAACAAAATTACTGTTTTTCAATAATTTATCAAATTCTTATATAAAATTAAGTATATGTTAATGGAGATTTTATACCGAGTTCCCAAAAATCAACCAAGTTTATTAATCTTATAAAGTAAATAAAATACTTCCGTGGCGTCGAGTGTTACTTCCAGCTACATCAGACGTCTACAGAAGAAGCAATTTACATAAAGCAATTGCTGGGAGTCAAAGGGAAGTGAAGAATATTAAGGCTGAATTTTTCTCCGACTGTAATTGATTGGGAATTAGCAACGTTAGGATTATTTTTAGAGATCCGATGGAATTGTTCCTCTTTCGATAAACACAGTAAATAATTTGTTTTTTATTAATGCATATGATAGTAGCTATACATGTATATTAGAGGAAAGAGAGACGAATTTCTTAGCATTCCGTGCGGGTGCCGGGTCCATCGCGTTGCAGAGGAAGGCACCATAGCCATGTCCTGGAATTGTGACCCGAATGTAGGTTTAAGAGTGCGCTCTTTATAGTGATCACTAACCATCACTGCCCGTATTCCCTCCCCTGCCTAGTCAAATCCGGTATGATCGTCCTAGTGCGTCTTTAGATGTCCTTTCTAATAATGAACTTATTCTTAGTTCTTGACAAGCCGCGGTCTTTTAGTAGGTTGTACAGGGATTTTGCTGGTATACCCTTTACCGCATGTAAGCTGGTTTTGTAACCGTTTTTGGTAAGCTCATTGGTTAGGTCAAAGTACTTGTTCGTTTTTATCAGATGGTCTTTAGGGATGTTGGTCTCCTTATCCGGCGTGCAATTTATTGTATCGATTCGAGCGCTGGCAACGAACTTGTGCTACTGCCAATATTTCTGTATCCTCGCACAATTCAATTAAATTTTATTACAAAATTAAACAGTGATACTTGAAATGGTTGGATGACTGGTGTTTCGTAACTTAAAAGGAAATTTGGCATATTTACGCTGTACCATCTCTGCAATAAGAAATTAATTCTGATAAATAATTTTATAATATCGTTGCGACTTATGGTAATTCAAGAAAAAAATTGCACTAATTTTCAAACAGCCAGCGACGTATCTTTAGTATTAAGTTCATAAGCGTCGGTAATTAATAATTTATCATCTTCATCGACAATCCTTTTTGTTTCACTGCTGAATATAAACCACTCCTCGTTGGTACCATCCCTTCCAGTCTTGGGCTAATCTGGTTACCTACGATGGTTAACTACGATGTTAATGATGTAATAATTTTGAACACAATTTTATTTCGATTCAATATTGTCATAAAAAGAATAAACCAATCTTAATATCTAGCGAGATTCTACGTCTAGTGTATCCCATAATATATTTTCTAAACCATCATATTTGGAGAGATGCTTTTCGCATAAATCTGTTTTTGAATGCAGCACTTTTTTAGTCTGATCTATGCACGGGTGCACGGATTTAGGCTATACGTCAGTGTTCTGTTGCCGATGCCGGGATTGGACCCGGGATTAGTACAGAGATACGGGATCACCGGGATACAACCATCACTCACAACTGCGAACATTTAGCCCCGGTCCGGGATTGACTATGAAATAAAATTTCAATTTACGGTTTTAAAAGCGCGAGGATTTAAACAAAAAGCCTATTGATAATTAATTAATATTGAAAGGAACATAAAACGACACTTATTCTTCTTAGCGTTTCGTTGGCAAGCACTAAATTGTGTCGGCCCAGAACTTAGCCACATCAACTGCGTTATGAGTGGGTGCTATGTCGATGACTTTAAGGATCGTAGGATTCAAGAACTAATATAGAAATCAATAATTTATACCTATTTATAGCGGAAGGCTATGGATTATATCATCACGCTACGACCAATAGGAGCGGAGCACAAATGAAAAATCTTTCAAAATCGGGGTGTTTTTTCGCTTTAGAGAGCTTCCGCTGCATGCGCCGCGTAAAGGGTTGAAATTTCGCAAAAATCATATATGACAGAATTGTTCCTCTTTAAAAGTTCTAAATAAATGTCCGCGACAGCATATATCTATCATTAAAGGTTGACTCATACTCAATATTATATACTTTTGTATATAAAAAATACATAAAGTCTATCGCAATTATAATTAATGAAATGAAAAATTGAATTAAATATATATGTAATAACAAACTATACATTACATTGTTACTTGTAATTTAGTTCTATAATCTGAGTTTGTGTATTAAAAAAATAGCTGTTTACAATTTTTTTTATTGGTTGCTATACCCGTAAAGTTTTGCATAACAAAAAAATAACTTAAAAGATATAACCCGGATGAGATGAACATCAAGACATTTGTTTATTTTTTATTTTTTTGTGTTTTTATGTATTTAATTGTACATTATAGGCCAAAAATATACTTAAGTTATTTGACAAAGAATATTGTACAATTATTATATTAAATATCTCTGCAGGCGTATACAACAACTATCTATTCGATTTGTTCATCTCCTGATAATTAGTATGTAAGTAGGAAAATTACAAAATGAGGAATATTTTTTATGCTAAGTGTTATGCTTTAAATGGATAATAAAAAACACTTAATATATTCTAAGTGTGTTTTAAAAAAGGGAATCTTTTACATTGAACATATAATACTAGGGTAGCAAAAGCTTTCTATTACATAAAGAAACTTACAAAACCTTTTATCGAAAAAAACATGACAAAAGGCTTTCTTTTTTCAAAATTCGTCAGTAGGCTATGTTATTTATTACAAAGTTCACTATTGTTTGGAGATTTTGACAGATGACACTAATGGCCGTGTAAATAATCATGCTCCGAGGTCTTCGGTCTGATGATTGTTGGTTCGTTTCAAGGAAACATAAGTTTTAGGCTCGCATGGACAAGATGTTGGTTCATTTTTAATTCACATTCTTTTGTGACAATTAAATATGTAGAGACAATAATTGCGAAAAATCCTCGATGGAAAGTGAAAATGAAATCTGTGTTGCAATGTAATAAATGAAAAGAATGAAATCCTTTTTCATTTTAATAAACGAAAAAAGTGAAATCCTCTTTCCTTTAATAAATGAAAAAAGTGAAATCCTCTTTCCTTTAATAAATGAAAAAAGTGAAATCCTCTTTCATTTTAATAAATGAAAAAAGTGAAATCCTCTTTCATTTTAATAAATGAATAAAGAATGAAATCTCTCTTCATTTTAAAAAATGAAATTGTTGTTATTTATTGTTTAATTAATAAATGAACTTAAAACCAGTTTAATTAGTAAGTTTAAATTCATTTTAAAATAGTAGCTGGTACTTAACCGGGATAATGCCAGGAAGTAGATTTATAAAGCATAGTTTATAGTATAAATTATAATTATGCCAAATTCTATACTCCTCCGTCCGCAAAATTTTTGTAAAATGGGGCCGAAATTTTTCGCTTTACGTGTTAACATACATAGTCTAAAAAATAGAATTTAATATATGAATGTTTAATTTTTATTTATTTGTCTTTTCACTTTTCTTTTATGTTAGAAGGGGCAAACGAGGAGACAGCAGGCAGCTAAGTGGCTACTGACGCCCATAGACGTCTGCACGACCAGTAGGCAAGCAGACGCGTTGTCATCCTTTAAAGACAAGTTTAGGCCACCGGGAGGTCTCACAAACCGAACGAAACTTGTTAATTCTAGTTCATCCTTCAGTGACGTCACCGTGCATAGCGCATCTGCTGGCCTTCTGGTCGTGCAGATGTCCATGGGTGCCGGTAGGCACTTCGGTGCCTGCTGCCTGATCGTCTGCCACCTAGTAACATAAAAAAAAGGGATCTCGTAAGTACTCTTAGCTGCTTCGTGCTTAGATTCAGGAGGCGAGTACGCTTCTATGAGTGACTTCGCATGCCTCAGAACATTCTCGATACTTTTACTTACTCTTACGTTCGAAACGGAACGTCAAATGAAGGTTCGTGCTTCCATTTATACATAACTTAGAAAGGCCGAAATCGAGGATTCGATTCGTGCGAGTTCTGATTTCATTCGTGCTAGCAATATTTAACAACTAAGTTGTGTAAAACAGTAGCATTAATGTTTCATTTCACGTTCGAACGTAAAAGTAAGTAAAACTATCGAGAATGTTCGTGCTGAGGATCTCTGATTTAATAAATAAATTACTGTTAGTTAAAGCGCGGCGACCGATTTTAGCCTCATTTAGCTAAATGGGTAGATCCAGTCCTGTTTGTAGACGAAAATCGATGATGAAAATATGCATAGTACCAATTTTACGACCATATACTAGGGCACTGTTTGTACTATGACAACAAAGGAGCCAACTATGTACGCTTTATACTGCAGTACATTCCTCTCTGAACAAACAAAGGTTCAAAGGCATTCATGTCAAAATACAAGCCATTCTAAATACGTAGTTTTCATAGAAAACTTTAACTTTTAAATATTTTGTGAATATCGGATCACTCTGCATCTTTTAAAAGTTTAAATGAAAATTGGTTAAGGGCGGATTAGACAAGTTTCTAGAGAAGGTATTTGCTGGCTCTGGTTCCACGGAGATGTCGCGCCAAGCAATAACTAGACAGTATAGAAATTGTAGACAATTGGTCTACTAGGTCCAAGGTCCGAGGACCATAAATAAAAATGAAAACAAATAATACGCGACTAGTCATTTATTGATTTCTTTAATTATTTTATACATAGTGTCAAACAAAACAATCCTTTTAGTTTCATTCACAGCAAACGTTACGAAAATATCTAATTCAAATTCAGGAAGAAAAAAATGTCGTGTTTATGAATGCCAATCGTAACTGATGCAACCATAATTATTTACTTTTCCATTCTATTAAGTATTGTCTTCTTTGACCAGCATTTGCCTATTTTGTATGAAATACGAACAAACAACTTAATTTTTGAAGTCAGAGATTCAAGCATAACTCACAGACCAAGATTTTGGCAAGAAAGAATACCAAATACAGCTTAAAATAAGAAATGTCCTATTATATTATAATAACTTTACATTTTCTACAGTTTCAAAGGACAAATATTTTTACTATAGGATATCCATACACTATATATCGCATATAATAGTAAAATATACGTCATAAATAAAAAAATATGTTTAAACTAATAAATATTCTAAAATACTGCACTGTACACATAAAATCTATATTAAACTAATTTCTTAAATATAAAACACCAAACCTGCACAAGGCTGCACAATAATTGATCTACGCCTATTTATTATTTAACTTTAAAAATGGTAATGTCACAAATTATAAATGTATCACAAGTGATCTCATTATAAAGCTGTGAATACATTGCGTCAATAACAGTACGTCATTTTAGTCCATCCTTCTAATAATGCACTAACATTTTATTCCGTGTGATGAAACGCGGTATTGTCTAGACCACCAACATATTTGTCTTTAATTGGTTCCTCCACCTTCTTTTTGGATTTCCTGTCTTTGTACTCGACTATGAAGTAGAAGATGACACCAACAATCATGCTCGCGAATAGGACATAGGTCTTTGCACTGGTCCTCATGATTGGCGAGATGATATACGCGATGATGTAGCCAACTGATTCCCAAAGCCTGAAGTTTGAGAACGCTGCTTCTTCCCTTCCAGGAAACAGTATACCGTAATATTTTTTAATAAAATAATGTGCAAACGAGCAGGCGGTTCACCTAAGTGACTACCGACGCCCATGGACAACTGCAACACAAGAGGGCTCGCAGATGCGTTGCCGGTCCATTTTTTCTCATTGCCTGTCTACTTTATTTATTTAATGCTGACGACCTTAGCGATTGCGTTATGATTACACTTTTTCATAAAAGTCACGCCAATTATTACAGCCACTACTTAATAATATTGACCTTCTGTAAATTGTCCGCTTTCGTCTTGCAACATAATAAAAGTATACAAAATATTAGAGTGACCTTTATAATTGACTAGCTGTGCCCGCTACTTCATCCGCGTAAAATTAGGTAAAAAATATAGTTTAAATTTTAGCGTAATTATATATAGCTAGCAGCTTTACTCGAGAAATGGGCTATCTAACACTGAAAGAATTTTTCAAATCGGTCAGTAGTTTCTAACATTCAAGCGCCTTCATGCAAACAAACAAACAAACTATTCAGCTTTATATATTAGTATAGATTTGTGCCCTCTGTACCTTGTTTACTATTGGTACATTCTGTTTGCGTTGAGGACCATCGCGTATTTATGTGGATTTCATCTCAATACAGTAACTTTATTCTGCCTGAATCACGAGTAAGAAACCATTTGTTTATTTTACAACCGTTTATAAACACTGAATAGTATTAGAAGTTTTGCTACTTAGTTTATGTTATCTTAGTTTCATCAAGTAGCAATATGTTACGCGTCCATTGCTGATTCGGTTATTTTAAGACTTAGTAAAAATAGGTAAAACCCACGACTCCCACTCGTAAAACTCAATGACTGTATAAAATCGATTGTTCTTAAATTTTTGTGAAAAACCCTCTCTTTTTGCCTTCATAAAACCTCTCATTCGGACTTCACAAAATATTTAAAATCTGTACACTCAGATTATAAAACTGTAGATTGTATAATCTGAGTATATATATAAAAAATCTCATGTGAGAAAGAGGTACTGGTACCCGGACGCACCGGCCCAATTCGGCTACAAGCATGGCGCTACCTCTAATTAAATCCTAATGGCAAATTTCTTGTAATAAATTACCTTTTGTAATGAATTCTTGTAATTAATTCGATTAAGGTTTTGTGAAAATATCACAAAACCTTAATCAGTGAATCAGTGTCTAATGTCCAACCACTATGAACACAAGATAGGAAGAATTGGCGAAAAAGGTATCCTATATTTACCGAAGGTTGGTTCCGAAAAGATATTAATGTATCCTGGAATAGCTTAACATATCCACGCGAAGGGTAAGTTAAAGCTATTTCTTTAATGTAACCAATTTTAAGCCAATCTTATTACGATCGCTGTCAAAGTCAAAAAACATACACAATTTTTTGTTATCTTATATTATGGGATAATTATCCTTACTGTAATTAATAATAGGGTAATTTTCGCATACAATTTACAGCGGAACGTATAAAAAGTTAATTGTACTAGCAAATAGCAGATAGGTCAACAATGCTCCAAGTAACTTGGACTACATCCAATCCGTATTGGACCCAAGCCAAATAAATTTATTCTTTTAAATAAATCCCTTACTTAATTGCTGTATATTTTTATATGAAACTCGCTATAATAAACTTATAAATTTAAATACACTCTAAATTTTGCTAAAACTTCTTACTTTTAACACTTTAATATTTCAGAGTTTCATAGATCTTTATTTACAAATAGACTATGAAGTGTCACTATGGTTTCACTTGTCTACACTTTGTATCATAAAAACACCAACTCTAGCTAATAAGCTCTCTTATCTCAAATTCTTTTTACACTTCAATAATTGATAATTTCTTACAATTTTCGTCTTTGTGCTAATAATAAAGCCGGTTTCCATCTTAGATACTGCACCCGATTGGGCTCTTTTGATGGATACGTATAAAAAACATTACAAAATCCAGGAGCGGAGGACAGGGTTACTGCCCACTGCGTCAACGGGCCAGTCAAATATAAACTAGTTAGAATGGGTCACCCATCTATCAAGCGGTCGCAGCAAGAGTTAATTAACCTAGCGATCGACTCAAATGTCGACCACTGATCAGGCCACCACCTCTTCAATGTATTTATTCTAATATACATATAAAATTCTCGTGTCACAGTGTCGTGTCAGTTTGTCGCCAAACTTCTCTGAAACGGCTTGACCGATTGTTATGAAAGTTTTTATTCAAATTATTAGGTCTGAAAATCGATCGCTAACTTTTTAACCCCTAATTACCTAACCCCTAAGTAATAAGGGTGGCCCCACGCGGATGAACTCGCGGTGTATAGCTAGTATACTATATATAAAGACGAAAGGTCACTTAACACGTAATCTCGAAAACCCCGGGACGAGAAATTCGACAAAGATGTAGTTTATAGTTAGTAGATATCCGCTAAGAACGGGTTTTTTATAGAGTATGTTTCTGAGGTTTTTTTTTTAAATCTGATGTGGACCAAACGTTATAAATAAACGCGTGCTAAACGAATCAACTACGTCACGTACCCCGGAAACTAGCGGATTATCCGGATTTATACGTTTTCCGGAATGAACCGGGATAATTGCGTAACGCGATAGTGTCTATAAACTAAGTGGATACGGACGCCCCGGGGTCGCGGGGACGGCCTCGTAATAAGTTTCGTTGGAGCCGTTAATCTAACTTTCGCTGTAAGCAAGTTTGATGACATGGAGGTGTTAAGTGGAAATGACATCAGTGCGATTATAGTCAAGGCTATTAACGAGGGAGACATTACAGGAAAACACCATTTTTAATGAGCTTCCAAAACCGAAATCTTTAAAAATATAATTATTCTTTTGATATCCGTAACTCGCGAATACGTCTGTGTGAACTCAGTTATGTTGTTAAATTGGGAGGGCTTGCAATAGTACTTTCCCGCAAAGGCTTCCATATTATCTCACTACCTCTTCCTCGGCCTATCCGGTCGATGCGGGCCATTGGTGAGGGACTCCCAGAGTGGATGGCAGGGTCACTGCCCACTGTGCCAACGGGCCAGTATAAATGTAGTTGACAAGGCATGAAAAAGTAAATAAATATAATGATCTGTTATTTATAATTCTGGAATAAAACACCGCTATATTTCCATTATATTTCCAATTGGTCACATAACTGGAATGGACTGGGTCAACAAAAACCGAAGCAGACAAAATTTCCAATTCGCTTTACATAACACCACCAACATTTCTCATCTCCACTCGAGTTTATGATGCTTACAGATAGTTTAATTGTACCGACATCACGACTTTCATCACCAATCTAATTTCAACTTTGGTTTCCAAATATTTAAGTTCAAATTTGTTTGACATCATCATCGTACGGTCTAAGATACCAACGACCTCTGATACATGATGCGTGCCGAAAGTGAAACTCCTTTACGTACACTCGTCAAATTTTAGCGCTAACTTACTTACGGTAAAAACATCTGCATTACAATGTGCGAATAAGTCATTACACACGATTATGTTAATATAACGAGAGTAAATGAAAGACGATAATTGAATGGTTTAAATTATGTAACTAAGATCTGATTCGATTTTAATGTAATTAATGTGGCAAATAAGCTTACGACATACATATTTGATATATATAGCAACCACCGTATCCCATAGAAGCTTGCAAATACCTTAGTTGTTGACTTGCCCGTTGACGATTTGCCCTATACCTAAAAAGCTCTGACAACTTTATTCACTACTGTAAGTTAATTACAGTAGGTTAATAGGTTTGTTATGTATATGGGAAAATTTTCCGTGTCCTTTCTATGAACTATTGAGGCTTAAACTTTGAAGAGGGCGTCCAATGACTATGATTCTCTATTGCGTATTTATGAATGATCGCGGCACATTCATCAAAATCAATTTATCCATGTTCATGATACGTAAGTAGTTTGCAATGTCTAGTGGGTGTATTGCATCAACTTTTGTGAGTGTGAGGTTAGCATTACGATGCTAAGTGTGTCACGGAGTCTGAGTGTAAATAAAACAACAATTGCGATTTAATTGTAATTCTATAAGAATATTAAATAAACCGGGCGAGTACGAGTCAAAATCGCGCACTAAGGGTTCCATACCATCACGTAATATATTATATTATCAAGTATTATTAAGATTTATACATTTCATATGATTTATTTTAATCTGACAAAGTCATCGCATTTTATTTTTCTTGCCAAAGTACATATTTCGAGGTCAACAAGAAAGTACCCTTTATGGTTTGATAAACGGCTGTCTTTCGATTGCGATATTAGAGGGTTGATTTTTTTATAGGCTCGAGGAATCGCAAACCTCAGAATTTGGTCGTAATTTCAACTTTATACGAGTAGCTCTACGTGTTCCTTGGATAAGAGGGACAGACGTTCAGACAATGAAGTGATGTTATAAGGATTCGTTTTTTTTCCTTTGGAGTTACGGATCCCTAAAATAGAAGTGCTCTGGATATCAAAATATATGTCATAAAAAAAGAGTCAGAGATGTCGTGAGACAGCCAGTATCTCTTTGTAATATATTATATGTATAGCAATTCCTATAATATATTACTTAGATAATATATTAATACATAGAAGATAAAAATCGCAAAGTATCTTTTGCGAGTTAAGCGAGGCGTCTAATACTGCAGTTATTAATACCCTAGGCGTCGGTTAACTCAAGTACACCCCCAGCTCCATATATAATTTAAAAAATTGGTTGTCTGTAAAGTCGGGTCACGGGTGATAATTTTACGTAACAACGCCAAACGATTAGGCCGATCGTGCTTTGTATCGCTTGTTCCGCGCTCTCGTATGCTCACTCTGCTCAGGCGGAACGTGACAGTGAGTCGTGCTTTTTCGTGCGTGCAGTGGGCGTTCATCGATTTAGAAGACGTTATCACATGAAAAGAATACTCTTAACACAAAGTTTACGTTTTATTACATACTGTTGCAAAATTGTTGGACAATTTTTATCGTATAGGTATCTCCTATCCATCGCGTGACAGCAATTTTGTAGGCAGAGTTACCTCAGTAACCTCTATTATTATCAGATAATCAAAAGATTTCTTATGTAACGAATTCGTTAACCAATCTATCGGTGAGGCAATATGGATAATGTAAGCTTGCGACATTTCTATTTACATTAAAAGTCAAATGTCAAATGTTGACCTACGGCTATATTCCGCATCTCGCATCTTACCTTTGTCCTCACGTTAAGATTTAGGCAACAGAGATGAAATTTGTTGCTTAGTAGCTTGTTGATTTTGTGCGGTTCATTGCTTAACATTTAGAAATATATTTTATATAATAATCGAGACATAAAGATCTAACCTATTTTTTTTTACTTGCTGTTTCATCTATGCCACAAAGGCTATTACTCAATGTGTTAGGAATTTGTATATATAGCAAAAAAGGTTGAATATAACACAAATCTAAAAAAACAGCCATCAACGTTAAACGAGCGTCCTTCTAAGATCCGTTAAGAATAAAAAAGCACTAAAATTACCCCAAAGCGAATCGTGCAGACAAGGTGTTGCTATGACCTTAATATGTGGGAACGAGGGGCTTTGGAACGTCCTTGCACGAACGACTGCGGACCTCTCTATATCCGGCCTGAACACTTTTGAAGGCCCTTGCTCATCAGAAACAATCTTATATTAGCTAGGTTTAAATTTAATGCATCCATTTTTTTATGAATACCCTTTTATATGCCGACCGACCGATACCCAAATCATATTTATTGTACGCTATTAAATAATCTTAAAAAAATATGCAAAAACTTTTTATTTATATACGTATCGTAAATTTAAGATCGTGACCTTCAGATCTACTCTATTCTGGCGTTTTTTACCTCTAAAAATTTATCACTACCTTTTAAAACATTTCCCTATAATCAAAGTTTTAATTACACATTGTAATAAAATCGACAATGTTGTTCTACCTAAACAGATTGTTGATAAGTAATATAATTTAGTAATAAAATTGATTCTAGGTGATAATTTAAATTTCTGGAATGTATTTATTTATACATTTTTCTATTCATTCGGAAGAATATAGTGACGTAATATATATTTATGTTTTAAGTGACTCTATAGGTGTCTAGTAAACTAGCTAGCCCTTCATATGCATAGAATTTGGTCTCAGAAAAGTAATTTTAAATAACTTAATGTGTCTTCTAATTCCTAGCGTTATCCCGCTCTAGTACAAGAGTCAGCTTAGGTTACAGAGGATGTGACAGTGGAGCGAGTTAAGATGTGGGAGCCGGGACCCACTGTTTTACGTGCCGTACGAAACAGAGAGGTCCAAACCCTGTGACAGGGAAAGGGAAAGGAAACGGGAACGGGGACAATATAATAGTAAATAGTAAGTAACCCAACGTTCGGACATGACAGCGTCTGCCGGATCCGCTAGTATAGTATATTTCATATACAGATAATAATAAAATGTTTTAAGCTCATCTGATAAGGTTACTAGTCGGGTAACTTTTACACACTTTTCTTCGAAAAGAACACTCGACTATGAGTTTAACAGAAAGCGACAAAACAGGTATTCGATTGATTTTGCTCAGTTTTTACCAAAATTCGCCGTGTGTGCCCATAATTTATATTTATACAAACTCAATCCAGTTTCTCTTCATGCCGCTGACAGTGAAAGTCGTTTGTATCGGTCAACTCTTCCTTTCATCTCGCTGCCGTATAATAAAATCATTAAATCCACCAAATTCGTCAAAATAAACAACCATTCACCATATCAATAAAATTATCAAAGAATCCGCTCTACTCTAATGCAAATTGCACTCATATATATAAAATTGTGTTTGAGGCCCAGTAGTATTTAAAACCTTTTTAGGGTTCCGTAGTCCTACAAGGAACCCTTATAGTTACGCTCTGTCCGTCCGCCCATCTGTCTGTTGTCTGCCTGTCTGGTATAGTTATGTACTTCGTATACATTTTGTTTTTGGCATCATATAAGAATAATAATTTTATTTTTTAAGAGTGGCTCCCAAACATGTGAAATGGAGACGATTTTTTTTTCATTCCACCCCATCGTGTGTGGTATCATTGAATAGTTTTTTTAAAACGAAGGCAGGTTCTAAACACATCTTTTTAAATATGAGTACCATTTTCGAGTAATTGGCCTTGAAAGTGTTTTCAACGGTAGTCCTACCTAGGATTTTCCAACTGTTAGATGTAGAGACTTCAAATTTGCCAACCCTTGGATATAAGCGTGTTTTGACACGCTCTAGGCGACTCATTTTATTTTACCAATGGATATACATTTTCTCAAACATGATAAGATCATGGTTTCATGACGTTTCAATTCACTTTCACTCATAGATAGTATCACACATGTCAATAGCTGTATAGCAAAAACTAGTTGCTGAATGTAAGTCAATACATATTTATGTGTAACAACACAAATGTATTATTTAAATAACACTTTCTCTACTATTACTCTCTATAAATAACCTGAGAAATCTTTAAAATGATATCTAATTACTTAATGTGACACTGATTACATCCAATAACTATTGTGAAGCAATTTAACATTTAAATTGACCATATTCTAATACGGTTCATTTAAATGCAAAATAATCATTGTTTAACTCGACACCTGATTCAAATGATGCTTATTCAACGTTAATGTTTATTAGCTAATACATAAATATAAATAAAATGTAGGACCAGAACCGTGCGTTTGCTAGGCATTTCCTGTCTCGCACAACGTCTCTGTGGACCCAGTTGCCGGCTCTTGTGTGTAAGAACTGCTTAACCAAGCGATCAATTAAAATGCCGGCTACTGAATAAGATACGACCTACCCCAAAGTATTCCATATTTTTTTTTTCTTAAAAATATATAAGTATATTTAAAATGTTACTTACAGTCTAAAATAGAGACCTTTGTGTTATAAACTAGACAAAAATGTAATATGTAACACTGCGTAGGTTGCTATCGAATTGGGTTTTGTAGGGTCCGTTTCAGTGGCACCAGTATTTCAATACGCATGCTCATACGTGCATTCGGTTTTTGTCATGTCTTGAAAACAAATGCTTGTATGAACGCGTGTACTGAAATTCTGGTGCCACTGAAACGGATCCTGCAAAAACCGATCCAATAGTGACTTACACACGACGCTGTATGAACGCAACGTAAGATGTAGTCAGAACATATCAGGATTTCTTCAATTTCAACGCTTGTTGGGTTAGCCATCGTTATCCAATGAGCTCTCTTACCGTACATAACACCCAGCTTGAAATCAACATAAATTATCTAATCGACATTCTTCTAACCAGGATATTATTAAAAAATCAATACGTATACGGTATGAACATTAGTGATACACTTGTGTGATGTTGTTATGAAATAAGTGACTTATTATGTTCATTGGATACTTATCATTAATATTTAACGGTTGCCTTGTGTAAGTATAGTGATTAATGTTGGTCTTTTTTTTTAATTTTGTTAAAAATAACCAAAATATACAATAAGTTACCGGCGGAAATAAAAATTATGACAAATTATCAGACTTTCAAGAGTAAATTAAATGACTTTTTGACAAATAGATGTTTCTATGACCTAAATTAATGTACACTCGCGTGCAATTAAATCGACTCAAGCACAAGTTGTACATTTGCAAAGAATGATGTTTTTTTCGGAAAACTGCTTTTCCTATTTTCATAAAACTTTTTTGCTTAAAAGCCTGATTATTATTCTCATATTACAGAAAAAAACCGTGATATTTTAAATATCTAAAGAGATGCGGGCGGTGGTTGGTGGGGTAAGCGACCAATAGATGGCGCTCCGAGTATATTTTGATATTAAATTTCAAATTAAAAGTAAGCCAACGTTCGGGCAGGACAACGTCTGCTGTGTCCGCGAGTTATTATATATTTCAGAAAACATACGCCCGGTGTCACGTTTTAAGAAAAGACTTAAGAATATCAGATTGGGTAACTGACTGAGCAGAGCCAAAATTAAGTCGGGTCCGCTAGTATAGACTAAAAGCAATCAAATACCCAACTCTCATTATGTTTGCAATAATTTATAGTAATATGTTTGGCTTACTAGCCAGAATTTATCGGAAAATCAATTGGTCCGATTTTATCTCGATCAGGTCTCGAGTGTTGATAAGTAGATAAACTTTGTTATCGGTCTCTCGTATCGAAGCTTACACAATTATTATATATAAACACTCCATACATATATACGTGTACGGACGTAAAACAATACGCATTTATTACTGAAATTTCCCAATACGTAGGAATATTTGCGTGTTAACATTAATAAATTCCAAAGGATGTTGTTGTCTCGTTATCCAAGCCGGACATATTCCCTTATTCAAAGACACTAAAGCGAATAGTATTTGTAGAGCTTACAGTTCCATAGGAGACCAACATCCCTTGAGAGCATTTGATAAAACGAATAAGTACTTTGACCTGACCAATCAGCTCACCAAATACGGTTACAAAACCAGCTTATACGTAGAGGTAGGAGCAAGGGTTATACAAGCAAAATCCCTGTACAGCCTACTAAAAGACTTTGGCTTGTCAAGAACTATCCTAAGTTCATTATTAGAAAGGACGTCTAAATTCGCACTCGTAGGATCATACCACGTATGGCTAAACAAGGGAGGGATCACTGGCAATGAAGGTGAGGGTTAGTGATTACTATAAAAAGTGCGCTCTTAAACATACTGTTTAATTTAAATTTTTCAACTTCCGAGCATATTTTAGTTTTAAGGAAGTCAAAACTTCGCGTATTCCCGAGTGTACCTTAGCCTATACATGCGTAATAAAGAGCTACTTACTGTAACACGCTGTATCAAGCTCCGAAGTTCCCAACTAAGTTATCGGGACTTAATTATGATGGTTATCGTTATAAGTTTCTGGAACAAACTGTCCAGCTAATAGGTTTTAGCTAATATTCCAATATGTTTTCTTATTTTTTGTATATATACGTCAATACAAAAGTAAATTACTTTCCAAAGCACTGCAATGATTTCTATGATCCCTCAACCTACTTTTTGCTTTGAAACTAGCGCACGACATAGAATCTACATACATTATTACCACCACACATTTCAGAAGACTCCTATTTTATTTTCTAGTATCCAATTTTGTCTTCTAGTACTTCTATTTTATATTAAGATGTGTGTTTTTGTTTAATTCAGTTAATTTAAAACGATTTATTCTTACAAATAAATGAACACGGTCAAACATACGAGGTTGTTTTCATATTCTATTGGCAGTTACTTCACATCCGGGAGATTAATAATATTGTTAAGTAAACACTCTTTGAGTGTAATTTCACTCCAAAGACGACTAAAGAGCCGTTAATCAGAACGCTCCTAACAAGCTCAATTTTGTAAACACACATAAAATTTGCTTTAAGAAAACCATTTCGGACAAATTTTCCGTTGACGTTCAAAATCAAGGCATCATACATATTACTAGAGACGCTATTAATTTAAGAGATTCGAACCCAAAGACATTTGGGAGCAAACTAATGAAAAGAAAATTAAACCTGTACCGGCTGGTGTCAAAAATAGGTATTCATTTCTATAATATATGCAAATATTTTTAATTAGAGGTAGCGCCATGCTTGTAGCCGAATTGGGCAGGCGCGTCCGGGTACCAGTACCTCTTTCTCACATGAGAATTGTTAATGGAGCCTCAATAGCTCAACGGTATAAGGCATGGACTGAAATCCGCAAGGTTCAAACTCCACCGCCGTTGGGGTATTGTCGCAGCCACTCCTAATTTTAATTTAAGCTTAGTAGGAGGGGAAAAGGGAATATAAGACATATCTAAAAAGTATTCCTAATATACTTAAAAAAAAAAGAAACCACACGCACACCAATACCAATCCATTTATACACACATGGATGCTTTCAAAGCGTAATTGTGACAACCGTATGTTATGTTAATTGTTAAATTTTATTTTTCTGTGAATAGAACAATATATGTCGTTGTACGCAAAAAAAGGTTTGTGGGCGAATTTCGACCAGCCGGCTATATCTATTATATATTATTCTGCATATCACGCATTTTAGCTTAGTAGCACTTGGCCCTATCACCTAATTACTTTATGACATCACATACTAAGTAGAAGCTTTTAGTTTCATTACCTGCTATCTAACTCAATCAACAGGTATCTACAGTGTAATGAAACCAGGCCCAACTTATTAAAGGCGATAAATGTTGTAAATTAACCGACTTTAAAATAAAATGGTATTATATTTTATTACAGTAATAAACATTTTCGCACAAGCCCTTTTAGGCTTAAATTTAATTTTAATAAAATAATTATGGTGCCGTTATTTTCTACAGTTTTTGAAAAATGTTTCACAATATGACTTTGGCTGATATTTCCATTTTTTGTGCTATGTGCCTGTGAAAGTCCCGTCGAAATCGGCTCAGTTGTTTCGGAGATTACCCGGAACAGACTGACAGACTAAAAAAAATTAACTTGCGTTTTTGCTTTAATTATTGTGCATATTTTTTTTTTTTTTTTTAGAGGAAAATAAAAACATAGTGTGTTCCTTATACTAAAAGATAAAATCTTTTCAATGCTTTAGAGCAGACTTTGTAAAGTAAAGTTAAGTTAGGGAAGGCTCAACTATGCCGCCGTGGTTCGCGCTATGGTGGCCAGCGAGGAGTCCTGGGAGGCGGTTGACCTCTTCTGTGACGTGGTTATGTTACAGAAGAGGGAAGCCGAGCGGCTTTCTGTCGAGTCCGCCAGGTATATTATTGTCTTTCGGCATTACTGCAAATTCATTGTTTGACTGCATCACCAGAATACATCAAGAGTGATGCCTAGGTTATTCATAAAAACAGTTTCTAGAATTTTCAACGTAAATAATTAGTCATCGCGATTTATCGCTCACCTTCAATGTTTTTGTTTACTACCGAACTATGACGCGGTCTTTATATGGAAAAATCTGTACCTACTATGCAGAAAAGGCAATATTAGTTGAATAAACTGTTACAGAAAAGTACATATTATTCGTAGGCATTTGTGTCGATTGTTAGGTTAAGCAATTGTTACCGCGGCTGACAAACACACAAACTGACATTAATCGGATCCCACTGCTTATCGTAGCTTCCGAAACACGGAGGAGGTCGGATATCAAATATAAACTAGTTCTAGAATGGGTCACCCATCTATCACCCGGTCGCAGCAAGAGCAACTTAATCTAGCGATCAACCGAAATGCCGGCCACTGCTTAGGCCACGACCTCCTCTGCTAATCACTATTGTTTTAAAATAACCCAAAAATAATTCTCGAAATCGCTACCTATTTATTTTACGTCAATATCGTGACTTAGCAGAGTTAGTGTACATTTTCTAAACCTAATAATACCTAACCAACTGTGTAGTTCGTTACAAGTCAGAAAATTGCTTTCCACGGTTAATGTTTCCTGTAATAAAAAACGCAAATGTTTTCAAATGCTGTGATAATAAAAATACTGTGCATAATGTCTTACAGATGACTCAAACCACGTGAAATGAACTTTACGAATAACCTTTGTAGAGTCTATCTCCTGATGATACTTCGGTGTCGAAGCGAAACGTGCGTTGAGGCACATTGTTATTAAAATTAATAATTTGTAACTATAATGCATTTATTTTTTAAATTAGACGCGGAATAATGTCGTATATGACAAAACGTTTTTGCGATTATCCAAAAATCTACTTTTCTGAGTTAGGTCATTATGATTAAGCATGCGAAATATACAAGATAATTTGGATGGATGGACGGATGGATGGATGGACGGATGGACGGATGGACGGATGGACGGACAGACGGACGGACGGACTGATGGATGATTTATTTTTGTATGGCTTGTGAGAGTTCCCGGAGACGCAAGCATCTCCTCAAATGCCGGCAGTGTATCTGCGAGCCTTCCGGTGGTGCAGATGTCCATGGGCATCGGTAGTGAGTTTGGTGAACCATCTGTCCGTTTACTCTAAAATCTAACTCTAATCCAAAATAGACTTTCCACACAAATAACAACGCTAACTACGTTCTAGACTTTAATTAGCTATACTTTAACTAGTCTAATTTCGAGTACAAGAAAGTAGAAGAGTCAAGAAAATAAATTTGTACACGATAAAGCACTTTTAAAAATGAAGTTGAAGAATAAGTGGATGGTAGCTTTAATCAGCGATCGACATTTGAGTCGATCTTTCGGTTAAGTATCTCTTACCGCGGCCGGATCATAGATGGGTGGCAAATTCTATCAGTGGTTTTCAAATATACGATCTCCTCCACGCTTTGGAAGGCACGTAAACCAGGGAAAACCGATTAAAGTCACTGAGTGATATAAATATAGCTTCGCTTCGATTTTCTCACCATTTATTTATTTGCATTGAAAGGGATTACTAGAGTTGCATATGAATCATTGTTTAACAAATTATATCTCAAAAGGTATGCAAATTTCCCAACGGTTATATGATTAGAATACTTATAATGTGAAATTTTAATTCCAATAATCGATAATAATAATGATAAGTAGAATGTTCTAAATTTAAATAATTGATTAAAGAAAACAATGTGTCCGTGGAATTAATTAGGAATGCCGTTGCATTGTGCGCTTTGATTAATATTCTGTTTGTTCCGCGTGATTGGGCATGCGCTAACAAAGTTTCCGCTTTTACAAAATACCGTACGTCTGGTTACTCACTTAACTTTGGTTAATTTGGTTAATCATCATTACGCAAATTACAATAAATATTTACTTAAATTAAAAGCTTTGTACCCTTTATATCGACCCAGTGGCATCCTGTTTATGTTATTGATGCCAACGGGAATATTAGTGGGTTGGGTAGGTTAAAGTTAAAGTTCTAATCTATATTTTGTGTGTTTGACTACTTTTTAGTCGGTTTCAACTCTTTATAGCCGCCACACACGTATCTATAAATTGTTGCGATTTAACTGTGCAGTTAAATCAAACGTTAAAGCAAGCTCCGTGAAGGTCAGCCGAAACGAGCGATCGCCATCCAAACGCAACGATAAAACTGTGCAGTTTAATCGACAACGATTTTTTATACACGCGTATCGATAAATCGTTGCGATTTAACTGTGCAATTAAATCGCAGAATTATCGAGAAGTTTGTAGCTGGCATTATTTCACTTGGAATAAAATATACAGAATCGTACTTACCAGCCTAAAAAGCTAAATGTTTATCTGGATGGATGAAATGTGTCACCAGTTAACCTTTTCATGAAGACTACTTTTTCAACCGACTTCAAAAACATAATGAAACCTCAATTCAACTGGATGTTTTTTTTTATCTTACGCGATTTCTCCGCCACTTCTGAACGAATGTTTGACTTTCTTCAGTTGTTGTTCTTCACCAGTTGGACGACCCGGCCACACATTAAAAACAAGAAATCTCTTATTAAACAATAAATATCCTACTTCTACTATTGTCATTATGCTTCTTGTTAAGGTTACTGTTAATCTTGTTTGCATAGCAACCTTCTAGTTTAATGTTTTTCAAATTTGGTTATATTTTTGTAGAGATCGTGGGGGTTCCGAGGATGACGTCAGATGGCAATCGGTCATCTTAACTCGCCCCACAGCCACATCCTTTGTTATCTAAGCGGACCCTGGTACTGGACCGGAATAGCGCTAGGAAGAAGAAGATAGTATAAGGGACATATGAGCAGTTGGTTCGCCTGGGTGACTACCAACGCCCATGGACATCTACACCGCCAGGAAGCTCGCAAATGTGTTGCTGGCAATTTTTTTTTTTGAAAACAATCAGAATTTCCACAACTCAACTTAAGGGAACGATTTACGAGAAATAGGCCTTCTCTCGGTCCTTTTACTCTTCTCTCGCACAAGGTTTTAAAAACCTTAACTAGGGGGATAATTAGACTATAATCTATATTATATATATAAAGCTGTTTGTTTGTTTGAACGCGCTAATCTCAGGAACTACTGGTCAACATTAAAAAATTCTTTCAGTTTTAGATAGCCCATTTTTCGACAAAGACTAAAATATATCATCACACATAAAAATTCCACCTAATTTTACGCGGACAAAGTCGCGGTTAACATTCAGTGGGTACAGAAATTATATAAATAAAAAGTAAAAACACCTGGTTACGTATTAAAATCCTGTATACGTTATAATACATTATTCTTTAACTGGCATCGTCGTGGAATGGATCCCTTCAATTGTATGGCGAAACCAACGCTCGTTAGTATGCGAGTCGAGCGCCTCTCCGCATTGATTATCTTCCTTTTTTCGCAAATCCTTCGGCGAAATAAATTTTCATTATATTGGAGATTACAGCATGGATACATCGATTCTGAAATACGTACTCCTACTAATATTTATATATTATATATACGTGAAGCGAAAACTTTAAGCACTACGTCACAGAGAAGAAGAAGGAGAAGAAGAAAAACTTTTATTCGGTATAAAAAACACTGTACATAAATATACTTATATAATAATACACAATTTACACTCTTTTTGAATTCAAAGTAAGACTTTACGCCCTGTATGTATCCTCTTTACAAAAGAAGAAGAATATAGTCCTAATATTCTTCTTCTTTCTTCAATATAGCAAACATATGATATCCATTAATTATTGTGGGATAAAACAGTTGCTGCCCAGAAACTGCCCACATCAACTGCTCTATCTGTTACAGCCAATAATTTGATGAACTTTCTATTGCAGCGTTCTTAGTTCAACAAGAATTTCAATTGGCACAAGGGAGATACACAGTGATTGCCTTCAAATCATATTATAAATACGAGGGCAGAAACGTACCTATTGCAACAAAAAATATTAAAGCTATGCTTCATTAGCTAGACCGTAAAAAGTAAAATTTAAGTGCAAACTACACTCAGGTGTCAACAGTCAACTACAACGCAGTTTTAAAAAAAAAAAAACATTTTACAAAAAATGCTCTGTTATGCGATTTCATTGCACCCGAGTCTATAATGATAGACACACACAATAGCCATATAAATGTGGTTAAACTTAATGATCATTATAAACGTAACTGGTTTTTGTTCGAGGCTTAATGCACGTTATGTCGAATGATCGTCTAAAAGTTACATTTTTATTATTTATCGCTCGGAAATAGTTATTTTTTGGGTAAAAGATACCATATCTTTTAAAGCCTGGTAAAGTTTTATGATCGATCGAGTGGTAAATTCGTGAACATCAATTGTATGTTAGTATTTAAGCACAAACTAGACTGACAACAGTAGTCACTACATACAATACCCCATCTATAAACAATCGTGATTCCGCATCGAGATAAATGGAGAATGATCGCAGTAAACGGACGGTCGTAAAGTGAATTGGCCGATGTCTTCATTCGGAGGAATATCTATTTATAGACGACAGATGACGGCCGCTTATTGCATTTGCGAAGTTAGATTGTCGCATTTCAGTTTAGGTAGTTTCAGTATTTTGTATAGTGGTGTTCCGAGGATCATGTCAAATAGCAATCGGTCATCTTAACCCACCCTACAGCCGTGTCCTCTGCAATCTAAGCGAACCCTGGTACTAGACCGGGATAACGTTAGAAAAAAGAAGACCAGTAGGTCCTGAGATTAGCGCGTTCAAGCAAAGAAACAAAGTATTCAGCTTTATATATTAGTATAGGATTACTCTGAAGTAATATGAAAAATTTCGCTCCCTTGTCATTGCTTTAAATCTCTAAATTAAAAAGTGTCTAATTTTTAATTGAGACAACTACTATAAGGTTAAATCTACATCAGAAAAATAAATTTTTAGAACCAACAATCCCCTAAACACTATAATTATTTATTTAACCATGACTATTAGTGCGAGAGCATACTGTTCGAAATACGAATTAGTTCGGCGAGCGTCAGTATAAAGTCTAATATTTGTAAAATAACAAGTTTACTAGGTCATAGGCTGTATGCTGCACGCTCGTTGCCTTTTCATGTATAGATGAAGGGAATTGGCGGGAACTGAAAGTACGTAAACACGGTGCTATAGTTAAAAATATTTAAAAAATTGTTAGAGGATAAATAAGGATACGCAAAATTGTCAGCACAAATCGCTTTAGCGCATTTAGATACAACGTTCGCATTTAGACCTTCGAGCCGAATATTTCTTGTGCTTATATATTTTACGAGTATTTTCGTACAGGAAACGTTGTAAATAATTCAAATTAAAAGTAATCAAATTACAGTGAAACCGCGAAACGGGAAATTAGTTTCCTAATAAATTGTATTACATATCGTCTAATAAAGGTCGGACTGTAAATTATATGTTACAAATCCTCTAAGGCTGCTCTACCAAATAGTAGGTGTAGAATCACCGGATCTCAGTATAGGAGTGTAAAAATATAGACGGATGACTATAGATAATTTGTGCAATTGTAGAACAGTAAAGAGAAGTGGAATCCTAAAATTTCGAGGGATTGTAAACAAACAAGGAAACTTTTTAAGTTGGACCGTTAATTTTAACACCACTGTTGTAAACACCGAGAACGCGGATCGTTTCATCCGATTTTAATGTACACTAAAACCAAAAACGCTTAGCAGTATTAGTGATCTAACGACACTTTTTATCTCTGAAATTACTAATCCCAAATTACAGCACAAATTAGCCAAATAAAAAAAAAGCAAATGGAAATTCATATAAATTTAGCAAAACTGAAGTGAATAAATACTATGTGATGAGAATTAACTACTATGCCAGTCATTTAATATATCAACCGTTGGAAATACTCACAGAGTTGATACCCTGAGGAAGGTCGCCAGGCTGTTTAATGACGCTAACGATGCAAGCCCCACAGCCACCTTCTAAGCACAAATATTTGGTTCCACGGAATTCTAAAGTTCGTCGAAGATAATCTAGCAGTGTTGTGGTGGAGCTTACTTCGCATCCCACTATAATGAAAAAACATATCAAGATATATATATATATATATATATTATATACCTTGAAAATTTAAGTGTTCCTAAGTTTGAAAATGATGTCCATACTAAAATCAACAGAAATCTACACAGCCACTAGCGCAGCTTATATTATGCGCAGGCGCAGCTTATATTATTTGATCTTTGACTATAAAGCCTACAAAAAGAGTAGATACGAAAGTGAAATTATAGTTAGGGTAGCTAGGTAGCTACTAGCTAAAATTTCACTCTCGAATAACTAGGTAGTTAAGTTTTTTCGTAAAGCATTATGATCACCTCAAAGAGTCGCTGGCCCACAACCTGTCGCAGCCTCTTCATCAACTGTAGACAAGAATGTGGAACTTTTCTATATTACAAGAGGAAACGAACATGCCGCTCAACACCTAAGAGATAAACGCCCATATGGATATTAGCACCGTAAAAATGCTCCTAGGTGCGTTGCCAGCCTTTAACGAAGAGTTTAGGCCACCGGGAACTCTCAGAAACCGAATGCAACGCGACAACAATACCATCACTTTCCGTGACAATATTGCCACCCCTTCACGCTGATCTTATGTGAGTAAGAGATACAGAGGGCCTGGTACGAACTTTTTGAACGAAAGTAAGTCTAAGATTCGACTGTACTTGGTATGAAAATTTTCGTGCTAGGCCCATAGCAGACCCTTCTTAGAGTCAACGTGGGTTGCATTAGCATTGATTAAAAACATGGCACGATTAAGATTTGCCTTCTGTGGACCTAGCATGAACATTTTCATGCTAAATAAAGTTGACTCGTAGACGTACTGCAGCTCGAAAAGATCGTGCTAGATGCTCCGGGCCGTGCGTGTCGGCCCGCCCGAACGTGCCGGCCCAATTCAATTGCAAACCAAAAGGACTGCAATCGTAGCGTTCCCTCTAATTACTTCACTTCTCAATTCTGTACGATCACAAATTATTTGATAGATTTGCCTTGTAACCATGGCGAATAAAAACGTCCTAACCTCAAGTCGTGTTTGGTGATAATTAACGAACGTCACGTTTTTGTTACATGTCATATAAAAAATATTAAATATTATTTGCAACAGTCTTGAAACGAATGGATATACCTGATGAAAAAGCATTATGAATATTCATAATTCTGAAATGAGCAGTAGGAAATTTAAGTTACATACTTCTGTTTAATAATAAATGTACAGATATACGCATTTGTTAATATATAACACGAGAGTTAAGGGCTTTAAGATTATACAGGAATTTGATTACTTTTGAAGCAATTATGACGTTAATTTCAATATAAAGTTTTGGAAACACGTGCAAAGTCGGGAGGTAGCAATATCTATAGCATCTTAAATTAAAGATGTCGGCTAACGCATCATCGGAATTTGATCGAATTTTTGAATTTAGACTATTATTGACCTCCCTAAAACATTGCAGCAATATTTCTGCCGGGATTTTTTTCCCGGTTAAAGGCTAGCCCGACCGGGCTATATATTCTATATTTAACGTAACTACACATTTGTTAGACATATATTTTCATACGTTGGATTTTTTAGGTGACGCATAAGTTATGTAAGAGATCTCTGGCATTCCTTAGATAAAATATAGCGAGACTTAAGAAGGGCGTTTGACTTGGAAGTCTGTGCCAACTCTATTGTTATGTGCATTTAAAATAGGGATATAAAAAATACGTCAATTTGGAAACATAAAGATGTCAGTCTGCCAACAGATATGTTTCGATTGTAGATGTAAAAAGTCTCTGTGTCGCCATAGCACGTGCAAAAATATTAAAAAAAAGAGCTACAATACAGATATGTAAAAAATACGTCAATTTGGAAACATACCAGTTACCAGTCTGCCAACAGACGTACATATTTCATTAGTACAGACATGCCTTTGTGTTGACAAGGCGATATCATGTCAAATGAAACTACGTTAAGGTAAAGTATCTGCACGCGTTTCTCAGTAGACGCAATATCGATTTCTGCGGTTGCGGAAGCTATCACGAGTTTTCTTTAACATAATTTCACTTTACGTCATGCACTTTAGGTGAAATTTCTATTGAAAATAAGATAACGTAAATAAAATAAACCAGCCAAGTGCGAGTCATACTCACACGTTAAGCCTTCCGTATCATCACTATCCCACCACCGTACTAACGCAGATAAACACTATTAGGTTATTTCAAGATTTATAATGTTCATAGGACTTCTTTTAATTTGACAAAGTCACCGCCAATTTTTTCTAGTATTTATCGGTCTACAAATTTAAGATTTTTGAATTTCTTTCAATACTTGTCCTTCAAGATGTGTTGGTTCTTATCAAATTTCATGATAGGCTAATGGGAAGTACCCTATAGGTTTTGATTCCATTTGCGAATTTACTAGTACGTGAAATGCAACATAAATGACCATATCTTTTCATTGCGTAGAGGGTTGATTTTTTTTCACAGGTCGTTGGGACCACAGATCTCAATATTTGCTATTAATTTCAATTTCATACGTTCACGCGTTCCTAAAAAAAAGCGCCTTGACAAACAGACAGATGTAAAACGAAGTGTCAAAAAAAAGATCTGTAAATAACTATATAACAGAAAAAAATAACTCTAAGATTAAAACATGACGACCAACATCTTCGTGTAATCAGGTGCCAGCTTACAGCAGCCCGTATTTGCAAATCTATACGACATAGACACACTAAAGAAAAAAGCGTGCTGATTTTTCAAAGGCCGTCAACTTATCTGCGAGCCCAGACCTCCAGACGAAAACAAACATAAACGAGTATATAATTTAGTATAATACAAAACTGGTTTAAGGCAGTTGTGAACAATGTGGTTGTTTGAATTTAGTCTCGTTATATTTGAGGAAAATCTTATCACCTATTTGATACCGGGCGGACGTTAGCTTCAATGTCATTTTCACACTTCACAGAACATATATATTGAAATTTGACTGGCCCGTTGGCGCAGTTGGCAGTGACCCTGCCTTCCGCCCCGTGGATTGTGGGTTCGATTCCCGCCTCTAGTCTGGGTCTATCAATATTTATAATCCATTCCTAAAAAAAAATATTTGTGTTCTGCAGGCGTCTATTACGGGGTTCCGTAACTAAAAAGAAAAAGGGAACCCTCATTGCATATCTTTGTTGTCCGTCTGTCCGTCTGTATTACGCCGCGTAATAGATACGCTATATTTTGAAAACCCACGAGAGATAAAAAAATGGTTGCCTTAAATCTAGGCGTTGGCGAATTTTTTAACGTCGTCGATAGGAAAATATTGCGTATATGCATATAATATAGCGTTGAAAATAATACATTTCTCGATAGAAAAACTGTAGTGGTATATAAACGGCATGTACGGCTTATTGACGGAGAAATAAATGGATCTTCAAAGTGTAAACTTGTCTTTTCATTATTTAAACCAGTGTTTTTCAAACTGTGGCTCGAGACCCTTAGGGGTGTCACAACATATGACTCAGGGGGTCGTCGACCAGAGAAAGAATGCAACCGAGCAAAGACTTATATAAACAAGTGAATATTCATATACATTTCAATTTTAAATTACTAGTCTTTTAAATTACCACCATTTGCCTTTTGAGTTCGACAGAATTTTTCAACCATTGCCCAAGTGGGTCGCCAGAGTTTCTTAATCATGGTACAAGGGGGTCATCAAAATTTTTCGATCTGTAAAGGGGTCACGTATCTAAGAAGATTGAAAAACACTTGTTTAAGCAATTCAATGGTTTTAATAAATGACCCTCTCGCCCAACTCGCAGTATCAGGTACTCTTAGTATTAGATCTCTAGACCGGTTACGTATTTTCTAGCGACATTGATCTTTATTTTATCTACAATTTTGTCTCATTATGTCACGCAAGAGTAATTTCTCTTTCTCGCCAATACAAAACAATATGCATAGGTTTATAATAAACTTCTTTCAGATCAACAGCGTTTATTTTATTCACTTTAATAACTTAGTTATCTATAATCTATACATAGTTTATTGAAAAGTTAGGTAATTATGCAGTTTGGTTATTTTTACCAAAAATGCATAAGTATATTTTAATAATGAAAGTTAATGTGTGATATTCCGTCGAGAGAGTCTGAACGAAACGTAACTCTGTTGCGGAGAGGTTATAAGCGGAAAAGCGTCCGCAAAATACAAATTTATTTATATTTGTATTTATAAACACTACTAAAATCTTTGAACTCTTTTAAAATTGACTGTATGTACGTATATATGTATGTATTGCTTTAAAACTCTGTTTAATGTATCATCTTGTTATATTTTTATGGTATTTCATGTATTCTTGCGCACCACCCACTGCTTTATCACTTCGTATATTTCCTTGTCCTAAAGGTTGTGTGGAAGACATGCCAGTGGTAAAAGTTTTCGCCGGCTTTTTCTTGAAATGTACAAGTTTTTTACTATTTTTTAACTGAGTTCTGTATAATATCATTATTACTACCCGTCCCATTGCGATTTTAAATCAGAAACACATTTCTTCAATAGTTTTACGTCAAACCGCAATGTAAATAAAACTTAAAAGTACGTAACAGGGGTAGCGCGCCGCGGGTTGCTGACTTGTTTTGCGCGTCAACATTTTGTTGACGATTGCTTCCCAGTGTTCATGATACATTGCGCGCTCGAGAATGGGATGAGGGTAGCAGTATCTGTAACCTCTCATTTCCGAGATGAATTGATAACATTAAATGTAGCCATATCACAAAGTTTGCGGTACGTCTTTTACACCTGAATAAACTTGATTAATTTACATAATATGTGGAACATTATGTTATGTGTATATATAATTACAAAATGTTTTAATTGTAACTTATCTATTTAACTGTTACTGTTTCTAAATTTTAAGTTTGTTTTTATTTTTTAATTAATTTTATGGGAATTTTAAAGAGCGATTTTAAGTCTGAATTCATTCGTGATCGATTTCCACCAGCTTTCTTTGTAGTCTTTTTTTTCAATTACCTTGAAATAAGTTCCTAGTGGGTCAATAATCTTGGAAAGCTTAGAAAACGGTAATTTTTTTAAATACAGATTATTTCAGGACATGTTTCGTCACGTTTTTTTTTGTTTGTAAGGCGTTTTTGTGAAAAAAAATCTCAATAAATTATTGAAATCACGTCGTTTCCTATTTCGCATCTTTAAATTTAGAGCGATAAATGTTGTTTTATTATTGATAAATTATAAGTGTTTATCTGCTTAAATAAATAAAATTAAAAAAGGAATAATGTTTAAATTAATACTTTTTAGAAATAAATTTTTGACTAATTAAAATTTGACCGAAAAAAAAACTGAAAAGCCTGTTAACTGAAAAATGGTTCACAGCTTACAAACTTTTAGTTTACTTAACATTTTTGCTGAATTACTAAAGAATTTCATTTCGTTCTTGATAAAATGATGCCTAGTGGTCTAACAATAGTCAACAAAATATTTTTATAGAAATAAAATATTTCTTTTAAGCAAAAAATGGATTCGAATAAAATTGAATACATAACCTATACAAATGATAATTTATACACTGATAATGACTTCATTTCGAAAACGGAAACTTGTGGAGACGAAATCTCGAGCATATTGAAAGAGATAAAATAACAAGAAGACAATTAGAATACAATTTAAATTGAAAAGGACAATGTAATGGGAAAAACAAAAGATAACCTGTACACGTACATTTTAATTGAGACAACCAGTCTTTAGAACTCTTAATGAACCCTGTAGAATTCGTAATTTACAGCTCACTTCACTGCTATTGTGAACTAAAAGCGCGTTACGGTAGGCCGTTACATTTCTACCCATTTTTATTGTCGCACTCTGACCTCGTTCCATTGGAAAAGTTCTCTGATCATGCGATCTTTACCTTTCATTTAATATAAGAATATAGTCGTCTAGGGACATATTTTTCCATCGCTACTATTGATTACATTTATCGTATTATTTACCTCACTTTATTATATTTACTCTCAACTAAATTATAAATTTGTATGAGTAAGTTATAAACTTTGCGGGAAAGTTGTGGATGAGAAAGAGGAAGATAGATCAAGAAGGGGAGGCCTTTGCCCAGTAGTGGTAAACAACAGGTAGTTTTAAAAAAAATTCTTGGTTCCGCTTAATTAATATACTTTAAGTAAGCCAAACTTGGGAAAAGAAAGGCAGGACGGCCTCCTACCCGGTGAACTGATGATTTGGTGCGAGTCGCAGGAAGCCGTTGGATATAAGCGGCGCAACACCGCCATTCGTGGAAATTGATGGAGGAGGCCTACGTTCAGCAGTGGACGCACCCAGGCTGAAATAAAGTCTATTCTACTTAGATTGAAGAGGCTGTGGGACGAATTAAGATGACCAACTGCCGTCTGACGTCATCCCTGGAGTCTCCACAATCTCACGACTAATATCACTCAGTGACATTAACCGGAGCGCACTGTTTTACGTGCCCTTTGAAACACGGAGGAGGTCGGATATTTGAAAGCCAGTGTTGGAATGGGTCACTCATCTATCATATATGTATACATTTAGATCTTTCTACAAAAAAAGAAATTGTCTATAACAGGTGTCGGTGTGTCATATAGGTATTTATATTTCTTTTATCTTTAATTGAAAACTTTCTTTCTGTTTTACATTTGTTTTCCGATAAAATTTAAGCCCAGCAAAACAGAACTATGTGAAATAAAAAAAATTAGAGTAAAGAAAATTCGAATCAATGTTCAGTTTTCCATCTTCTATAAATAAAAGCGGAAAACCACTTAACACGAAATCTCGAAATACGCGGGACGTATAAAGATCAAATTTAACAGGATGGCAGTTTATATATCCGCTAAGAAATGATGTTTTGATATTGTCAGGTTAAGGATATTTAAAGGCAAGTTTAAATTTAGGCGAACCAAGTCGCGAGAAACAGCTGGCCTTTCATATAATGAGTTTATACTAAGAATATGTCTTCATACGGTCCAATAAAAGTAAATATTTATAGAAATTTGCCAGAAACAAATATATATATAAGGAAATAGGCATACAAGTATAACCAAACATTAACTGTTTAACCGCAAACTAGATAACACAGATTTGTCTTAGGCCGCGTCCACATTACTCACGCAATAACACCCCCTTAGGCCGCGTCCACATTAGTGACACATTAATACCCCCTTAGGCCGCGTCCACGCTATTCAAACAATAATACTTCCTTAGCCACGTCTACGTTGCTCACACAATGACACCCTCTTAGGCCGCGTCCACATTAGTGACACAATAACACCCCATAGAAAATTTTTGTTTGCTACTAAAACATCGGGATATTCAGAGTCGCGTGTACAGACATCTTCAGCGCCCCATATGATGCAAATGTTCTTGAGCGACGGTGATCACCTACGATCAGATGAACAGTGTGCTCATTTGCCTCCTCTTTCTTATGCCGGAGCCAGACATAGCTCAAAGTGTTTGTACACATTCGTCCTTGAAAACTACAAAGTTCTACAAAACTTTGCGCACCTACACAAAGTCCCCGGCCACACTACGTGATCATTGAAATGATCATTCAAATTAAGCTATGTCTGGCTCCGGTATTACACAAAAGAAGAATTATTTTCTAAAGAAAAAAAAATATACAAAAATTGCTAAGATTTCAGTGATTATTTACTGTAATTGTGAAATTGTTGTGGAATCAGTTGTTAGTTGCCAGCCTCGGTACTTGCAAACGGATACGACTTAGGGATCTTCAGGAAAAGAGCATACTCATTTCTCAAAGGCCGGCAACGCATCTGCACTCCTCTGGTGTTACAGTTGTCCATGATGGGCGTCGGTAGTCACTGGGGTGAAAGCCGGCTGCTCGTTTGCCCCTTATTGTATATAAAAAAAGTAATTTGCTACGATACGAGATAGCCAAGCAAAAATGAGCACGGTAATTATGTACATAAGGATAAGTCGTGAGTAATAGCTTGGTGTATTGTACATAAATCAATTTATCCATACATTTATAGTATATATATTACGCGGAGTAAATTCACGTTGGATCGGGCACCTTTTTCAGGTCGGATGAGTTATTCACAGTCAATATTTCACACCACAGAGGATAATGTAACGCACCATCGCGTTTTATTCGCACACATCGATTCGGAAACGGGATACGATAAAGTAGAGCCTCAATAGCCCAACGGTATAAAGTATGGACTGAAATCCGCAAGGTTGTACAACGCCGTATGTATTTCTGACGGGCTAGAGAGCATTTGTGTTGGGCGACGGTAGGCACTTCGGTGCCTACTGCCTGCTCGTCTGCCCCCTTGTAACATAAAAAAAAAAAAAAAAAATATGACTAGCTGCTTCCCACTACTTCGTCCGTTTAAACTTGCGAGAGACTTTAGACTCCCTTCTTTTATTTATGAATTTATTCCAAAAATAATTTTACAATATCCTATACAACAATTCCGTCAAACTGCATCGACAGTTTCTTGACGGGATCTGCTCTCCAATCAAACTATTAACTTAAAGTTCTTATTTTATATAAAATAATTATTATTCTAAGATCTAGAATAATCTGGCCCTATATAAAAATCCGTTCTTAGTGGATGTCTGCTAACTATAATCTCCTTGCCACAAAAACGAAATTTCGTTTTTGTACTTCTCGCGGTTTCCGAGATTTCGTGTTAAGAGACCTTTCGCTTTTATATATATTGACTAGCTGTACCACACGACTTCGATCGCGTGATTTTAGTGGTTTTGTTAAATATTGAGAGTTTATTTATAGATTGAGGGTTAAACCCTAATTATTTTTCTATAACTGAATTAGCGTTTGTAACTCCAATAGCTATCCGTCAGTGAAAGTATCATCGAAATCGGTTTAACTTTACGCAGATTAACCTTAACAAACAGTCATACAGACAAACTTGTCTTTATGTTATAGGTATCGTTTATATAGTGACTTAGAGATGAAGTTTCTATATAACTGAAGTAGCCTATGTAACTCCTTATAACATTAGCTATCTACCAGTTCAAGTCCTATCGAAATCGGTCCTCACTTTTCGGAGATTACTGATAAAGTTAAATGTTTTATAGTATAATATTCTTATCATATTTTTTATTTCATTACAGGTACTTACAGCATATATGAAATACCAGTGTTACAATGGGTCACCCATCTATCACCCGGCTGCGGTAAGAACTGCTTAACCTAGCGATCGACAGCCACTGATTAATCTACGAAGTAAGTAAATCTATCGAGAATGTTTGTGCTAGGCCCTCTGATCTCTTTTACAGCAACGCCTCTAACTCTACATACCATAACTTCACTCACTCTACACCTTAGTATTATATAAAACAATTTATAAGACCTGAGCAATTGAAACTTTGTAAGTTTAATAAATTTAGTACTAACATCATGTCCTGGGAATTTTGTTTCTCGCAAATTATGAAGGTTCCAAAAGTTGATGAAATGTTTCCAGTAAAGGTAATAAGATAATACCTTCGCGCTTCACTTGCCTCGTCGTGGAGGTCACTACCATGATCCCAGATAAGGGAGGATACCTTTTAAGATTATACAAAATACCTCGTTCGTAAAGTGCAAGCACAGACTTGAGAGCCCGTTGAGGAAAGTACCTTCAGAAAATCACACCAAAATGATTATTCGCGTAGATTCTATTTCTGCTAGATAGTTATGTCGTACGAACTCTTTGGGGAGTAGGAGAAATATCCCCGAAGAGACACCTAGTATATGTAAGCGCAAATAGGCCAAGATTCGCTTATCATCAGGAAGCTTCTAGACTAGTTTCTCACCTCAATACCTTAACAAGAATGGTTAAGTATAAATTTCATTATGTCACAATTTTAACGAGAACTTATTTATAAAAAAGAGATGACCTTATTTTAAATGTCACGTTCCATATTTTTGACAACGCAGTCTTTCTCCAACAGCCTGAAATCTTAAGGTATTCGAGGTCAAAGGACTTAATGACTTCGTTTTGCGTGAACAATTTTATAACTTTGTAAGTGTTGAAGACCTATTACTGAAACGTTACTCAAAGGAAAAGGATCCTTATAAATGTTGCGGTCTCGTTCTTAAGGACTCTGTAAGAATATAAAATTTAAGTACTACTATAAATTTTAATAGTAGAAAGTATACCTTAGACCTGCGTAATATTGTAAATTTCACTTCAAATATATCTATAATCTAAACACATTTATCGGCGTTGAAATACTTAATTGGGTTCCAAAACTTCAAATTAAAAACATAATCAATATTAAATATATATTACTCATTAGAGTGCAAACAACTACATCCAGAAAAAAAATATGCATTTTTGGTAATAGTAACCGAACTGCATAATTACCGTTTCTTTTTTATTGTTATTGATATTAATAATTTCGAAAGTAGACATTCCCTGCTAATTATAAAAATGGCTTTTAAACTCATGCGTATGTTATATCGTGATTGCCCAGTTAGTATGAATTCCGCTCACGAAAGTCTAAGTTCTAAAATAGATAGTCCCTAATAATAATGACAATTATTTATATGTTTCTAGTGGATACCATTAATGTGAGTGTTCTTTCCACAGCATACATTAACGGGACACAGCGGTAAAGTAATGGCTGCGAAGTTCCTCGACGAACCCACGAAGGTCATCACTGGGAGCCACGATAGGACGCTTAAAATATGGGACCTCAGGAGTAGAATGTGTAAGTTGTTATTTAATATGCCACTGAAAAACTTTTATATTATTTACTATTTCTGTTAGTTTTAACTTCAATATTAAACTTTATTATTAGTAACTGTCTAATTAGTGTCTTAATTCCCTGCTATTTGTGTTATTTTAATTGGTATATTAAGTTTTTATATTGCACGCAATAAGCGGAATTTGGCTGTACTATTTTACCATAAAGATCTGATTTGATTTTAATTATTATAAAGTATTTTTATAGAGTTTTATATATCTGTTTTCATTATATTTATATTTTATTTTGATTGTGTCGCTAATGTACACATATAAATCTATTGACTGGTACTAAAATAATGTCTTTTAATTAATGTAATGAAAACTTTTATGTCATTTATTTAATTACATAATAAATGATTTTCATATCAATTGGACGATTGAATATTGAATCTACCTTCTACTTATTATCCTTTTTCTGTAATAATAATAGTTCTAATTCCTATTCAGAACCTTTCCTCAGTTGGTGAACCGATTTTGAAGATGCTTTTGCTATTTGAAAGGTTGTGCTTTCCATGTGGTCCTATTTCAATTTGGTCCAGTTTTAACAGCTTGAAGTCGGTTTAATAATTATTAATTCTTGATGTTACTAACAATAGGTTAACTTTCTTGTAATTACTAACACAATGATCCATGGTGATTGAAATAAAAAGATTTATTATTATTATTTTCTTAACATTTCGATACCTCCCACGTAAATTGTTGTAACCCCAAATTCCCAACTTTACAGTAGATCGTTACAAACATGTAAATTGAAATAAAATCGTCATTATATAACACATTTGTATATATATGATATTATATGATATATTCAATAATGACGATTTAATTATTGTATACAATAATATATTAATAAAAATGGGCAAGAGCGTGCCAAGACACGCATAGAAGGGTTCCGCATCTGACACACTAGAAACGTATTTGTTAAATAACTTCAGAAGTTGTTGTCAGATTTCGTTCAAAATAATTTTCCTAGTGAGTTTTTAGCGTGTTCTATCAACATGGAAAATTTCAAGTCTCTATGTCTAATAGTTTGGAAATGATAGAGGGGGGACCATCCTACCCGCAGACAGACGGACGGACGGACAGAGCGAAATTATAAGGGTACCTTGTAGTACTACGGAACCCTTAAAAGTGACTATTATATTACAATTCAGTTGTTCGTAACGCTTAACTGTAAAGCTGGGAATTTGGGGTTATTACAAAATACGTGCGAGGTATCGGTTTATGCATGAATATTATTTCCTACTCATAAATATAATAAATAAGTGAAATAGCCAATATCATCGATATAGATGGCCCCCCTCCCCTCATGTAAGGCGGCGTAACACGCGTCGTAACAAGTACCCAAAAGTCGATTTAATACTTTTATTATTGTTTTAGTTGCATTTAGTCATTCGCGGCCTTATACCGTTGAGGTATAAGGTATGGACTGAATTCCACAAGGTACCCGGTTCAAACCCCACAGCCTTTGGGGTATTGTCGTACCCACTCTCAATACAAGCTGTTAATTACATACAAGCAATACAAGCTATTAATCCTTAGTAGGAGGGGAAAAAGGGAATATTAGACATAACTAATATTCTTTTCTAATAAAAAAAATTATGTACGCAACGCATGGACATAGCGTGAGGTCACTGTCACTGTCACAGGGAGGTCGTTCTTTATGAGTACATGCCGCAAAAGTAAATTCGCCGCACGTGAACGTCTAATTTTAAGGAAATTTGGTCAAAAATTAAGTACCTTTTATTGCAAAATTATAACGAGAATCGATTATTGAGTATTCTCCTTTAAGTATTCTTAGTATCTGACCAGTACCGAGTACTCTCCTTTAAGTATTCTTAATGTCTCTCTTTAATGTCTCTCACCCTTCGCCCTGTGTTAAGACCATTAGGAATGTATTTGAGCTATGCCTAATATTTTCTTTAGCACTTTAGTTAAGAGTGGCGAGGACAATGAACCCATTTCTGTTTCCAGACAAAGTCACATAAAATTCGACTCGAAACTGTTCCAAACATTATCTTAGACAACATATATGGTTATAAAAAAACAGCATCAAGTTTCTGTTTCACCATTCATCGACATACTTACACCTTTTCATCGGCGTGAACTCTCGCATACTTCAGATGCAGTAAATAGTTGCTCTTCTTCGTAAACCGCTTGTTGCAGTCCGCGCACTCGTAAGTTTTCCTGTGAGATCACACTTCTTTTACTATCATTACATAGAAGATGATAAGAGCAGTAAACACGTGTCACGGCCTATATTTTTTTGTGCCTACCGACGCCCATGGACACCTGCACGACCAAAAGGCTAGCAGATACGTTGCCAGCCTTTAATGACGAGTTAAGGCCACCGGGGTGTTTGTACATTTTTGACCTTGAAGTCTACAAAGTTCTACAAAAGTTTGTGAAGTTACACAAAGTCCCCGGCCACAGTACATGATCATTGAAATGATTATTCATATGAAGCTATGTCTGGCTCCGACATTAAAGAAATACACTACTATTCATGAACAAAAGAATGTTAGAATTAAGGTTAAGGTAGTTCAAAACTTTATAAAAAATTTAGGAAAATATTTATAAAGGTTAAAACAGCAAAAAAGTAACAATGGCTTTTAACCGACTTCGAGAAAAGGGGAGGTCCTTAATTCGAGTGTGTATTTTTTTATGTTACGCGATTACTCCGCCATTTATTAATCGATTTTAATGTTTTTTTTGTTTGGTAGACCATACTTGAGAGGTGGTTCCATATAAATTTTAACAAAATCAGCATAGCGATTTTAGATAAATCAACACAATTCTAAAAAATATATATATACATATACATTGTTATCCATCGATGATGTTTTCATTTATTCCGAAAGCTGACCTGTCATTAAAGCAGTACGTTTAATTGGCCTACCTATATCATATATTAGACAAAAGTATTTACTTTGCACTAAAATAAGGATTACTTAGTAGACACCTAGTGAAGTGTTGAAGTCGGTACCACTCCAAAAAGATTCCCCGCTAAAGTGATGCACGTGGCACCGACTTTAACACCTGAGTAGGTGTCTACCAAGTAATCGTAAGAAGGTACTATTTTTTGCTTTTCAATTTTCAAAGGCAGTTTTCTTTTTATTTGATAATACTTTATTAATAGTCAATATCCATGGTCGTTAGAGCAACGCACCTACTGATACTTGAATGTAAATGACTAAAACATACACTAATTAATCGTTGAATTGAAGTTGTGTGACATTTGAACCAGAATAACCTACATATAGTCGAGAATTTGCTTTAGTCACATAGAAAATGTTACGTTTACAACTCACGTACAATTGAACTGATTTAACAACTAAGTGGAGTCGAGTGGAGTCGAGTCGAGTCGAGTCGAGACGCAACAATAACCGTATTCAAAAGGAAATTTCGCATTGAAGTCGGCTACGCTGGCTTGATTAGTTCTTGTTCGTGGTATGACCTATATACGAGTAAGTCTGTTAATTACACTTTGAAAACTATTGCATCCGCTCCGTTTTACGATGCATGTTTAATAGCTTCGCCATACCATGCTGTGACGTACAGTTTTTATTTGAGTTTGCGTCAAACGATTCCTTTATACGCTGAGCACGTTTGAAACTTGTATTAGCTTGGTGTAATCAACGCTCTTAATATTTCACAATATTAATTAGATGAACTTTAGTAAATTATTTGGTATTAATTCAAGATTTAGTAATTTGTAAAAGAAAAAAATATGGAAAGGGACGTTTTTGTATATTTGTGAAGTAATTAAATCATAATATTTTTGTTTCTTCTAAAAACACTACGAGAATGTATTACTTATATTATAAAGGACAAATGGCTAATCTGTTTATTTTATATTTCGACTAACAACGACCACGGAGAGCGCATTTACCACAAGTAGAGAGTCACAAAATTGAAGGGATTTTTATTATTTTATTTAATAGGGAGAGAATATGTGTTCTAAACTTTGTATTTAAGCCTGTGTCCTATGTTACAAGTACAATCGCCTTTATCAAAGCCGGCACTATCGGTAACAATCAACACAAGTTCCAAACTTGATTCGTGTCAGCTTTGTCCCCTCGTTGTATCTCCATTCATCCCTCATCTCTGGATCGCATTGTGAAACCACGCTCCTTTACCTGCTATTCATAAACTATTCTGTTATGTACCACATTCAAATGTATCACAATTTTTGGGTATATTATGTAATTTCTATACAAAATTTGTTTGTCCGTACTTAGAAAAATCATGTTCGGGGAATATTAAATACGTTACCACAACGTATATACTTTTCCTAAACTACATTTATCTGTTATAACTAATTTGTTTTTAATATTCTTAATAAGAAAGAAGACTTGAATTTGGGTCTTACTCTGTATAAACATAAAGACTAGTGTATAATTTTACTTTTGCAATATATAATACGTTCTTATGGTATCACGTTTTTGTACTAAGGCGGTACTTTAAAACTTGTTGAAAAGTAATGAAGCATGTTTCGCCGTCAAGTTTTTGTCCCGCTTGCACCAAGCGCAGAAATGTCGCGCACGAGGGGGACGGAGCGCGAAAACAACGTGACTCGTGGGAAGCAATGGTAACAAGGCTCCTGTCCTTCCTTTCTACAGCCTTTCATTAATTAGCCTTTGTTCTCGGGACGTCTGTTTGTTTGTAAAATAAAAGATATTTCCTTCTCGTATCATCTCGTTTGTGTATGAATGAAGGGATCATCTGTGTATTAATTAATAACTTTTAAGATTATGTATTACATACTAGTATGCTTAGCGAATATAGAAAAATAATCTACAAATCAATACAAACAAAATTAAGAGACGATTTATTCCTATTACGTTTCTGTATACATCTTAATATATATGCATTACGAGACCCGTTGTTTGTCCGTGATGGACTCTTTAACTACTTAACCGATTTTATTCAAATATGCACACCGAGTACAGTTTGAGCAAACTTGAAAGATAGGATAGCTCACATCTCAAATTATAGTCGCAAATAAAAATGAGTCGCTGAAATGTATGCACGTGCATAACTTCCGAACGACTGGACCAAATTGGATAATTTCTTTTTTGTTGTGTTCGTTGTTGTTAGGATAAAGTTTATAAATAAAAAACAATAAAATTTATAAATTAAAAAAGCAAAAGCTAAAATGAAATGGAACAGTAACGGGGACGGGAACAGGAATAATGTTATGCGATAATAGAATATAGTAAATATTTTATATAATTATCCATCGTCAATGATTCATAGTAAAAAAGTTATTTGTTGAATTCAACCTCAAAGGTCAATGTCCGATTTCACCCAAAATATTTTTTTGTTTTCAACATAGAAAAATTCAAAGCTCTACATCATATCTTTTAGTTAGTTAGACCTCAAAGAGCGTAAAATTTTAATATTATATAATATTTTATAAAGCTTAGAAAATTCAAGCAAAGCCTCAAATTTTAATCATTAATAAACAATATTAGACTTTGTTTATTAATAAAACATTCATATCGCTTTGGTTTTAAGTTAGTTAGACCTCAAAGAGCGTAAAATTTTAATATCATATGATATTTTATAAAGCTTAGAAAATTCAAGCAAAGCCTCAAATTTTAATTGTTAATAAACAATATTAGACTTTGTTTATAAATGAAACATTCATATCGCTTTTGGTTGCCAGTATTGCGCTGTTAATTATATGATTCTATCAAATTATTAAGTACTTTTAATGTACCTACATACCACGGCGGCGGTAAAGTGTAAACGATTCAGACTTTCCTGTTTGTCCGTACAACATCATTATGTATGCTTTTAATAATAACAAGTAATTGCTCTCTAATCTAATAATAATTCTTGATATAACGAGCAACGCATATGCGGCGTTATGTAAATATTTTTTTGAGTATTTCGTAATCAACGCTCGTGAATTACTCGGCTCTACAATGCATGACCACTGCGCTAAAGGATGGCGACACATCTGCGATAGTACAACACGACATAGTTAAACTAAAATATAATATTTATTGGTAATTTAAAGTAGCATTATGTTGTTTACACTACTTTTCTTGTTATTTCATGTTTTCTTTAATTTTTTTTAACTTGGACTTTCTACTAAACTTATCGGCAAAACCCGATTTTTAATCACGTGAGTTAATAAAAAAACTGTTTTTAATAATTATGTTTCAATTGATTGCAATTATATAAATTTATTCGTGTAATATATGTTAAGGCCAGTTGATGTGTCAGATAGAAGTATAATTTTAATTAAAATAGATCCAGCCGTTTCCATAAGAAACGTGTATGACTGTATGAACTATATACATAAAGCCTTTTATTTGCTAGCAAAAAGCTGAGCTTTGTGAAGGCTCGGATATTTTTTTTAACAGATTGCGTTAGTAGGTAGTACAATAACATACTATCCAATGTAAATTATTCGTGTTGATAAATTATGTATATTATTTTTTTGACAGATATGAAGTTACTGCTCAGGTTGTAGGATATTGTTAGAACTGGCTTTGCTTGTCCTAATAAGACAAGCCTAGTTATTTTCCAAGCACCTGTTAATGACTAAGCTTTCATATAATATGTAGGTATTTTAGCCTAATACGTCATTACAATGTCAGTTATTTTACCCATCTATGTAAAGTTAGCTTATCCAAGTTGATATTGAAGTTATTGTTTACTTGAGTAAGCATTCATTTGCATATTACACATCCGCTTAACTATGTAACAAATTCGAGCCTTAATAGTTCAACAGCAGAAGGTACGGAGTGAAAACCTCAAGGTACCCGGTTCAAAGACCTACACTGCAGGGGTTTAGTCGCAGCTACCACTAGCATAAGGTTCTAAACTTAGTTGTAGGGGCACGGGAATATTAGGTATATAAATAAAGTATTTTCCAGTAGGTGCACAACTATTTTACATTCATATAAAATAATGTATTGCAAAAAGTCCGTTGAAGAGGTCGTGGCCTAATCAGTGATCGATACTTGAGTCGATTGCTAGGTTCAGTAGTTCTTGCCGCGACCGGGTGATAGATGTGTGACCTCTTCCATGTTTCGGAGGACACGTAAGACAGTGAAACCCCATTAATGTCACTGAGTGATATTAGTCGGGAGGTTGTAGAGCTCGTGGGGGAAAATGTCAAAAATTGTTGATACCGTCACCAAAACGACTTAAAGTTAAAAAAAAATTAAGTTTTTCCTTAAGAAACTCGGAATATTTATTAAGACTCTTAATGGACTTTCAAAAAGGTGATCTCTTAATATCGTTGAATGTATTTTCTAGTTACAATTTCCATTTTTTTTATTTAATTTGAAGATAAAATACACGTGAAAGCTGTAAAATAATTATAATTTCGATCAAATTTTCACTTCTCTGAGGCGTCTTATGACGATTTATATATTTCTCTGTAACGTAAAAAAAGGCTTTCGAATTTATAAAACGTTACACTATTATGTCAGGGATGCGGTTTCGGTCAGTTTAAATGACCGAACAAAACACATTTAGAAAAATAAAAAGTTAGAAGAGCTGTTGATGTATAGCTCGTATAAAGGAGCGGAAAAAGCCACATGATCTTGCATTTTCGAGACAGGTGGATATTATGATATTTATATGTATTTTTTTTTACGCTCAACAACTTCTCACCCTATGCAATTGTCGATTTGTGATGTGGCCCTCAAGATACAGGGAATCCTAGTTTGAGGGCCAATACTGCTTTGATTAAGTGCAATGTATATTTTGGCCAAATAAACGTTATTTATTATTATTTAAGAAGCAGTTCTTGCGACAAAAATAAAAATGTTCCGAAAAGAACGCCTTGGGGTAGTTTTCCTTTTCCTGTGGCCGCGGAAATGAAAATTTTCGAAATATTTAAGTGTATCTTTGCAATTTTAAGTATTCCGAACAAAAAACTCTCCGTAGTAGTACTGCAACAAAAGAGTGTTCACCAAGACAAATCAAAAGAGTCTAAACTCGATAGGTTTATCTTGTATCTTTTAAAAGTTCCTATGGCCACCTTTTGAACTCCATCATCAGACCAGCTCCCTAGTGGAATACAAGCACAGAGCGGCTATCTACCATCGTGACGCCCATCTCATTTGGGCTGTTCATTGATATCCTTTATTTACAGGATTAGTCCTTAATCCTTATTTATTAAAAATTCAATTTATTTCTATATTTAATACACCCAGACTCGAGACGGGAATTGAATCCACGACCCCCGGAGCGGAAGGCAGGGCCACTGCCCACGGCGCTATCGGGCCAATTAATACATGTTACTAGCCTACTAGCGCCATCTATTGCTAACTATGGAAGTAATATTCCATAAATTAGCAAAAAATTGGTGCTTTTATAATAAAATAGTTATAAAAGCGTTCGGTGACGATGCAATGACGCGAAATCAATGTTCTTTCCTATCTCAAAAAATGCGTTATGTGCCTAATCTCAAAAATTTGGCAATGTGCCTAAAGAAGTTTTACTTTAAAAAATCATCTAGTTCTTGACCTAACAGTCAAGCGAGAATGTCTTGGGATGGTCAACAAGACTTTTAGTTTTGATTGAAAAATTATCAATTCTACATTCCACGTTGCGGTTATCTCTTAACCACGAACCATTTTTTTTAATTTCACCTTTTCGGTTGCAGAAAGAAATAGTTCTTATATTAATATAAAGTATATTTATTATAATATACTTAACGATAATAACACCGCGCTCTGGTTACATCACAAAATCGGTTCCGCTTGTATTATGATCCCATCTAATTCTTTGATTGTCCCTGACATTAGCTTGACAGCTGAACAAAGGTGTTACCTTACAATGTTGTTGTTTATTAAAAAATATTTACGGCAATTGTTTTTTTTTATGACGTTTAAAAGTTTTTTTTTTCTAGTTATTAAATTTCCACCACAGACTAAATACCCGTGCCATTTTAAAGTAGTATATTGTATTCGTTATTTTCGTTCACTCTTCATTCTTGTTGTTAGTCTAGTTCCTTATACAAAATCTGGGTTCAGCTATTTTTTTATGTAGAGGCAAACGAGCAGGCAGCATGCACCTAAGTGCCTACCGACGCCCATGGACATCTGCACGACTAAAAAGTTAGCAGTGCTATTTTAATAATTAGACATGGATTATGTTCTTCAGGTAAGTGGCGCAAATTCCTGTCGGAGGCCAAAACTCACTTTGGGTTTCTGAGCCGCTCCAGTAAGTAAGTAAGTAAGTAATATTATAAATTCTGTAGTAAACTCACTTTTCAAGTATCTAACCCATTTCAGTCCCCTGTTCATATGGTTTAGCTACTACGCCTTGGGCTTTAATAGACAAAGCTGATGTAATAAAAACTGAATTCGTAGATTTATACAGAATAACTTAACATTACTTGCTCATCATGACTGCCGACAGAGTAACGCCATCGCTTATTTAAACGCCACCACCATAATAACGCCATCAATTATTTAGAACACACAAGCTTAATAATTGCAGATCTACGCTGCAACGCAAATACAACGCATTACAGTTGCTGAAATATGCATGCACCATAATCAATATGATTCGTTCATAATAAAGCTTTCGTGGGAAGCAGAACACCTGTTTGATAGACAACTTCCAAGCGAAACATGTATATAAATGGAAATAAAAAATACTTCAGCGTCTGTTTGTGACTCCAAATTGAAATACAAGTATTTTTTTATATTATAAGAGGCAAACGAGCAGGCAGCTAAGTGCCTACCGATGCCTATGGACATCTGCACGACCAGGAGGATAGCGGATGCGATGCCGATTTTTAATGACGAGTTTAGGTCAACGGGAAGTCTCACTAACCGAACGAAACGCGACAATAATACTTGACGTGACAGCATGGCCGCCACTTCATGCCGATCTCATGTGAGAAAGAGGTACTGGTACCCAAATGCGCCCGTCCAATTCTACTAAAAGCGTGGCGCTGACTCTAATTATAGCTATAAGCTATCTACAACATTCAAGCAAATAAGTTATTTTCGTCTGCTTATGACGGGCAATCACTGAAACAATAGATTGACTTAGCCAGAACTTCTTCGGGCGATATTACATAGCCTACTTTCATTTTAACACAAGAACTAGGTTTTTACGAAATTTTAACGTGAATATTGTTAGCTCGAGTTATTTTGTTTTAAATACAATTGTATTTTACTTTTGACGCTCGAGTTAACGGGTAACTAAAATAATTATTGTTTATCTTAAAAATCCTCAGATAATAATAGGTTGAATTATTTTCACTTAATTATAATAAACAGTAAAAGCAAACACATATATTGTAGTACCAAATTCATACATTCTATTCAAAAATTACGGAGGATTAGATTGTTCATTACTCCTACGTCAATTAATTAATTATTTATTTTATAAGAAAACCGTGTTGCCTATAAAACAGGTTTTAAAACTAGTTTAGGGACAGTTTCCCATTATACATCAAACTGTTACAGTTTACACATATGCTTTAAGAATGTTAATAATAAAATTTATTGCGTCGTTGTTTAAGTGATCTGATACTCAGTAGTCTATACTTTTCATCTTGGTCATGAAATAGTAGATTATTGCTCCGAGCGCAAAGTGAGTCATTAATGCACTAGTATTATGTTGGTGCCCGAGCCAACGCGAGGACGCTGAATTAACAGTGCATTAATTACTCGCTTTAGTAAGGTGCGTAATCTCCTTTTCTTTCAACTACATCGCTGTCTATTCCATTTTTTTACTATGGTACATTTTTATACACGCCTTCTTTTTTTTGGCTTTCATTCAGTCGATTTTTATTATAAGCCAATATCTTTTTAAACCATTTCCATACATTATATATGAATCTTAATGAGAGACATTAAATTTCTGTGGTAAATTAAATCAAAATAAAACAGTGCAGTAATGTTATTTCATACAACATTACTGCACTATTTTGGTTCTAAGCAGAAAAAGCGTCCTTTCTGATCGGTTCTATAGTGCTTAATGATAAAATTACTGCGTAGTTGGGAGAAGAACACAATTTCCTTTTCACAATCGACACTTTAATGAACACACCTAATAACAATAGCGCAGAACTTAACACTTGGTCGTGGGTTCGATTCCCACCTCGAGTCTGGGTGTATTATTCATATGTATGTAATTATATATTTCTAAAAAAAAATATTTGTGTATAACAGGCGGCTGTTACCTATAACACAGTCATTAAGTTGTCTACCTTAGGAACAAACGCCCGTGTGTCATATAGTCCTGTATATATTTAATTAAAAAAAAAAAAAGTGGGTTCCGATTAATGTCACTGAGTGATATTAGTCGTGTATTTATAGAGATTATACGAGATCCGAGGATGATGTCAGATCACTCGGTCATCGTAACTCTTCCCGCATCCATATCCTCTGCAGTTTAAGCGGACCTTGTTTCTAGACCGGAATAAAGTCGTAATAGAATTAACAGTAATAATCTCGAAAATGCCAGTGAAATGAAAGAGTTGCTCTTTCATTCGCCAATATTTTATTTATTGCAAAACTAATGAGTTACTTTTTTGTCACAATAGACATTTACTTTTCATCACGATGACAAACAAGTATTTGGCTTCCCTGTAATAAGTAGCTATCTTAGCATATGGACAATTCACAAGTACTTCTTATTGATCTAAAGAAATAACTCCTCTATACTACTAAAATTTTAAGTTAATTTAAACTTCAAATAGTTTTTTTTATGTTACAAAGGGCAAACGAGCAGGCGATTCACATAAGTGAATACCAACATGGCCATGGCCCATGGAGATCTACACCACCAGAATGCTAGCAGTGCGTTGCCGGCCTTTAATGACGACATTAGGCCATCGGGAAGTCTCACAAATCGACCGAAACGCGACAACTGGTACTGGTACCTGGACGCGCCGGTCCAATTTGGCTGCAGACCAAAAAGGTTGCAAGCGTAGTGCTACCTCTAATTAATCTTCTCATATATAAGATTCTCGTGTCACGGGGTGCGTTGCCAAACTCCTTCGAAACGGCTCGACCGATTTTCATGAAATTTTGCGTGCTTATTCTATACTATACTATACTATACTATACTATACTATACTATACTATACTATACTATACTATACTATACTATACTATATGTAGTATACTAAATGTAGTTAATACAAATTTTGGTTTTCCTTTAAACCTGAAACTTGTGTTCTGTTACCTTACAGAATAGATAGAATCATAAGAAAATGCATAATTTTTTTGTAGAAATATTTTTTTACAAATGTTTTTTTTTTGCGCCGTTTTGTAATAGAAGTGTAAAGTGCATTGAAATGTTGGTTTAAGCTAGCTAGTAAGAATAATACTGTAATATAACGTCTTACAGTCTCTCTCCTCCTTGTGTGTCCCACATGGTGGTGTGGTCAGCCAATATAACGTTAAAATTCTTGTAAAGTTTGACGGTTGGAAAAGGGAGGGGGAAAAAATTTGATAATTTAATAAGGGCTTTTTCGGTTTCAAGGTACTTTTACCACCGCATTTTTTGGAAACTATGTTAGTTTCACTTAAATATGATATCAATTTGGTTTCCATACTAAAAAGGTTTTTAAATTTACTTCAAAAAAACTGAATGTCAGTTTTGTGATCTAATAAAACAGAGTTGTAGATAAACAAAAGCATTTTCATTCATTGTTATTTCATTGCACATTTCCTTCAGTTTTAATATGACTCCAACTTACGATACCTTTAAAAGAAAATTATTAAATCTTTCCTTGTTTCTCAAATATTCATAAAAAAAACGTAATAAAAATGTCTTACCAGGCTGGTATGTCTTCTGTTAAATCCAGATATAATATATAAGCGAAGGATCACCTATCAACAAAATCTCCAAAACCGCGGGACGTACAAGCTTGAAATTTGGCAAGGAGTTAGTTTAGTTAGGAGACATCCGGTAAGAATGGATTTTTCGATAGAGGAGGGATAGGGCTCTCGCAATATTTAATTTTACGCAGACAAAGTCGCGGCCAAAAGCTAGTACGTTCTATCAAAATTTTTGGTTAATTGCTACCATTTTTTCTAGATAAATTTAAGTCGCATCGCCGAAAATGTGGTCCAAGCTTTATGTATTATATTAAATTGGTTATAAATTTTAAGTAGCATTTCTGTATTTTGTCAATTTTTGTGTGAAAATACTCTAAGGTAAAGGGCTTTTTTGGTATTTTTTAAGTTATGTTAATTATAATAATAAAGGAGCTTTTTACGTTAATTAATCATTTTCATTTAAGGTGTTAATAAACATAGAATAAGTTTAATTTAAAAAAAAAAAACAACCTTTAAATATACTTTTATTTTAAAATATAGTACGTAACGCGTTTGGGCTTCATTTTCTGCCTCTGAATATATATAAAATTAAAATATCTAGAAAGGACATATTTTTTTAAATATATGAAATACTATATCTACAATACACAATACAAATATAGCACATTTACATAAGAGCTATATTGCGCGGACATATTTAACACCTATATGCAAATAGACATATTTAACATTCATTTACTAATTTAGAAGACGTTGCATGTGTGCTGTTATTATTCTGTAAATATAATATACCCGTCAAATAATGTATTTTTTTATAAGTCTAAAAATAATAAATAGTTTTTTGAACTCGGCGTTTGCCAGCGAGCTATGGAGCGTAGCAAGAATGCACCACACAGACAGACAGAATAAAGAACACAACACTACGCTTCAAAACATAAATCGCCTGTGTGGCCCAAAAAGCGGCCAAGCTAAAGCACGATTGGGCTGGACATGTCTGCCGCATGCTGGATGATCTTTGGGTCAAAGTATCTACCTTATGAACCCCAGATGAGCAACGTCATCGCGGCAGACCAAGAATGAGATGGAGGAATGACTTGGATCGTTATAATGGAGGAGTTTTGAGGAGGTCGTGGCCTAATCAGTGGTCGGCATTTGAGTCGATCGCTAAGTTAAGTTGCTCTGGCTGCGAATATTAAATGGATATTCTATTTACGTTTAAGTAGTGAAAATAAAGCTCGTAGCAACTGATCGCAGTGGTTGGTTTGTGACGGAGCGCGGCGGAGCGCGAACACTAAGCTTCGTTTGTGCATGTGTTTGTTCTCACTCATCTACTAAATATAGCATAGAGATTTATGAATCAGTAACAATAACCGTATAGAACAACTGAATGGTGTCTCGATTGTTTTTTGCATTTACAGTAAAAAAAGTCAATGTAGGATATCAAAAGATTAGCATACCTACTACGGATTACACTGGTCAATTGCAAATTGCCTAGGCACGATTACCAAGATACGATCTTGAATGAATGAATATGGTATTTTCTTATGTCGGAGCCTGACATAGCTTTATTTTCATGATCATTTCAATGATCATGTAGTGTGGCCAGGCATTTTGTGTAGCTGCGCAAAGTTTTTTAGAGTTTTGTAGTCTTCAAGGACAAAAATGTACAAACAATTTGAGCTATGTTTGGCTCCTACATTCGAAACACTGATACACCGCAAGCAGCAACTGCTTCTACTGACAAATTAAGTAGTATATGAGGCAGTAAATACCTTGAAATCGCACGATTGTAGACTTTGGATTAATATGATTGTGTAATCTCAAATTCTAAAGCAATAGTCGATGATGAAATTAACCTGTCAAACGAAGTCCTCCGAATACTGCCAGAAGCATTCAGATATTCGAGCCATTTTACGTTGAATTTGGACAAATGAAAAGAGCTGCGGTATATAGAGGTAACCGCAAAGCTCAAAGTGGGACTCTCCTTGCACCTTGGAAATGTTGGTGTTATTATTCTTTTTAAATAAAAAGCCTTAGTAACAATTACAACCTCTAATCAGATTGGTTTTTTGACTCGCTTTGACAACCATACGTTTTACGGCCGCTCTCGAATGGCCGCCCACCAATTTACATTTTTTCATTCCTCAAATTCCAGGTCACAAGTCCCGGGCACTGTTATGGTTCCTTCCTCTGCAACGCGCCGGACCCGGCACCTGCGCAGTGAATCCATGGAATGCTAAGAAATTCGTCTCTCTATGTCGGACTAATTATCTAGAAGCATTTTTCTGTACGATACGTAAAGTCACACAACTCCCACACACGCAAAATGATGTATCTGTGTCTCTGCCATCTAGTACATAAGATCGATCAGCATCACATAAAAACATGTAGAATTATGGTTACTGCAGACTAGCAAAGCCTTTAACTAAATTAACTTCAAACTTGGCAAACATAAAACATTCCATGAAGAACCATTTAAGGCTGGATTTATTGTTAGTGCTCTTCAATAGAGGTTACTTACCAGAATTTATAGATCATAATATGATACTTTAAAGATGTCTCGAAATGACCCCGAATTAATGGCGAAAGAACACAATAGCTTAGGTATGAAAATTTCCTCGATTTTGGCATATTAACAAAACCTTTTAAACAAAAATATTTGTTAAATGAGAAGTAGACACTAATGGAGGCGCAGTGTGTTCAGGTCATAGAAATAGTATGATCTGTGTTTCAAACGCTTCTAGCGTTTGAATGTTGTGGTGAATAGTTGATGCGGATTAAAAAAATCAGCTAAAAAGAATATGTAAAAGAGAATAAAGGGCAAAGATTATAAGCCATCTTTTATAAGATGACAAATTAGTCATATATTTTAGAATAAAATCTAGTTTTGTACAAAAGTTACCGTTTCAGAATCAGCACTGCACAGAAAAATCGAATGTGGTTTATGATGCACTGAGTAAATTTTATAAGTAAAAATTCCTCGTAATAAAAATTTCAATAAAATAAATAATAGTAAAAATAATAATAGAAGGATTTCTTTAGGTTACAGGGGGCAAACGAGCAGGCGATAAGTGACTACCAACGCCATGCCTTCTTGGAAGGAAAAATTTCAAAATGGAGTCGACAATACCCCAACGGCGGTGGGGTTTGAACCGGGTACCTTGCGGATTTCAGTACATACCTTATACCGTTGAGCTAACTCCTTGCTAAATTTCATCATTGTACGTCCCGCGGTTTTCAAGATTTCGTGTTAAGTCACCTTTTATGTACCTACATATACAAATTGATTTAGTATCAAAATATTTTAACATATAATGATACTTAGGTAACCATCTCTCGTTATTGGTTAAAATGTAATGTTAAAGTTAGTTAATCCGTCTCTTTCAGTTGCACCGGGCCGTGAGTGTGGTCACCCTACCGTGTGTTTTTGCCGCGCAGCCTGATTGAAAAGGTCTAATTGCAAACACCGCATTCAGCAATCAAAGTCGCTCGCACCATCAATTCGCACAGTAAAAGCTGTCGCCAATTTGTAATTAGCAATAATTACACAGCTTTACATATCACGTACTAACTACACCTAGCAGGCTTTGAATACAATCTTTGAAAGCTAGTATATATATATATGTCTACCAACTATAAACTAATGCCTTGTCAAATTCCATCTTTGCACGTCCCGTGGTTATAGGGATTAAGTGAACTTCAACCTTTATATTGAGTGTAAAAGACATCGTACCCGATACGCATCCCATGGGTTCAGTACATGATTCTAGACTTCCCAGTGGTGAAATTTTTTGTCGGCTATTACTTGAAATGTACAATTTTTTTTACCATTTCTTTTAACTGAATACTGTATTACTATTAGTCCCAATGCGATTTTAAGTCAGAAACAAACAAATTTCTCCAACATTTTTATATCAAACCGCAATGTAAATAAAATTTACAAGTACGTAACAGGGGTAGTGCGGCGCGGGTCGGTGTATTTTTTTTTTTTTTAATTTTATGTTACAAGTGGGCAAACGAGCAGGCTGCAGGCACCGAAGTGCCTACCGGCGCCCATGGACATCTGCACGACCAGAAGGCCAGCAGATGCCCTAATAGTACGCGAATGCGCGATTCAAGCGAACTTCATTTGTAAGAATGTGCGATCAAGCAAAAAACGATATTAATGTCACAAAGTTGGAATAAACGCTGTTTGTTTCTTTCTTTCTTTCTTTCATGTGTAAGAAGGCTTGACAACATGACGGCGATAGCGCGATTGGTACGTTTGAAATTCTGTTCTAAATTTGAAATATTTATTTTTTTCCGTTTAGGAACCGGGAAACAAAAGAAACTGAAAAATAGTATTCAAAAATAGTAATTATTCATTTCAGCGCATCATCAAAAAAAGAATTGAAGCTGAAAGCTATAATAGTTAAAGCTATATTATTATTTTTTTCAAATTATTAGACTGAATAGTTTTTTACTGTTTTCTTATCGTGCTTCCGTAGAAAATGGACAGTATTTGAATTATTTTTTGCGGATTTTATTTAGATCTTATGGTTGCATAATATTATTATCGCGCTTTGCTTTTTGTATTTTAAATTAAAAAGTGTTTTATAATGCTGTTGTTTTTATAGCAGTAACAAGTGAACTTTCCCTAGATATTTAGTGTGATATAACATCGTTTTGTGTGATAAGAGTGATAGTGAATGTGTTCTTTGTCTGTGATAATGGAAATGAACCAAGGTGCGGCGCAATGCTGTGATATAATTAGATCAATTATTTGATACAAGCTATGATAAAAGATCAACTATGCTCCATTTTGGATTTATTGGACTTGAAGTGCTTTTTTTTTTAAGTTTTTCACGTTTAAAATTTTAGTCCCTGTTATGCTCAGACCTTTTTTTAAGTCGTGAAAAAGGTCTTTTTATTCATCATTATGTATTTGAATATAAATATAATTTTAAGAAAAAAAATTTAACTTAAATAAATTCTTAAATGATCAATTTATTGGAAATAAAGTATAGTCAATTTATGATATAAATTAATAATTATTAACAATTAAATATGAAACCTATATATACATAATAATTTAAATCCTGCAACTATTAGTAACTTACTCTTTACAAAGAGAACTACATTGATGAAATTAAAATAATTAATTTGCTTATAGACACGGTCGAGCCGTTAAGTAGGTAACACTGGCCATATTGTTTAAGGTATTGAGGTAATTTCAATGGGTTCTGTAGTTCTTTAGAGTTATTGATTTTTAATTGTTTGCGTTATGTTTTACAAGAATATAATTCAATCAAATTGAATAATAAAAAAATATTTTATTATTCAATCTTTTTCATCTACACATCTAATACCAAAAGATTTGTGTGTAATTTGTCAAAAGTCAATAATCCAAATTTATTTTACGTCATTTGTATATACTAGTATATATGACTGTCTATTCTTACTGTTATCAATTGTTTATTATAATTTTTTTGACTATTTATCAAATGATAAAAGCAAATGCGGCTTATAGTGTGCTATCAGTACATAACTTAGTGTTGCAGGAAGTTTAGCATAACAATGCGGAATATATCAAGGTCTATGCATAATTTCACATAATCATGCGCTGATCACGTGAGATACTTTCTGATAAGCAAGCAAGCTACTGATAAGCAAGAGATTACTTACCGTGTGCATCCTCGATTCTTGTAAGGAACCGACCGGTAATATTGAAATAAAAGAAAAACTTTTTATCTAAAAATCATATTATAACATTTGTTTTTATATTATAAATATTTTTGATACTCTCAAAATTACCTACTTGAAAAAACGATAGTTTATTTTTAAAAGCCTTATTGGAAACATTAATTTTTTTTAATAAACATGAAACACAATTAAAAAATACTAATAAACAATCATCCCAATAATTTTTTTTGGTAACACAATCTAGCAAATAAATAATTTTATTTTGAATTTTTCCATAGAAGTTCCAATAAATAAAATCTTCCAATTAATACTGAAAAAAAGTGTTTTTTCATAAGATAATAGAATACTTTAATGTGTAGTACAAATCGATACAGCATAGAACCTAAAATTTGGCAACACGCAGCGATATGCTTGACCACTTCAAACAGCGCTATATTACAAAACACAATATTGTATTGTACACCAAAGAAAGCGGAATTTTATTATTTATTATCTCTATTTTGGTTTAGCGGATCCGGCAGACGAAGTCTTGCCCGAACTTTGGCTCGTTTGCTAATAGTCAGTTCTTCTTCTTGGCGTTTTACTGACAGACTGTACTTATATTTGGCCATGTAGATAGACCCTACAGTTTCGAAGCCCAAAATGAGGCAACATTCATTGCTCGATCTGAGGCGGCGATTAAGCCCTCCTGCGTGCAAATATTGGGGCACGCAGAGCATGACATAAGGTGAATAAATAATAGCCAGTTAACTAATCTCCTTAATGTCTTTTCAATTAAATTTGAAACTGGTCCAATGTTTTATGAAATAATAATTTGAAATGGCACGTCAGTCGAAAAATCTAGTACGAATGTCATCTATTTTATGTATTCTGAAGTAGCGACGATTTCTGCGCACTTTATGTAGTTTAAAATAATCTCTAAATTAATCTTTAGACTTTTCCCCTAATTTTTATTTTAAACCTTCCCTGAAATAAGGTAAATGCAACGAAATGAATGAACAAAATTTAATTCTTCCAGCTGTTTTCGAGCTTTAATAAGACTAACGAACAATGATTGTTTTCTATAGATATAGACAGATAGAAAGAATAGAATAAATAATAGATATAGATTGTCTTGAATAATTTCTGATATTTTGCACAAAACCCTTATAATATTAGAAAAAATAGAAGGTAGAAATTATATAATAGGCATGATAAAGCGAAAGTTAAAGTTAAGGTGGAAATATCTTATTTATGGTAGCATTTTTAATACCACTTTTGTTTTTTTTATCCGAGCATTGTTTAGCTAAGTGACTACCGATGCACGACATTAAATTAATTAATTAAAAATCATATAATACAGCGATATGTTACAATTAACTGCCTTTCGAAAATAATCACCCAGCCAACGAGTTATCAGCAAGGTCCAGCTAAGTGACCTTTTAAAAAGTGTTCGAGTTTCGGTGGAATTTAGCTCAGAGGTCGTTCCAATAAAACTGATCGAGTAATTTTCATTTTTACAAAGTATAGTTCCGTTAAACTTAAGTCCTTGGCTATGCAGAAGTAGATTTAAGATGATTGATTGATACATGATTGATAGATCAGTTGATTGACGTTTGTGTGCGGTCTTCCGTTTCCAAATCAGTACAATATGAATATCTATTAGTATAATAGGCTAAAGCAGAGGTGAAGAATTTATGATTAAGAAAATAAAAGGATATCAAGTGCCAGCTTAAGTTGTAAAGTATAACATAATATGACGTTTCATAATATCTTTATAGTACATTGTTAGTATTTGTACTTTGTTGCAAAGATTTTATCTTGCACATAGCTCTTATTCAGGCTCGCAGGTTAGCCTTCAATAAAACAACTGTCAAGATTATACTCGGGAATAATTTGTAGGCTCTACCTGACGCCGAGCACGTGCGGCCGTTTGCCACGTAATCTGCGAGTCGTGCAAAGTAACAAAACACTTTAATTCGCTGCAATACGTAAATCAAAACCATTAAACGCCTTTGGTATGCAGAGATTAAGGGCCTCCTTCTTGAGTAATTTTGAAGTATCAGGAATATTTATTTCTTAAGTAAAACTCCTCCTTTTCGAGCGTTAGAGTAAACTTTCAAGGACGTGAGAAAATACGCGTTAGACAAGACATGTTACTTATAAGTAACTAACACTAAAATATCTAAGAATAAAAACTAATATTTCACCTTCCACAAGTAACTTTTGCGACTTCTAAAATAAAAAACTATCACCGATTTTTCATTCTAATGTCGAAGCCAGACGTAGCTTCATTTGAATGATCATGTAGTGTTGCAGGGGACTTGTTGTAGCTGCGCAAAGTTTTGTAGTACTTTGTAGTCTTCAAGGACAACGAATATACAAACATTTTGAGTTATGTCTGGCTCCGGCATAAAAGATAGAGAAAGAAACCAGGTGAAACGGGCCCTTATGCTATTTTTCTTACTAGCCTTGACTTTTAAATAGAATGTTGAATAGCTTCATACTTTTGCGTCCAGCAAGGCCGGAACTCAGAACTAAATACTAAATTACGGACAAGCAACAAATATAATGACGGACTGGATAGAAGATAAAGAATTTACTATTAGCTTAAAATTGAAAAAGAAGAAAGAGGAGTGGAGGAATATAAATATTTTTGTCAATATATAACAGAAATTATAATGATAACGAATTTGTAAAAAAATGTTTTATCTTTTCGAGTAATAATAAAAGTTATGTCGGACTAAAATAATTTAACGGTCCCAAAAATAATAAAAAGCTAACTATAGTTATTAAAAAACGGTTTTTAAACTCACGCGTATGTTAAATCGGAATTGCCCGAATAGTGTCGAACTCGCCCGAAGTTCTTCTTCATGAGCTAACTATTAATTCCGCTCACGAAAGTTTAAATTAAAAAAAAATTAACACGATGATTGGCGACGGATCCCTTGATAAAATACTTGAGTTTACATATTCATGACTGCAACCAAAACCTTGAATAGTGAACATGAAAATATGAGTCAGGTTAAGTCACTTCATTGCGTGTCATGATATAGGATATCTTGGTGATAGGTGGGCGGATCACGGACACTGGATGTTTGTAATTCCAGACCGCCCTACACTACCGTCAACCTGATATGTAGGGATACCATGCTGTACTAAGACTATCATGATATTTTACTCTAGATCAGTCTTTCCCCAAGTGGGCGATAACGCCCCCTTGTGGGCGCTGCAGGTCTCAAGGGGGGCGGTAAGAGACCCAAGTTGCGGGTTATAGGGTACCCGGACTCGCCGGCCCAATTCGGCTACAAGCATGGCGCTACCTCTAATTACCCTGGTTCTGCAATATGCAATTAAAAATATTTTGTAAGATTATGTATTAAATATATTTATATTCTTATAATAAATAAATTATTCTCAGGTGTGTAGAATCTGTCTTTCCATGAATGTTAAAATGTTCCACATGTCAGAACAAAAATTGGGACTCATGTATGAAAAGATTGTTGGTGTTCCTGTAAGTATATAAAAGAATTTTATAATAATTATATATTACGCGCTGACCTGACAGATGTTGTCTTGCACAAGTAATGGCTGGTCTGCTATTAACCAATCTCCATTATGCCTTTTCCATACACACACTGCCTGTATATGTGAACAAAGAATAATTTAACATATCAACTTAGTCAAAGAGTCTAGTACGAACATCATCTATCTGAAGTGATTGGACTTCAGTCCAAATCTGAATTTTTTTTTGTATTTTTTAAATAATAATCCTAAAGTAGACTTTTCCCTTTCTTTTGGTTCTTTTAAACCTTCCCCGAGATAAGAGGAATACAACAAAACAAACGAAATTCAAAAGTGTACAGCCATTTTTTAGTTTTAGCTAGTCTATACAAGCCCTATGTCTAGTCAACAATTGATTTTTATACATAGGCTGTAAAAGACATCGTACCGCAAACTTTGCGATATCATCTCGGAAATGAGAGGTTACAGATATTGTCGTCCTCATCCCATTCTTGAGCGCGCAATGTATCGTGAACGTTGGGAAGCAATCGTCAACAAAATGTTGACACCCAAAACAAGTCACCAACCCGTGCCGCTCTACCCAAGTTTTATTTACATTGCGGTTTGATCTAAATGTCAGATAGTAATCATGATATTATACAGTATTTGGTGAACTAAACTGGTAAAAAAAATTGTACATTTCAAGAAAAGGCCGACGAAAAATTTCACCGCTGGGGGGTTTACTGTTTTTATTGTTATTTTTTTCGTTACTTATTAACTATTTTTAGATTGTAGTCTTAGAATTGTATGCATGTTAGTTTGTGGCATCGTAGATTTTAAACGGATGGTCCAGTTTTGATGTGATTTTTTTTAAAATCTGACGTTACTGAGATGGTTTTTAGCTGATGACTTGTTCAGATATTCCAAGGTTATCAGTACCTTTTGGTAGCTTTTTTTTTTATATTACAAGGGAAAAACGAGCAGGTTACTTAAGTATCTACCAATGCCCATGGACATCTGCACCAACAGGAGGCTCACTGGTGCATTACAGACCTTTACAGAGGGGCCATCGGCATTTGAATTTACGCGGTCACCCGAGATTTCTTGTATCAGGGGCGTCTTAACGTATCTTTATATTATTCTATATATTTATGTTGCACAATAATATTCAACTATATATAGAAAAGTAAAAAGTCACTTAACACGAAATTTCGAAAACCGCGACACGTTAAATGATAAAATTTGGCAAGGTGTAAGTGTATAGGCATAGACATCCGCTAAGAACGGATTTTGTAATAGGGCCATATTCATTTATCTACCGGCTCTCGTAAGTTTAAGCGAGCAAAGTCGCGGGAAACAGCTAATATTAAATTAACCAATCCCTTTGAAATTAAAACGGATTAAAATTAATCATAGAGATCTTAATTCCTGAATATAATTTTCTGAGTGTCATAATGTAGGCGATTTCAAAATAAATTGGCCCGTTTCTGCTGAAGTTATTAATGTTTAAGGCGGGCGGGAGTTATTAATAAGAAATATTTATCGTAAGCTATAGACCTGTAATACAACTAATTGTTTTGCTATCTCGTATTATATTTGTATAAAGAGTGGTGTGTAATCCGCTTTTCTAATTAGAGGTAGCGCCATGCTTGTAGCCGAATCGGGCCGGCGCGTCCGGGTACCAGTACCCCTTTCTCACATGAGAAGATGCTGCAAAACGAAAGCTACCTCTAAAAGCAACCAATTTTGGTAGAGGAATGACTAAATTATACTTACGTGATATATACAAAATGAGTAAAACAAAGCTATTTCTCAGCAAAAAGCCGCAGCTTATCCCTCATAGCCATCCAATAATAACATAAGCTATGCACATTAAGTGTTGTCTATCGCTCCCTAAGCTGATGGAACATATTTGATGGCAAATTAAATACTTTCTTTTTGCAAAGTTAGTAAATACAGTTTAATTTTTGTTTTAAATGAAGTAACGGTACTACAAGCGCGTATGGGCGGCGGCAAATCGTTCCAACACTTAGCGGCGGCAAACTTAAAACTTCTTAAAAAAGACGCTTTTTTATAAGGTACTGGCATCATATGCTTAGTACAAAAAGCCTTGGAGCTCCTTGTACGAACAGAGTAACCCGATTCTGCCCAGCTCAGTTTATTGAACATAGAATAACAAAAATATAACTATTAATCTCGCTCGCAAGATAAAAATAAATACGTTTCGTGAGCTTTATGCATCTTGTTTTATCAGATAAATACTTAAGTTAAAGGATTTCTGATTACACCTCTTATCGTGGCGAAGGAGGTAATCCTGGTTTTTAGTAGATAGTCCGGCAAACTGTGACACTCCGGCAAACACTGACATAGAGACTGTGCTTGAGTGTCGCGTTAAGTGTCAAGTGGAGTGCGTACACGCATTTTCCAAGAATATAAAAAAATATATTGTTACTGAAATTTCTTAAGTAATTTGTTAAACTACTCAATTTAATATTATATTTTACTACTTATATTCGTAAAGTCACAATTGAAGCTAAAAATATTTTCAGCTTAAAATATCACGTAGGCGACGTTCCTTTTAACGTGAGTCAGAATACAACTTTTCATATCATAACATTAATTTATCATCGGTATTAATATAAACCGAGTTACATTTGCGTACAGGATAAATTTTGAATGATCATTTCAATGATCATGTAGTGTGGCCGGGGACTTTGTGTAACTGCACAAAGTTTTATAGAACTTTGTAGACTTCAAGGGCAAAAATATCAAACACTTTGAGCAATGTCTGGCTTCGGTATTATAATATTTTTTCGCTTGTAAATAATTGAATATAAGGTTTTGAAATATATTATACTACAAACAGTTCATTCAAGAGAGATTTAAACAATTCTTTTTACCAAGTAGTCTTTAGGATTTCATTGTATAGAATATCTTTTCAAAAGGAATTTAAGTGAGATATTGAGGGTTGCCACTAAATGTACTGTTAGATTATACTAAATTATTACCGGTGTCTAATAGTAAATCTTGGCTCACTGGTCATTTATACAAATTTGAAAATAAGCATATCATTATCTAAACGGGTCGTCTAGGTGACCCGTATTGAGCTTATGACTTTTTTTCTTCAATGAATTTATTCATAAAAATAAAATAAAAAAGTTCTTCGTGCAAAAATGCAGTGTTGCTGTGTTAGATACAATCATAAAGAAAAATGTGTAAGTCAAACTAAAAAAAAAAAATATTTTAGCTTCTTGGCCCAAAAGAAAGTCTGTCTACCATTATTTTTGGACTGACTTCATAAAAGAAGGAAATTACCTCCGTCTTTAGTGTGTTACCTCAGAACTTTCAACTAGATGAACCGATTTTGCTAAACCCTTTTTTTGTTTGAAAGCTGGTGGTGTCCGTGGACCGCCCATTTCAATTTGGCTTAGTTCTGACAATTGAAATTCGGTTTTTTTTTTAAAGAAAGATAGATTATTTTATCAACATATCACATTAATTCGAAATATTTCGTAAAAGCGCCGCCACCCCTGCTAGAACAAGACGTAAAATAGTTGACAAGTTCACAGTTTTAAATTATACGTGCAGGACATCAGATAAATTCGGCGTCACAAAGCGGGCCAGGGGATAAATTACCAGTTTTACAATACTTTGCGCAGTTACACAAAGTCCCCGACCATGCTACATGATCATTGAAATGATCATTCAAATGAAGCTATGTCTGGCGCCAGCGTAAGAAACTTCGAAAATATCCTGAACTTGTATTTTTATTTCAATTAAAAAGTTAATAGAAAGCAAGTATAGTTATGATGATATACTACGAAAATGTTTGTTTTTTTTGTAGAAGTTATAACTTCTACAAAAAAAAGAAACAGAAAAATGCTAGGGTCTTTCAGGGCCAATATACACATAGTTAATTCTTCTCAAAGGTTGTATGTCATAATTACGAAACCAAATGAAATCATGGCTAGGCGCTTTAACTGGCCTTAAGAAACTACCGTAGGACATGGAAAGGAAGAAAGAGTCAAGTTTCTTCTTTCTTACGTTGTTTCTATGTCTTTCTTTCTTTTTAAAACATCGGGATTCGATGCTCAAATCCAAGCCACTTAAGACGTGTGCACCCAAATAGGTGAGCAAGGACACACAGAGTCGGTATTCCTTAACAATCAACCTACATGTCTCCAACGCGACAGCGCGACGACTAAAGAGGATAGTGTTGGCCAGAGAGTGACATTAACGGAGAAAATATGAAAAGATCTTTGCCCAGCAGTGGGACATAACGCGGTTGGAAGACAGTTGTAAACCTGAAATATGGTCTCCACTACACAGGTGTACCTAGTGTGGAGACCGTCAGCAAAATAGTGGACTGCAATTTTTTTTTTAATTATTGGAATACGAAGACCAAACTCTCATACCTACAAGACGAACCTGCTTAAGTAATACTGTGGAATCTATACAAAAGTGATTAATGTATAAGTGGGGCCCATTTGTGTTCATTTAAGACCCCCTCTCCCCATTTTAATGGATAAGAACTTAAGCTAAAAATTAATTCATTGTCTCTCACGTTCCATCCGTGAGCGGGTCCCGTACTTACTTCGTCCTGTCACTGAGTAATGCGATTGTGATTGTGTGGGTTTTGGGGACTACGTCAGACGGCATTCTGTTATCTTACCTCCCCCCACATCCACATCCCCTGCAATTTAAGCGGACTCTGGTACTAGACCGGGATAACGCTAGGAAGAAGAAGAAGTTACTGCTTCTTATTCTTACTAGCGTTATCCCGGTCTAGTACATTACTATGTGAAGCATGTTCATTTTTTATTATAACTTAAATTATAACGTTTTCTAACATAACGTCACTGAATAAAGCAATTTTTAGTATGCGTAAGTCATTACGTCATTAACATTATGAACAACATTTTTTATATAATAAGTCGAAAAAGTCAAGAAACCTTACTAAATGCGGAAACATTAAATCTGTTTTTGTTATCGGTTGTTGCCCTGTGGCAATCGTTGCTTCACAGAAAAAAAACTTCAATGCGAATGCACCTTAACATGCCAAATTATATTATAATTTGGCATACGTACATGATTGTTCTTCCCTTAATTTTTAAGCCCAGATTTCCGTTATGGGTCGTAAATTATGTATATGAAATTATCTTTCACTAAAAGTCCTATCATAATTGAATAAGCCGTTCGTCATCACCCATACCTCAAGAATATCCAATATGAATAATTTAAAACTTAATAGTAGATGAATAAGAGAAAAATATTATACTTCAAGCAGTGCTACCAACTTTTAAAATTCAAATTACCATATTCCATAAACAAATATTCTTTTTTTTGTGCTGTATTGAAGACTCGATGCCTCCTACGTAAAAAATCATAAGCCAAGTTTATGTCATGTTCATTTTTTACATATTCTAAATTAATTTTATTACTTCTATCAACTGTGTTAATTTCAAAGGAAAGTATTGTTAAGTATTTTACTTTGTAATTAATACAGTTATTAGAACTGATCAAGTTCATCTAGAAAACGTAAAAAAGTGAACATGACAAATCTGGCTTATCTCCTTTATTTTAAAAGATCTATCCAATGATACCCCAAACGAATGACTTGAATGAAAAAAAAATCAGCTCCACTTCACATGTCTGGAAGCCAAAATGTTAAATTATTATTATTTAAGACGCTAACAATAAAATCCACACGCAACACATAACAGTACCAAATTTAATGCTAAATGCATAATTGTGGATGTTCATAATTGTAGAAGTTAGTTAGGGCAGACAGACTGGCGGGCGCACGGAATGACGGACGGACTCAGAGAAACTATAAGGGTTCCTTGTAATACTACGGAAGCCTAAAAATTGATCTCATTATAAACTAATAAGTATATGAAAAGAAATTAAGCAAAAAAGCTGTCGCCTGAACCAGTGCCTCAAAATATCGATACCAATGCTCTCGTAAGTACGCTATAATAATTTTAAGAGACAAACATAATTTCACATATCTTCTCATTCTTCCCTTCTGTTTCATTTTTCTCCTCTTCACTTTGCGCTAAGTAACTCTTTCCTGGGTTTTCTCTAAGTCTAGATTTAGGTTTCCAATTTTATTTTGATATTCAATCACAGTATTTTTAAGTGTTTGGGAACTTTAAGGGCAATTTTCACTAGGTCCCCTTTCTGTTGGATGTAGCTAAAGTATCCTATTTTCGAGTATTTTATAATCGGAAATTAATTTGAAATTATATAACAGGAGAACATAGCTGAAGTTATTCATTTAATACCATATAACTATATTCTCCATAATAAGGATGGGGATAATACAATTGTGTTACATATGGATGTGGGATTTAAATTTCATGAAGTCTAAAATGTAGAAGGCTGTTCTATACATCGCGCATGCATAATAATCGTTGTTTCTACTCTATTACGTAACGTAGCAACATATTAGTAGATTTTAAAATATTTACTGTGAAAAACATATACAAACGTATATGTTTTTCACTCAGGTTAGCCCTGCCAGATAACAACATTAAACTTTGTTTTCCAGATTGCGACACACACACTCGCACATGGTATATGTGTGCGTTTGTGTGAGTGTGTGTGTAAACCAAGGGTCACTACAAGTGATTTCAAAAATGGCGGCAACGACTACTCGCTCCACTATAAACGGACATCCTGTTAGAATATTTTTGCATTCATTAAGATGTCATTTGTCAATCATCGAAGTAATATAAACGATAAGAAGATTAATTAATAAAAACTACTTGAAAATAATAGTAATTGAATAATTTAGGTCTCAGAACGCAATCTAAATTATTCAATTACGATTATTTTCAGTTTAGACTTCATTGGGCCACGTATAATTAGATGGTGTTAAGCAATCGGAACAAAGCACATTTTTTAAAATTAAATACAACGGCCAAGTACGTGTCAAGACAGGATTATAAAAAGGATTCTGTATCTGATAAACGTATTTGTTAAATAACTTCAAGAGCTATTGAGCTATTTTGTTCAAAATAATTTAATTTTTAGCATGTTCTATCAACATGGACAATTTCAAGAAATGGCAGGGGGGAGGGCACCTTGCGGGCGGACAGAGCGATACTATAAGTGTTCCTTCTTTCACCTAATTTCACGCGGACAAAGTCGCGGGTACAGCTAGTAATGTATAAAATAATGGTGATGATTTTTTTTCATATTTATTTTATATAAATAACTATAAATTCTATTTCGTACCAAGAGACATATTAATGGAACGCCTCAGTATTTTCGAATTTGAATTTTTCGCGTTGACACACTATTGCTTAAAACCATCCAGTCTAAAAAATTTCTAAACATAATGGGTACCATTTTGATTCTACAGTCTGTCGGACCATATATAATTGTTAATAATTTATTAGAATATATGTATATTCCTAAATATAATTAAAGTTTTTGTCCATAGAGTTTATAAACGAGCCTTAATATAATAGCTGGACTGAACGTATGATAAAAATCCGAGGACGAATGCTTGCGGTCGCGGTTACGTGAACTCGATCTGTTGTGTAAAAATATAAGATTAACTTAACATACTTAACTTGATTATACTTTCGTTATCCTTATACATATTATAAAACAAAGTTCAAGGCCTCGTCTGTCTGTCTGTCTGTTCGTGATAACTCAAAAACTACTCAACGGATCGTCGTGCGGTTTTTACCAATCGATAGAGTGGTTCTTGGGGAAGGTTTTACATGTATAATATATACATATTATAGTAGATGAAAGCCGAGAATTTGAATGATTTGTAACGTGATGTCGTAAAAAATGTATCTTTGTGCGGCTTACATTGCGTGCGCTAATTAAACCATACGAGATAGGGCAAAATATTGTACTACGGAAGTGTATATCTTAAATGGATCTATAAGAAAGTCCCCGATGACATATGTCTATCTCCTTTGTATAACATTTTACATATGAGTAATAAACTACTTGCGAAGCTTTTTAACGAATAACGTGTTAAACCTTATCCATTCAAATGCGCTATACTATACATTTCATGCAGATCAAAATAGCCCTTTACAGCATATAATTAAAATGAATATCTTAGAAGATATGAGAGATTTAAAATACAAAGTCAGAACGGTCGGAGGGCCGGCGGGCATATGTGTAGTGAGCGACCAATAGATGGCGCTGTTTTGATATTCAATAGTAAGAGTAAGTCAACGTTACGGTAACGGATGCGACTTAAGGACCTTCAAGAAAAGAGCCTTTCTCAAAGGCCGGCAACGCATCTGCGACCCCCAGGTGTTGTAGTTATCAATGGGCGGCGGTAGTCACTTAGGTGAACCGCCTGCTCGTTTGCCCCTTGTTATATATTAAAAAAAAAAAGTTCGGACAGAACAACGTCTGGTAAAAAGCTATATTAAAAATGCTAAATTTTAGTACATATTGTATTGTTTTATTTAAATTTTAGTACTTCACGTCCCCGAAACTAAGATCGTCGTATTGTCTCCCAGAGTTTGTCTCCAGTTAGGTAAATAAAACAGACGTTGGCCGACGCAGAATGTATCTCTTCGGCGTGGTCTATCCAAGGCCGGAAGACTACGGTTACTTCAGGTTGTAGGGGAACTGCTTGTTAGAATTTTTTTTAGCCTTGTAGCTGTAGGAATAAGAAAAAGGGCTAGCACAAAAGATTCAGCTGGGTCGACGTGTATCCGCAGTGCGGGCCCCATCGTAGATAATTAATAAATAAGATATCAATAACTTGCTGGATATCAGTAGCGCGAAATTTTTTCATTCAATATTTTTTATAGGAAAAATCCATTTCAACTTTCCATTTCATTTTTGTTTTTCGTTACTATTTTTTTTTCATCCATTTTTTTATACCAGTAAATCATATTCCATGTATTTTCATTGTCAAATACATGGAATATGATTTGCTAGTACTTATAAAACTGTACTTTCTATTCCCTACATATACGGAATTAGTGAAGTGAGATTAGTGCCATGTTCAGATTCCAGAGCATGTCTTGTTGGACGGAACGAGTACTTCAGCAACTTAATGCAAAGAGTAATCCATAGGATAGAGAACGATGTGTATTGGTGCAATTTGAAAATTGAGGACAGAGAACAAACTTTTAAGTAAGCTTAAAAATGTTATTAATTTTTTAAGAATACTTGCAAATGGGTACGGGTCTAATGCCGGAGCCAGACATAGCTCAAAGTATTTATACATTTTTGTCCTTGAAAACTATAAAGTTCTAGAAAACTTTGCGCAGATACATAAAGTCCCTGGCCTCACATACACATACATGACCATTGAAATGATCATTCAAATGAAGCTATGTCTGGCTCCGGCATAACAGATACTTCTAGTAGGATCATGCCAGATTCGGCTAGGCAGGGGAAGGAACACTGGCAGTGAAGGTGAGTGTTAGAGATCACTATATCGGGGGATAAAAAAGGGGGGTTTAAAGTTACTCCTGACTTTAATTAGCCATTAATTTAATCAAGGCTTTACTTGTAGATGGTGAAAGAGCCTTTAAGCTTATAATAACAAACTTTGCTTCATTGGGATCAATCCATCACGGCTGTCAGGTGTATTGTATGCAATAAACCCAGCAGTATTAGCGGATCGATCAGCGGTAGGGAATGACTGTTGATATTACTTGTATAGAATTTTAATTAAACTCAAAAGGACTAAAAAATGGCCAAGAGTGTGTTAATACATGCTTATATAGAAGGGTTCCGTATCTGATGCGCTATAAACGTATTTGTTAAATAACTTCAAAAGTTGTCGTCCAATTTCGTTCAGAATAATTTTCCTAATGAGTTTTTACCATGTTCTATCAATATGGAAAATTTCAAGTCTCTGCGTCTAATAGTTTGGAAATGCTGACGAACGGACAGAGCGAAATTATAAGGGTTATTTGTAGTACTACAGAACTCTAAAAAGGTATCTATATGATATTAATTATATAATTTGACTATTTTGTGACACGAACTGTGACATAAAGGACAGCGATAATTGTCTTAAGAAAAGTTACAGTATATGTACATATTAAGAAGAGAAGCGAAAACTTTCGGTACCATTTTAGGAAAGTTGCGCAGACGGAGGAGTATTTAGTTTAGCAGAATTATAGTTTATATAGAGGAAGGTGTGCGAATGCCAATATTTTTATAAAATATTCTTTATTGATACATTAAATTATTAAAATAGAACCTCACGCACACCACTGCCAATTTACACACACCATATTCATGACGACGTTAAGAATATTAAGTATCGAATATTACAAATTTGTTGTACAAATAATTGAATTTTTTATATATGTAGCATTAATAACGATTTAGTACGCACATCTAAAATTAGTGCCGAATTCCAACTACCAGGCGATCTTTGTATATTTAATTAATTAATTAAGAAAATTTGACAAAGAGCTAATATGAGTGACTGAGTCCATAGACAATCTGTATTATCAAAAACTTGCTGGCTTTAAATAAATTAGAATGAAGACTCTTTTATAGAAAAATATGAGATTTTAGTTTTTTTTTATTTGGGTTTGTTTCATTTTAAATTATTCTAAATAGTACTTTAACTTTAGTTTACCCTAAAAAAGCTCTAAAATTTAATTCGTTTTTAAAATTCCTAAAAAGACAATGTATACATTTTTAATTTATTGTTTGAAACTTACCTTCAAAGCAAATACAGCTTTCACATAAAATACAATCCGGCAATAACTAAATAAGCACAGGAGTAAACACAAAACTATACGCGATCCTGAAAGTTCGCGGTCAGAGGATGTGGACCCAACCCTCGGAGACGACTTCACCGCTCCACAGTCGGTGGTACACTGAAGCCTGCTTGTAAGCTCGGAGATTACAGAGATCGGTCACACTGCGCGTCACACCCTGGAACATGGCGCAAAGATATATGGAGACGGTAAATACGATTATTCCCTCTACTCAACAAGTTACATATATAATATACAAAGAAGGTTTGTAAATTATATTTCGAATAGAGTTGCAAGCGATGAGCTGTGGAGAAGTATTGTGTTGGTTCCTTAAGGATACCAAAATGGAACATATGTTTATAAGTTTAAATTCAATAGCAACAATGAGCATGTATTTACGAGGTAGGCATATTTATTATACGATAACATATTTAATGCTCAAAGTAGAGTAAGAAACTATTGTAGAGTCTATCTCATGCTTCGCTTAGGCACAAATAAGAGTAGAGTAATTTAAATTGTACAAAATTTATAATGTCTTTTAGAGTTCCGTAGTCTTAAAGAATCCTAATAATTCCGCTCTGTCCGCCCGCATGGTTTTCCACCTTAGGGTTTCCAAAACATTCTCAAAACTCATTACGAAAATTATATTGTGCGAAATTGGACAACTTTTGAAGTCAATTAACTTTTACCGTGTATGCGATACGGAACCCTTCTGTAAAAGCGTGTCTTGACACGCTCGTGGCCAGTTTTATTTCTTATAGGTATTTTAAATTACCTATTTTAATAAATGGTACTATCTCCTTCTATGTCTGCAATCTCTAAATTTTTAGCCTTCTATGTCCTAACTTTCTAAGTCAATGACATTTAAAGTCTTTATCTATCATAATTTAGTTGTGAGTAATTTTAATAGATGGCGCCATTTGCCTCCATGTCAGCAATCTCCAAATTTTTAGCCGCCATGTCCTAACTTTATAAATCAATGCGATTCGCAGTATTTATCTATCCGCGACCGTGGGATGATCTAATTAATTTCTCACTCTTCAGAAGTTCTTTTATATACTGACCTAAATTTTAAGGTTGAATTTTTTGAGCTCTTCAAAAGGTTTTTAGCTCATGCTATGACTAGACTTGAGCAATTTGATATAACTTTTTTACTTTTTAACTAATAGTACAGGCATTTGGTACTTTTACCTGAAAAGTTTTCCGGGAGTTGTGAAAATTGGCAATAGATTTTGATGTGCTTTCACCGAACTTCGACTTTGCCACCTCGTAATTTCCCCGCCCACACCGCCATATTGGAAAAATGGCGCCTAAAAGTAGTTTTTTGGCTATATCTCCTTTCTGACACATTTTAAGATAAAAACTCTCTAACCTAGTAATTTCTAGCATGTTGTGGAAACCTATAAGTGGGTGTATAGCATAGTATATATATGATTATATATACTTTAGTTTCAGTCCATATTGTATTACAGCCTGTTAATACCCCAAATAAATAAAATAAAATAAAAATAATTATTTACAAAATGAAACTCGAAGATATTTTTAAAAGCTTTTATTTCACTGGCAACGAATGTGTGTTTCTTCGCGTGGAATCTTACGAGTCAATTTTAGATGTCATAAACGTATTGAGCTAAAATTTTGCACACATATGTATATCGGATGACAATGCAACATTATGATGAAATGGCGCTGATCTGACGATGGAGCTGGAAGGTGACCATGGGAACTCTGTTATAAAACAATATAGCCGTATCGATATTGGGCTTGTTAGATTCATCTTACTTTGCATTAAGATGATATCCAGGGTGTGATGATGGAGTTGGAAGGGGCCATAGGATTTCTGCGGCGTTGAGATTTGAATTACTTTCCTTGTGGAATTCAATCTTCTTCTGCGGTTGGGTTGGGAGTTTTCTATTCTGCGGTTGGGTTGGAAATTTTGAATCGGAAACACCGAATTTAGCTACCAGTATAAATCCAAGAAATCGCTTATGATCTGACATCTCTTCGCAAAGCCAAAAATATTCGATCTCTATTGTCTAATCGATCAGGAAGAGCTGGATTCACCCATAATTTAATTTCATATACATATATCAAGGTATATTTTATTTATTTTAAATTTTAATATTTTTCACAGAGCCAAATGTGAACGTAGGCTGATGACAACCGTAATATAAGAAAGGCCTCATTTTTCGGGTCTTTGCAGAGGGGCTCCTTCTGTGAGTTCTCTAGGTTGACTCTGGAAGGAAAACTTCCCATAAAACGTGCTCCGGCGAGAGAGGGAAAGAAGTGCTTCGAGGATACAAAGGAGCGGACTGGATTCAACGACTATAAATTAAAGAGAATTGCTGAGAATCGTAGAAATTTTCACCAGTTGACCTCCATATTTCAGTTTGTAGAAGGCACTCGGTGATTATAGAGAAAGGAATTCCTTGTATTATTTACAAGGAATTTCGTCTTTACCCATTTGTGTTTTAGATGCTGATAGAATTCTATCTCACCACTACTAAAGCTAATTGATAACAATTGTAAATCATTCAAACTCACTTCCGACGAACTGAACTTCTATTTAGCAGAGCGAATTCCTTATTCGGATATCAAATTTGAGATACGGCAAATTTATGAAAACTTTAGCACCGTCCTTCGGAGAGAAGTGGATATAAATTTCTGTTATATCTCATTTCGTTTCAACACGAAAGTAAGGTAATCTTGCGAGATCGGAGTCTGGATTTGATCTTCGCGACCTAGTAATAGCGCCTAGACGATTCCAGGATTCAACAAGTCGTTTTTATCTATTTGAATTTTAAAATAAGGAATGTTATATATTTGCAGACTAAAAATATATAAGATATTAAAGTGAAGCTTACCTTTGTATATGTATATTGTTTATAATGTTGCAAGAGGCAAACGAGGAGTAGCAACAGCCTTCTTAGGTACCCTGACTGATGTAAGATAGAGTCAAATTTAGAATCAACCAAAATCGACACAAAGATGCATAGCTAAACTTAGTTCAAGTTTGATTCAATATTCCTTCCTAACTTTTTCCGTAACTACTCCATACTGTAGCATTGGCGTAGCATCGTAGACGACTGCTTAGCATATTCATACAGCTACGAACTTTACTACGGCGTAGCATGTCAGTATCAAAGATGTACTGTTTCCTATCTCGGAAACGTCTGGGCACATTTGAACGGGACTTACTTTAGCAAATAGCTGATATTATAAGGAAAAAACAAAAGCTGCTTTAAAGAGTTCTAGAAAAAATATTGCGGTTCCATACAAAAAAATAAAAACCCTAAGGACGAATTTGTCGTATATAGCCGGTCTTCGTATATAAATCTCATGCCACGGTATATGTTCGCGGTAAACTCTCAATTTACTGAACCGATTTTGATCAAATTTAGAAACTATCTGTAATTTAGTCTAACTTAAACCAATAATTTATATTTTCATCATAATATTAATTATTAAATGTTTAATACAATAATGGCGTATTACATGTAACAGTAAGCAAGCCAACGTGCGTGTAGGACAGCGTCTGCCCGGTCCGCCTGTTATATATAAACATATTTCATTTCGCACTCGAAAATTAAGTATTAAGTATTGTTCATAAATAAAATTAAGAGGACAATTTTAGTGAGATTTTTCTATTTTTATATACGAACAAATCGAATATTAGAAACCAATAAGTTATGTAGGTTGTTGATGTGTAGATGTAATAAAATAATTGTAATGTTTTCGTATATGTTTTTATATAAACTCTAGTGCGGTGAAATCGCACATGAGAACATTTTTTTTTTCATTTAAAAAAATAAATAAAAATATTTTTAATATGAGACTAAAGGTCGTTTCAATGTCTATTCATGAAATGTTCTTTAAACTCATATTTTAAAAAAAACATGTATTTTTAAATAGAAAAAAAACACAAATATATTACAAAAAAAATGTTCACACGTGCGATTTCATTGCACCCGAATGTAGTTCGCTACCTTTAAATTTTACTATTTTTTCTTAGATACTTCTATTATGAGTTCTAGGGTATTTTTCACAAAGAACGAGTAAAGACTTTGGGCCCTATATGCGTGAGTCCGAGTGTATTTTAGTTTTTTTTTTAAGTAGTTTATTTTGGTTTTTGGTCATTTTCTTTTTTCCAAATGCAACTCAGATGCTGAGCTTTTTTTACAAGTTGTTTACCGCCGGTCCGCTGCTAGTTTTTGTATCAACAACTATGCAACTAACTATACTTCGATGCAATGGAATCGCCTCAAGATGGATACATTGGCATAAAAGATCGATTTTAATTATTTTTTTCTATTATTTTCATTTATTTTTCCTATTTTTTTCTGTTATTGGACTCCCATCAACGGCTGCCGAAGACCAGGTAGGCCGATAAAGAGGTGGCGCGCCTTTGCGGGAATAGCGTGGATTGAGATGGATGAGGATAGTGGAAAGTGGTTTAGGAGGGGGAGGGGGGGGGGGCTATGCCCAGCAGGGGGAAATTACAGGCGGACGTCGTAGGTTTCGTTAATGGTGAATGTCCAAAATATAACGATAAATGTCAAGTAAGTAGGGGAAAATTCTGCCATCTGCGAGCTGTTCTGGCGTGCGCTGCAAAAACCGTTAGAGTTACATGTATGTAGTGTATGAAGGAAACGTTTATCTTAAATAGTTCTATAAAAAAACCTGCGATAGCATATATCTATCTTTCATGGTTAAGCCGTTTACGCCAAAATAGTGAACCATTATGAAACGGGGACAATATTATATGAAAATAGAGTAAATAGTAAATAACTCAACGTTCGGGCAGGACATCGTCTGCTGGGTCCGCTAGTTATTAAATAAAATTTAATAGTCGTCGCAAAAATGTTGAATTGCTCACAAGATTGTGCTATGACATTATGGTTCAGAACCGCCTCCTTTGAAGCGATGTAAGCGCTTCAAAATTGAACAAGTACATTGTTGATATCGCATCGGCGAAGTTTTGTGAACGTAGCCTAACGCCGCTTAATTCTGAGAAAAGAAGACTGAGGTCGATGTTTTACAGTTCGACAAGCATAGTGGGGCAGCTGTCGTTGGTAAAAAAAAAAACTACAATACGCGAACTATTTAAAGGATTACGTTTCGAAACACGAGCGATCTGATACAAACGGTGTACAGTTACTTTCCATTTAAGGGCACGGACAGAATTCGTATTGTGCTGTTACTATGGCGCCAAATATTAAGCGTGCGTAAACAGGTTTCCTATTATATAAATTAATTAATGTTTGCTGCGATGTCAGATGTTCGAAATCTTGGCACATTCTGAAGTCCCACATTAAGAGAATTCTGTGATCTATTCATCTAAAACTCCTTTGTCAGAAGAAACAGAGGTTGAGAACTGATACAGGCAAAATCCCTGAAAAGGTGATCACACAATCCTATGACATGCGAATTTTTAAAGGGCGGATTAATTAATTCCTTAAAAGTCGGTAACTCGCTACCAGCCTCTCGGGTGCTGCAGGACGCTTTATGGCTACCCACGACACAGGAGTACCTAGTGTGGGTTCCTTTGGAGATATTTTTATGTCCTGTTTCTTTAGGTTAAATAAAGATTTTTGAATTTTGAATTTTTGAATTTCTCAACCTAAAAGATGTTTATACTTGAAAAAGATAGTCATACATAGTGTATAGTGCGGCAATGCATATGCTCATTGCTTTTGAATTGAATTATATAGTCAGGCAAAACTCCTGCCCTTTGTCATTTAAAATAATCATATGGAAATAATATAAATAATTATGTATTATTATTAAAACAGAGTTTTTCATCCAGATCCAGATAAGATGCCTTAGCGTGAGCATTTTATTTCCAGAAAAAATAATTTGAAGATCAGATAATTAGGCGCCTTAGAAATTTTTTGAGATGGGAAAAGCATCGAACTCGCGATAACGTTATCGCCACCTCTGGCTGCGTTCCTCTGCATCTGTATGTAGGATTCCCGAAGTGCTACTGTGTTTTTTTTATATAAAGACTTAGTCTTTTTGATTTGACTAGGTGGTCTAATCAGTGGTTGGCATTTGAGTCGATTGCTTGGTGGTTAAGTAGCTCTTTCCGCGACCGGGTGACAGATGACTCAATCTATGACTTGTTTGTATTTGACTAGCGGACCCGGCAGACGTTGTCCTGCTCGAACGTAAAAGTCGATAAAAAGATAACCTAGATACCGATCGCAGCGCCATCTGCCGGGTGAATTTGTGAATCCAAACCATCCAGGACGCTATTCGAAAGCATACAAAATAATTCAGTGCAGCCGTTTAGGAGGAGCTCTGTGACATACGCACGTACACTAGAATTATATATATAAAGATATCCGACCTCCTCCGTGTTTCTGGAGGCACGCTAAACAGTGGGATCCGATTATTGTCACTTTGTGATATTAGTCGTAAGGTTGTAGAGATCGTGGGGGTTCCGAGGATGACGTCAGATGGCAAGGCGTGGAATGCTCTCCCGGCGTCTGTGTTCCCAGAACACTACAACATGGATATCTTTAAGGCAAGAGTGAATAGCTTCATTCTAGGCAAGCGCGCTCCACCGTAGACCGCATCTACACTTTATCAAGTGTAACTGCGGTCAAGAGCTTGCCTATCACCAATAAAAAAAATAAAAAAAAAACATACAGAATCGTATCTAATATGTTAGAGATACGCCTAAAGCCGTGCGATTTTAAATTAATCTGTCTGCTGGCGTTACGTTGCTGTGTAGGATTACGTTTTAATGCGAATACAACGCATACATATTTTTAGTGCTGCCTGAGATTTGCAAGGAATATTCTATTTCGAACATCGTCTCCGCGAAACCTAATGCCAGCTGTAACCAAGACTTGAAGACTTAACGTTGTCCACTCAATAGAAGTAATACTTCATTGGTCTGAGCCGGTATGCATTATGGAAGTAGTGAAGGTACAGTTAATTAACTTTAAATTAAATATAAAAAATATTATCATACAGAAAATGACATTAATCCTGTAAAATTAGATTTTTTGAATTTCGCTTCATATTTCTCTTCTAGCGCGGCTGATGGATTTAGATCCTGCAACGAGATAACTTAGTTCATCTGTTTTTTAAGAGAATTACGTATCAAATTAAAGTTATTTTCTATCTCTTTCCGATAACATAGAGCTCCTTTTTTAAAGTAGCAGCAGATAGGACTATGAGACCAATTTAAGTTACGAACAAAGGAGACAGACTTATCTATAACATGGTGCAACAGATAAAGACGCGACATATTAAACGTACGTTTGATGTCTAATTAACACGAGTCACAGAGCAGTCTACTTAAAAAAAAGATGAACGAAGTTATCTTGTTACCCACGACGTAAGACCCCCAAGGTGGGGGTCGACTCAGGGAGACCTTCAGTCTTCCCTGCGCTCGATGAGGTCCTATAAAAAAGGTCCTTTTGTGACATTTTTCTAACCGCGTTGTTGAATTAATTTCTTTTTGGTTAAATTATTATGAAAACGTTATATTAAACGTTATTTTGTAGCTGGTTATTTATTTTTTTAAATTGAAATAGGATCGAATCTGCAAGAATATTGTTATTATTTTTATATGATTATTTTTATTTTTTACTTCTGAGAGGAACCCAAAAATTCCTCCTTTTTTGCATATATACCATTATCTCATCACATATAGCACCATATTACTACTAGGGCAACTAGGATTGTTTTTTATTTCCTCAAATGATTACAAGTTTAGGCCGGCCTATCGTGTAACTTAACTAGGCGGATGTTTGGCCTCATATGGAGTACTGTCATTCGTGGGCCGCAAAGATAAAGATTGGGTCGTGCGTTTCCTGACTCTACTCTAAGCGCATATAGAATTTCAACACTCTAGAGCAGTGGTCGACAACGCGTGGTCCGCGTGCTGAATGAGGCCTGCGAACCCTCTCTCTGTCACCCGTAGTTTTGTAAACGACAGTCTAATTCTTATTAGTAGATAATAATTAAATTGCAAGAGTGTAATAAAATTTAGCATTTTCATATCACTTATAATGTCAAGTACATAAATAAATAACTAGACGCCTTTCCTAATAATTAGTTTATGACTTTGGCCCGCCAACATCTGATTTCTTAACTACATGGCCTGACTGCATCTCATTTTTCAACGATGTGGCCCTTGCATGCCAAAAGGTTACCGAACTCTGCTCTAGAGTCTAGCCTATCCAAAACTCGTCGATTTTCAAACAACCTTACCTTTCAAGAGCAAGCAAATTTTTTTTGGACACTGATTCGAAGCAATTGTTTAATTATCATGATATGAGCTAATCTGACGCCGTACCCGTGTAACGTTCACTTCACCGTCGATTATCGGAATGTCGGCCAAACGAACAACCACACCATTCCATTTCCATTCAACCACACCATTTTCCCAGACGAGCGTTTCAGATCTAAAATGTAGAGTCAATTTGAACTTATACGGGAACGGGAACGGAGATGATATAGGATAATAGAAGTAAATAATAAGAGGCAGAACATAGTCTGCCGGGTCCGCTGGTATAGCGATAAAAACAATAGCTATTTATTTATTCATTTATTCAATCTTATTGAACCACCCTGGAAGGGTATTACATCAATGATACTTAATTTATAATTTCTAGTCACGTAGGAAGACCGATGCTTCTACATAGATTAATTAATATTTATTATTAAAATATTCTTTTAGATTGTAAAGAGAATTTTTAATTAAAGATTTTTTCACTTCTCGAATAGATGCTATACATACGTCACGTTTTCAGAGAAATCGAAACGCCCTGAGCAAAGATATATACTGGTTGATCAAATATTGTAAAATTTAGGTCAAACAATGCTGAGAGTTGCTACTCGCCCCGTTTATAATAAATATCTGGAATATGTCGAGCGGTACAAGATAAAGAAGTGTAGCGATTATTATGTCAATAAAATGGCCAAAAAGCGTGTCAAAGCACGCTTATATACGAGAGGATTCGCATCTGATACGCTATAAACGTATTTTTTAAATAACTTCAAAAGTTGTTGTCCGATTTCGTTCAGAATAATTTTACTAAAGAGTTTAAACATGTTCTATAACAGAACATTCGTGGAAAATTTCAAGTCTTTACGTCTAATAGTTCGGAAATGCTAGGGACCACCTTAACAGCAGACGGACGGACAGACGGACAGAGCGAAATTATAAGAGTTCCTCGTAGTATTACGGAACCCTAAAAACGAATTTATTTTTATTTCTGGGAGGGGGGGCACCTTAGGGGCCGACGGATGGATGGACGGACGGACAGAGCGAAATTATAAGGATTCCTTGTATTACTACGGAACCCTAAAAATCAATAAAAATTAGTCAGCATATTACTAATTTCATATATGTTTCAGTCTAAAAAGGCACGCCTTTCCACTTATTTATTGCAACGCTAGCTTGTATACGTGCAGCGTCTTTATTGTAAACTCAAAGTCAACCACTCACTGTAAGCCAGTAACATGGTTGAGCTTACGGGTTTGCACGCTATTTTGCACGTAGAGGTGAATACTTTGGAGGGGCGTGCATTTTTAGAGTGAACACACTATACGTGACTAAATGTTTAATATTTAAGTACACGGTACTAAAATTATAGTAATGTAAGTCCTTGTTACTCTTTATAACTTTATAATTTACGTTACTCAAAACTCACTTTAGGTTTCTGAGCCGCTCCAGTAAGTAAGTAAGTAAGTCCTTGTTAAGATATTTTTTTTTGTAATCGTGTAACTTTTTTGGATAAAGTTCTCATTCATTCAAATATTATAAATATCTTACTTTGTCCCCACAGTCCAGTTCGTGGATTAATATAGTTCGGGTAGAGCCCGTCAGGTTTCTGTATGTCGTGCAGCACACCTCGTATACGGTCCACCTTCTGTCTGTACACTGCAAACATGACGAGAGACATTAAAACCCTGATTAAAAGTTTATTTGGACTTTTGAAATAAAACTTATTTACGCACGGTCGACTTCGGAAGTAAGCTGGCGAATGCATGTCGAGAGCGTTACGAAAAGCGTGATCGAGCGAGGCGAACGGAAGTTATAAGTATAGTTATTATTATATATATACGTATAGTTTATGCATGGGATTTGCTATACAATGTCTAATGTATTTAAAAGGCAATGACGGAATCTGGGTAGGGAGTCGAGATCACGGCCGGGATCCTTTGTCCAAGGACTTTGGAAGTCACAATCAGGTGACAAAAGGGATTATAATTCATTTGTTGCTATAAATGCACTGACACGCGATTAACTCAGTATGTATTAAACTAGTAAACTTACCCCCCTTCCCAGTGACGTCACTCAGATAGCTCAAATACGTTATATCGAAACTCGTGTCTGGATAAAAGAGGAAAAACAGCTATTTTTCTTGCAAAGATATAATTGAATTCGTGTCTTTAATTACACGGTAAAATGTAACATTATTCTCTCGGCAGTTTTGTTTATCTTTTACATCCAAGTGAAAATCGTAAGGAATATTTTTTAAAAATCTCCAGAATATGAAAGATCTGAGCAAGTGCGAGTCAGACCCGCGCACTAAGGGTTGCGTACCATCACGTTATACCTGGTTATTTTACGATACTTTTCTCAGGAATTATTTTAATTTGACAAAATCATCTCTGTTTTTTTATAAAGAAACTACAAATTTAATGATTCTAGGTCAACGAGAGGTTCCCAACAGGTTATGGTTCCTTCTACAAATGTAAAAATCATAATCATATCTTTATTTGGAAGAATTTGGTACAAATGATGTTACAATATTACAATATTATCGTTGACATTGTATTTATTTTTGACGTTAACTTTTAATTATGTATTGTAAAAATCATCTTGTCAATTGAATTATTATATGGGTGCACTTTACCTGAAATAAATAAATAATTATTATGTTATTATTATACTAAGTAATTACTTCCAATACATCATTCGACTATAATTAAAATGCGCAAATCTATATGTATATCTTTTGCGTACGATTTTTTCACAGCTTTAGCCCTCATTCGCACGAGAGTTAAAAAAGCGTTCTGTTAAATCTCAGTGTTGGTGCTTTTTCAGCGTCTTCGGTACGATAATATACCGTATATGTACATATATACATAGCGTTGTAAATAGAACATTGCTCGATAAAAAAGCGCCCTATTATAAATGCGCTGCCGTGTGAACAGAAACTTGGAAATCCATGTTCTATTTGAAAGTTTTTTTAGAGTTTTTTTTTATGTTACAAGGGGGCAGACGAGCAGGCAGCAGGCACCGAAGTGCCTACCGGCGCCCATGGACAAAAATTAGGTAAAACTATGAGATTCAATTTTAGCGTAATGATATATAGACTATATCCTTCCTCGATAAATGGGCCATTTAACATAAGATGCATAAAGCTTAAGAAACGTATTTATTTTTATATTGCGAGCGTGATTAATAGGGATTAACAAAAAAAAAGAAAGTACAAAATACAACAATCCGCCGTGACAGCTTAAACATCGAGCAGAGCGTATGACGTTGTGCTCATTGTTATTCGACATTTGACGACTGCGATGGTCGCGGTGAAAACCTCGAAGTGACGCTTAGTGGAACGCACTATTAAGATAAAGTGACGTCGGATAAATTCGACTATTTTAGAGGGAATTTGAATCCAAAAATTTATAATGTTTTTTTTCCTGCTATAAAAATGCAAATTTCCGCAGAAATATTAACTTTTTGGCAATAATGGATACTTGAGAACGTTATAAACCTATTTTTCAAAATTTATCGTCTCGTCTATTGCGGCATGTTTGGTGTTGAGTGGTTGAACTTCACGTATTAATTTAAAAATATCCTAGGCTGGTTTCCACGTGGAACCCTAAAAATAAGAAAGATCGTGGAAGAAAGTTAATATTTTAAAAGATAATCTCATTTTAGTTAGTTCTGGTTAAAATGAGATTTTACCTTCGTTATTAGGGGATTAGGGCTAAGTTATAACTTGTATACGGGGTGATTGGTTCATTTTTACGAGCTTGTTTCATAAAGTTATTAGAAATATAAGCGTAAATTATCTCCACCACATATTTTCCGACATAGCTGAGAGCTTTAGCTGGATGAACTTTTAAGGTAATTCTTTTAAGCTTAGTTTTAATATTTTACTGGATATGTCAGCACAGGTTATCCTAGTGAGATATCCATTCTAACATTGATTTATATTTGATATCCAACCTCCTCCGTGTTTCGGAAGGCACGTAAAACAGTGGGACCCGATTAATGTCACTTTGTGATACTTCAGCAAGCAACAGTTCATTTGTTTCCGCTAGGGCCTGCTCCACGAACTACAAGTAAAGCCATCAGTTACAGCTAACTGGCCGATTAGTTAATCATGGTTTCATTTATTTATGTTATCTAAGTAAACGACGTAAATACGGTGTATTAACTCATTTTAAAATTTCGTGATTTTCACTGTCTCCATCTGTCCTGGTCAAGGGGAGACTGTCTCTGCAACACGGTTGAAACCTCGGGAAAATTATAAACAAGTAAAATCGCGATATTACCCGAGTCTTAAATAATTATACCGTTTAATAAGTTGATGAAAGCTGTTACATAGTATTAAAGAAAGTCGCATCTCATTCTAGTACGCGAAGATGTTCTAAACTCATTTTTAAGTGATTTTCTATAATAAATTAGAGCGATTCAAAAATAAACATTAATACGTACATATCTTTATTGCCTTGCGAAGCCTAGGCGGGTACTTTATTATCTAAAGATTTCTTTTATTCTCGTCTCTGTGTATTTATATGACACTTCATAGCAAAAAACCTCTAATAATATACAACCTCTAATAATGTACGATAATCGCGTATAATTTACAGTACTGGATATATCTACAGCAAGCAAGAGTTCACTTGTTTTTAAGGGCTTGCTCCACAATCTATAAGTAAAGCCATCAATGACAGTTAACTGCCCGATTAATAATTCCTAGTTTAAACATTACACGAAGTAAAATATTTTAAAACGAAATAAATACTTGTAATAACAAGTAAACTAACATCTCAATTATTACTTATCTATTAATCAATATAAAATTAATTCAGTAGACACAAACGAGCAGCTTGTTTGTAGTATTGTTTAATAAACTATTTGTGAGAGGTTTTAATTATCTTCTAGATACTATGTTTTTATAAACTTACTAGCGGACCTGGCAGACGATGTCCTGCCCGAAGATTGGGCTACTTACTATTTATTTCTATGGCCTAAACTCGTCATTAAGGGCCGGCAGCGCATCTGCTGGCCTTCTGGTCATGCAGATGTCCATGGGCGTCGGTAAGCACCTTGGTGCCTGCTGCCTGCTCGTCTGCCCCCTTGTAACATAAAAAAAAAAGTATTAGATAGTCCATTTATCGAGAAAGCTTAGACTAGTTGCTAAATGTTATGTAATCGATTTCACAATAAATTGAAACTGGAAATATGTATACAAGATTATCTTCAAATGACTAATAGGTATCTATGATGTTAAATTACGGAAAGTGAGTACAGTACGAGTAGATTACAATAGGACATAGCCAATTGTGATATGGTAAGGTTGAAATGTATATAACACTAGTTGTGCCCATGACTTCGTCCGCTTAATATTAGGTAAAACAAAATAGATTCAATTTTAGCGTGATGCTATATAGCCATCCACGATAAATGGGCTTTCAAATACTGAAAGAATTTTTCAAATCGGACGCGTAGTTCCTGCGATTACCACGTTGAAGCAAACAAAAAAACTCTTCGTCTTTTTATATGAGTATAGATTGCGTTGACAAATTTATATTGGCTTTGAAATAAACCTATCAGTCATAAACAGATTGCTTGAATAACGCCATTCGGACATCATTATGATAAGCAATTTTATTTATTTCCTTATCAAGTCATCGATTTGATAAGGATTTATTATGAAGCTACGAAAATTTTGCGCAGTCATTATCACACGAGCATGTATGTCGCAGCCATCTAGCTTAATCAGCCGTTTTATAAAATACCTAGCCTCTTTACTAAACAGCGCCGTCCAACTAGTTTCCTGATTGATAGCCGTAGCGTTTGTTACAACATTTAATAAACTGGCTAGCTATTGCTAAGGCCGTTCGTACGATAGGATGATCATGTGATACGTGTGTACACCATATGATAGTATTTGTCTAAGTGACATAATTTAACGCGGGTATATTTTTATTAAGACACAAAAAGGTTCTTTGCATTTAAACAAAAATCCGTTTTCAACTCCTGTTAAACAATCGAGGCAATTAATTATCGTGACGTGGTTTAGGTTTTTTTTGACAACCCATTAACTCTTTTAGCGGCAAAACTCAGTCACAGCTATATTAACATTATTATTGTCAATACACTCTTCAATTGTACTATTTTTCATTTAACTTTGAACAGGCTAGGCAAGTAGTGAAACTTCATCGGTCTAAGTCATTTGCCTAGCTGTTTGATCAGATGGCTGAATATCGTTCAGGAAGCTAGGCTTTTAATTGAACGGCTAATTAAGCTATCTACCTGGGACATATACATGGCGTTGACAGATATATATTGGCTTTTAAATAAACCCATCAGACATAAACAGGTTGCTTGAATCACGCCATTCGAACATCAGACTGATAGGCATTTTTATTAATTTGTGCTATTGGGTAGCACAAATTAATAAAAATGCTTATCATTCATCGACATGATAAGGAGTTTTAAGTTTGGCAAAGTCATTTATACCAGTATGTATATAGGTTTTATCCGACAGTTAAACTTTGACCCCATTTATTATTCTAACTTTTTTTTGCAGCGGCATTTTTTTTTTGTCACGAACAGCCTTAACTAACGAACAGAATACAACTCATAATAATTCACGTTTTTCTTTAATTATTACAGATGGCCGCCAACGCTAGTGCGTGTGTCAGACTCGGTGTAACAGTCATAGCTTGTATACTGCTGCTGAGAGTGACGAGGCGCGCCCTCGTCATGGTATCAGGATTGGGAACTGCAGTATGCACACTTTCTCTGGCATTCCTTCTTATCCAGGGCCCGGGAACTGGTATAGCTCCGCCGGCCCTCATTCTTGGCTATGTTGCTTTCAACACGCTAGGCTTTTTCCTCCTCCCAGGTCTAATGATTGGAGAACTTTTACCGACCAAAGTTCGTGGTCTATGCGGCGGTTATATCTTCTGTCTGTTCAACGCGGTTCTATTCGGTTTCACCAAACTCTATCCCATTATGAAAAACAATATTGGTATGTCCGGAGTATTTGGTCTCTTTGGAGCTTCCTCTGCCCTCGCGACTATTGTCTTATTTCTCCTACTTCCAGAGACAAAAGGCAAATCGCTCATACAAATTGAACAGTACTATCAAAAACCTAATATATTATGGGTGACGCGCAATAAAGAATCCAACAGCCAAAATGTTTAAAATGGCTTAAACAGAGACGATCCTAAATGACTAGACTAGTGCAACCAAATAAACCATCGTATATAGGTGCTGAATATTTATGGTACCCATAAATACACTGTGAAAATATATTTTCCTTTAAAGGGACCTCAGGTTACCTTTGGTATTATTATAAGAAGGGCAAAGTCCAAAGTAAATAAAATAAAAATATATGAAAGTATAAATATTTCATACAAAGTAAGAAGATGTGACAGGACCCCTTTAATAATTACACAGCTAGGGGTGTCCCTGTCTGAAAAAGTAATGTTTTAAATTAATTTTTATCGGTACTTAACTGCAAATGACGTTAAGCTTGCTTATTATTACTTGTAAGCTAGAATATTGATAACACTATTTTTAGTGAACGTTATTTTTTATTAGATAGAATGCAATGACACTTAGTATAAGGCAACGGCTAATGAATCATTCAGCCTATTTGTAAAAATAGACCTTTAATTGCGCAGCGGCAGACAGAAGTATTGACTTTCCTCATACCCTTACACAATACCTACGCATATTTGAAGGTAATTAGAAAATGTAAAATGCAAAAACCAAAAAAGATATAGAAAATTCTTCCAATTAATTATTATTATATAACCTAAATTGAACTTGTACATGTGTATAATTATTTAATGTTTACCTAATGCGAGTATATCACATGATTCGAATAATATTGATTAATAAGTTTCCTTATAATATTTTAAGTATTAAGCGTCGTATATTATACAACAATGAATAAAAGTCTTCTCTCCAGGTTCTTTTTTAACAGCTTAACAACAATTCTATTGCCAGAATTGTTAAGCTGTCAAATATTTGGACGCAATCCAAAGTTAGATTTTAACAAACGAAAACATTTAAAATGTACACTGGTTAAATATCGTCTTGTTACAAATATATTCTTTTGACCGTTAGATCAAGACTTCGGGTCGTATTAAATTAAGAATTGGGCTGCCATCATTAAAAAATAATTATTATTGTGTTACTAAATAGGCATGACGACAATTTTTAAGAAATAGGTTTATAATTCTCAACTATCTACTATTGCCAAAAAATTTAATAATAAAAAAGACAATAAATTTAAGTATCAAAATACACTCGAAATAGTCATGACATCACTTTGTGTTAACAGTGCGTTCCACTAAGCGTCACTTTTTCGCCGCGGCCATAACAATCGCTTTCGTGTAATGTCGAATATCTGAATGAGCACTTTAAAACGTTGCGATCGCTTATTGGATCTGCTCTGCCGGGTGTTTTAGCTATCATGGCGGATTGTTGTATTTTTAGTTTCCTTTTATTCTTAATCCCTATTAATCTCGCTACCAATATAAAAATAAATACGTTTTTTAAGCTTTATGTATTTTATTTTATCAGATAAATACACGATTTAAATGATTTCTGATTACTGTCGTCATGCCTATTCTGTGCTCTATTCGATCTGACCCAGAAGAACTGTCGTCGCAACCTCACAGAACGAGCTATTACATACAACATTATTTGTACCTTAAGTAGCCTAGGTTCTGTATTTTTATGATATTATACACATATCATATTAACAATGAGCAAACAAACAGTGAAAAACGAATAAGTGGCAGCCCTAAGTACAACAGCTATGTTATATGAAAACTATTTTGATAAATTCTATGTAGTTTATAAACTTTAATGTAATTTTTTCTATACTCCATCTTGCCTGTACTAAATATGATGTGATTGTGATGTTATAATACAATTTACATACGAAGTATTTTTCTAATTGCATTTTAAAGTGACTGGTTTAAGAAACTTATTTGTTATACAGCTTTAGAAGGTGGTAGTAAATTATGCAAACCAAATAAATGAAATGATTGTTTTGTTGATGTTTTAGGCTGTGTGCATACGGACAAATAATTAATAAGTCAAAGTCAACATCGTTTATTCATAGACTTTTTTGTAAGCACTCATGAACGTCATATTATGTATAATTTTTTTTTTAAATAATTCTTTAATAATATGGTGATAAAATTTACGACTTAGAAGCTTAGTTTACAGGGATTCCTAGCGGCCTGCGTTGAGAAGAGCCCACAACAAACTCAGTCGGGTATTTTTATGTTTGTTTGTTATCGCCATTTTCATAATTATTCAGATTTGGTTAGAGCAATTTATTCCTAGGTAGCAGGCGTTACTTTGGTGAAATCCATTAAAAGCAAAGCAATCAAATTTCTCTGCTATTGCAAAGTGCTATCACGCCCTTAAGTGGTATCGGTTCCTAAATATTAGAACCGATAACACTTAAGGGCGTTTACGAAAAGAGAAACTAACTTATCTGTAGACTTCCTGATAGTGGCTACGGGCGCATAGCGATGTAACTCGAGTCACTTTTACCCGAGTGAAAATAAATCTTACTCGAGTCCACTTTGAATTCGAGCCAACTTGGCAAACTCGTTAATTCGATGAGGTGAAAACACCAAATACCAAGTTAAAATCGACTGGAGTCTTAATTAATTTCACTTGAGTTGTCGTGTCAACTTAAGTCACTCGATGACTCGAGTTGACCTTGAGTGACGTATCACAATAATCCGAGTGCACTCGAGTCTGAGGAGGTCGTGGCCTAATCAGTGGTTGGCATTTGAGTCGATCACTAAGTTAAGTTGCTCTGGTTGCAACCGGGTTAATATTACCTTACAATTTATTTTATTATCAATAAAAGTTATTATGTTAAACTTCAACTTTATTTTTACGAGAATATTGAAACGAAGAGATTGAAAGAAAGAAAATTAAAAAATATGACTACCAATCGCCACGAGCCTTTAGCCTGTGGGATGTAAATTTTATTTAAAAAAAAAGCTTAAAATATCCTCATGTCTTAATTAAAATTCACGAATATATTATTAGCGTTTACAATTATATAATAAAACTATGTGTGAGAATTATTAACAATAGGCATGACGACAAATTTTGAAACATAGATTATAATGTTCTCAAGGATCTACTATAGCCAAAAGATTTAGTATTTATACAGAAATTACCGTTTTTATAGAAAAAGAAAACATTATAAACATAAGGATTAAAATTGACTCCAAAACATTCGATGTTGTTATGACGTCACTTTATGTTAACAGTGCGTTCCTCTAAGCGCCACCTCTACGTTGTCGCCGCGACTGTAATGATCGCAGTCGTCAAATGTCCAATGTCAATGAGAACTTTAAAAGTTTGCGATCGCTTAATGGGACACACTTATAGTATATGGTGACGTCATACGCACTGCTGGGTGTTTTAACTATTATGGCGGATTGTTGTATTTTTAGTTTCCTGTTTTTGTCAATCCCTATTGATCTCGTTCGCAATATAAAAAGAAATATAAAAAACGTGACGTCACGCCAAGAGGAGAGGGTATAGAAAATGTTACAATCTGTGACAAGGAGGGGGCTAAAAGTCGTACAACTCGTGTGACGTAATTTGTGGATGACCCCTTATTAGTGGTGAAAATATCTCCTGCGTATAATATATTAATGTATTTCATTATTGTGTGTGGTTTTAAGGAAGAACTTAGATATTTGATTTTTCAGGCCGGACACATTGACGGCTGTCTCTGAGGCAGTTTCGAGTTTACTATTTCCTTTTAAATGGCAGTGTCGATCAAGAGTTAATCATAATGGAATTAATAAAACACTACTCTGAATTATATAATATACAACATTAGATTAGTCCTTAAAGGAACCAAAGTCGTACACATAATCAATTTTTTAATATTTTACATATTATTATAGTTGGAATAATAGTAGTTATCGCCAGATAACCCTATAGATTTATTTAACCCTTTTTACATCCAAAGGGTTTTTCAATTTAAGTATCAAATCTTTAATTCCAATAATAATTCATAAAGCCATTGATCTATGAAGGTGTAAACCTTGTACTGTATTAAGAATACGACTTAGGGACCTTCAAGAAAAGAGCGTACTAATTCCTCAAAGGCCGATATCGCATCTGCGAGCCACTTGATGTCGCAGTTGTCCATGGGTATTGGTAGTCACTCAAGTGAATGCCGCCTGGTCGTTCGCCCTTTGTTATGTATATAAACAAAATTAAAACTACAGAGCATATCTATTTAATAGGAAAAAATAACTGAATCATTTTATAATATGTCAACATAAATAACGCTTATGAGGTGGCAATATTTCCTATGTTCCTTGACGCCATGAAAAAATCCAGACCGACGTCGTAGTAAATATTTATGATAGATTTTTCCTCATCGAATCAATTTATCATAGTCGTTGGAATGAGACAGGAAACGCTTACAGATTATGTTCAACGTGTTACGTAGATACATATTTTAACGAACTGTTACAATAAGCTTAGCTATTATTTTGCACAATTTCACGACAGATGAGAAAGAAATTCCTACCTTAATTTGGATTGTTGGGTCAAGAGTGGGATACAGAAGGCAGTATTGAAGGCAGTGAGGAAGTTTCTCAATCTGGAGCCCTAACCACCGGTTGCTTGGGTCCTTGCCTCGGCTCCGGCGGACATCTATTTTTGATATATTTTTAAATGTTTATATTTTTACATTAATATTTAAAAATGTATTTTGAATAAGATATATATGAAGCAAGCATACAGGCTTGCAAAACAACTGTTGTGACAAGTATTCTTAGTTTAAGTGGAGTCCCTTTACAAATTGAGCGCGTATTACATATAGTGAATTGTTTTAAAATACCGAGGAGAATAAAATAATATATGATAAAATGAAAACTCTATTAACAAAAATAATTTTGTTAGAGATCAAAGAACGCACCATATACATAATTATGTTAGACATCCATACATATTAGGTAAAATTGTTTTTGGGCAGTGTGGTTCTGTGATTGCAGTAGCTATAACCTATTTTTTTCACAATTCCGTCGAGTGCAGAATCATGTCAGAATGGAAATACGCTGCGGGTGTATCATATTGCTGCTTTAATTCATTGTCCTTACTATTCGGGTCATATGAAAATATAGTGAGGTAACGGTAATGGAATATAAATTTTAGTATTATGAAAATAAAAATGGTTATCTGTAATGTAGATTTACGATCGACAATTTTACATGATAACGCTGAACGCCAAGGCCAATAGTGCCTCTATGTTCCGCGCTCTCGTTCTACACGCTCGGCTCAGGTGGAACGTGACATGAGTCATGCTTTTATGTGCGTGCAGCCGGCTTTAATCGAATTATAAGACGTTTCCACTCAAAAAGACTTCAATAATATTTATTTGTGCAAAATATAACATTTACAACGATACTGATACGATGCAATATTATTAGATCCTGAATATATAGTATATTAAAATACGGCGCGGTACAGTACGATACGGTACGGTGTGGTACGGTGCAATAAGCTGTAACCTGCGACTTCATTCACGTTCCTTCATAACCACCTATTTCACTCATTTCAAATTTTCGCCACAAAAAGTAGTCAACGTCCTTCTTTAAAGTCCGATCTATCTCTACGCCAGAATTCTTCAAAATTGGTTAAGCGGTTTAGACATGAAAACATAATAGACAGAATTACTTTCACAATTATAATAAGTTTAAGCCATCGGCAAGTCTCACAAACCTAACGAAATGCGACATCAATACTATCACTTGACGTGACTGCTTTGCCGCCACTTCACTCAGTTCTTATTTGAGAAAAAGGTACTGGACCCCGGCACACCGGCCCAATATGCCTGCAGACCAAAAGGACTGCAAGCGTTGACCTACCGTTAATTAAAATTAATTTAAGGGAACTAAATTACTTCCATCAGTCTTCAAAATGTTAAACAAAATATTTATCCATGACGAAATTGAAAATGATAAAATCGAATCTATTAAGTGCAATAATCTCAGACATGTCGCTCGCATTTATAAGAGACAAGGCGCGGTTGGCTTCGCGCCAGTCCAAACAGGGTAAAAAAGCAAAGGGCGGTGGCGTTGACCGCGCCCCGAAATAGCGAGCAAAGTCAAGGCGTGTGTCTACTATGCCCAGCGGCGGCGGGCGATGGAGTTTTAGAAAAAGCCATACAACTACGCAACCAGTATAACATTTCCAGACGGCACCGGCCGCACCCCGGAGGGAGTGTTTGCTGTCGTGCGACAAAAGTTAATTAAAATACTTTCATTATAAACCTAACAACGCGATGATGCAATTCGACCCAAAAAATTAAAGTATAATTTCACGCGAACGTCGGATAAATCAAACTAAATCATCCGCCCTTGGTAAAGAAACCTTGTTTGTTGGTTGATTTATGGCTTTGTAAAATATATAATTATAATAATTGTACAGGACTATATGACACACGGACGTGTGTTCCTAAGGTAGACAACTAAATGTCTGTGTTATAGGTAACAGATGCCTCTTATACACAAATATTTTTGTATAAATTTTAAAATACATACATATAGATAATACACCCAGACTCGAGGCGAGAATCGAATCCACGACCCCCAGAGCGGAAGGCAGGGTCACTGCCTACTGCTAATTTGGCTCTGAAGCTAAAGCACTAATCTTTTCTGTAATTACATACATATAGATAATTACACCCAGACTCGCGGCGGTAATCGAACTCACGACCACCAGAGCGGAAGGCAGGGTCATTGCCCACTGCGCCAACAGGTCAGTCAAATTAAATAACAAAAAAAAAACAGTTCTCTGATATTTATTCCATATAACCATCTACTTTTGTATTAATTAAAGCCAAAGTGCTACCCCAGTCAAGACAAACTCGTTTGTTTATCTGTGGCATCACCCCGACCTGGGTCCCAGCTGAAAATCTGCTGCTTTAGAAGGTATATAGAAGTTATTTATTTTTTATTTTTCTCTAGCAGAGACCTTTTTTTAAGTTTAAAAAATTCTATAAATATTTTTATGTTCTCAACAAGCTAAAAATAAAACATTTAGAGTAATTGTTGGATTTTTGAACATTAAATGTCAGTTATGTCACTGAGTTGACATGTCATTGCTGGTCTCTAGTAGTTTGTGCTTAAATTATTAGTTATATTTAACTGTAATTATTAAAATTTACATAATTGTTTTTTTTTTGGTTGCAATGGTATTTCATGTATAGGTTAACAGTTTGGGCAAAGAAGTCAATTAGTGCTCTAGATAGATAGCGCAACAAATTTTTGTTGCTACATTCTTTTGACTTTATATATTGCGGAAAGCGGTGGAGTTTGTGTATCGTGTGAACAACTTTCATGCCTATTGCACAGGTTTCGTAAATATTTCTTTTAGCTATGCGATTAAACATCTTCTGAGTATATTGCACAGGTTTTGTAAATTCATTTTTTAGCTATGCGATTAAACATCTTTCGAGTATATTGCACAGGTTTTGTAAATATTTTTTTTTTAGCTAAGTGTGCTATTATCCTATGGCAGCACATTTTTCAAGACTTCATCATAACATTACTAAAACACTTACCTGACATCAAATGCAGGCCCGGGATGGCTATTCTACTTAGTCAGTTACTTTGATATTTGTGCATCCTCGTATGCGTGGTTGCTGTCCCCGTTGATAATTTTATTAAATACATCTTATCTGTAGAATGTGTGATACATTTGTATAATTTCCCAATTTAATTATAAGAATTTTTAAAATTTGTGTAATACATAAAAATAAAATTAATAGCTTATTTAAACGTTATTAAATATTATAACGAAATTTAAACACAGAATGTCGACTTCCAATTGGCAGAACTGGCTCAATTTAAAATGGGAGCACACGGAAAGCAACTTTGAAATAAAAAAGAATCATCCAAATCGGTTCACCCAGTCGAAAGTTCTTAGTGAGAAACTTCTTTTTTTTTGGAGTTGGTTGAAAACTAGCACCTTTTGTACCACATTTTGTCGAGATTTCTACTTAATTACCCTAATGCTTTTACATATTTGCATACTACACATGGAGGTAGTGTTTTATACATTACATACATTGAAATGTATTGAAATATACCCGTGTCACGTTGTTGGTCCGCGATGGACTCCTAAACTACTTAACCGATTGAAATTAAATTTGCACACAGTGTGCATTTTGATCCAACTTAAAAGATAGGATAGCTTACATCTCAGTTTATAGTCGCAAATAAAAATGAGTCGTTGAAATGTATGTACGTGCATAACTTCCGAACGACTGCACCAAATTGCATAATTACTTTTTTGTTGTGTTCGTTATTGGTAGGACAAGGTTTTTATAATAAAAAAAGAAATGGGAACGGAAACGGAACGGGAACGGTAGGAGAACGGAGAATAATGTTATAGGATAATAGAAATATATAAATAGTAAGTAATCAAACGTTCGGGCAGGACATCGTCTGATTTTATTATACAAAAAGGGACAAACGAGAAGCCGACACTCACCTAAGTGACTACCGACACCCATGGACAACTGCAACACCGGAGGGCTCACAGATGCGTTGCCGGTCTTTGAGAAATGAGTATGCTCTTTTCTTGATTTCCTCGTAGACTTAAAACCCTGAAGGCCGAAAACCACTCGGTTCCTTCCAATTCCTTCACAGCCTCGATTCTGTTGTCATCCAGGTAAAGATCCATCAGGGTTCTGTAGATAGGATTCTGAACCAACTGTCTTATGCTAGTTAGCTGTTGACAAATTAAAACAAAATCAATATTACAAATAGATTTTTAGGGTTTCGTAGTACTACAAGGAACTCTTATAATTTCGTTCTGCCCGTCCGTCGGTCCATCTGTCCGTCTATCCGTCCGTCTGTCTGCCCGTAAGCTGGTCCCCCCCTAGCGTTTCCAAACTATTAGACGTAGAGACTTGAAATTTTCCATGTTGATAGAACATGTTAAAAACTCATTAGGAAAATTATTCTGAACGAAATTGTACAACAACTATGGAAGTTATTTAACAAATACGTTTATAGCTTATCAGGTACGGAACTCTTCTATATAAACTTGTCGTGTCACGCTTTTGGCCATTTTATCTCAGGTGTATAGCCAAATAAATACCTTTTAGGGCGAAAATTTTTCGCCTTCTTAAAAAAATAATGGTTGTGGTGTCATTTGATCTGGAACAGCATAGAGTAGTTGTTGAAAAAATTAAAGATGCCATCGCAAAAATTACATAATTTACCAAGTGTAACAAAGAACCTATAAACTAAGACCAATACTCCAATTTTTCGATTACTGTTAGTTTAAAATACAATTGCCAAACTTACTGATTCTATATAATAAAAAGAGTACATATATAGTAATAAACAATAGTTGGAATTTAACCCCCAGCATTTGGAAACACGATTTCAACACCGGACAATTCCTGAACGTAAGGAATTCGTCGCGTCGCGTCGATTTTTAGGAATCGTGGAACATTTTCAAATGCCTAGCCTTTGTTCAAACAAAACGGGAACCACGTGGTTACAATGTCGCGTAGGAATCGCGCGGTTCTCATTTATGCGGAATAACAGGCGTCTGTTACCTATAACACAGGCATTAAGTCGTCTACCTTAGGAACAGACGTCCGTGTGTCATATAGTCCTATATATTTATTTATATTATTTATTTATATTAATATATTAAATTATTAAAATAAAACGACACACACACTAGTGCCAGACCATTTATACTATTTACAGACACATGTATTGGATGATGCCAAAGCGTAATCGTGACAACCGTATGTTATATTAATCGTTCAATTTTATTTTTCTGTGCACTGTACGCAAAAATTGCAAATGGCGAATTTTGTTTGACCAGCCAGCGATCTCTTAAGCCACTCTAACCTAAGCGATACTGACAGTTACAGATGTTAAATGTCTATGTGTCTAAACTCTACCTGAGATGCGGGACCGATTTTGGTTTGAATAATTATATTGTGTATTTTCATGGATCCCCAGCCACTTTAGAGCCCTACATCACCGAGACGTTATGGCGACGTCGCAGGCTACGTATCCAAACACTTCATATTATATCTAAGTAGCCGGTAACGTTGGAGTCTTGGTGAGGTAGAGCTCTTAGATCCACAATTGGATCCAGTAAGTAGCGCTACGATCATTATCAGTTTACGTCGTGGACGTTCCTGCATGTTAGACGAATTGTCAATCCTTTCTTATGCCGGCGCCAGACAGCTTCATTTGAATGATCATGAAGTGTGGCCGGGGACTATGTGTAGCTGGTCAAAGTTTTGTATAACTGTGTAGTCTTAAATGACAAAAATAAACAAACGTTAGAGCTAAGTCTGGCACCGGTATTATGCAAGGGGCTGAGGCGTGGAACGCTCTTCCGTCGTTTGTGTTTCCAATTCATTATATTTTTTTTTTATGTTACAAGCGGGCAAACGAGCAGGCAGAAGGCACCGAATTGCCTACCGGCGCCCATGGACATCTGCACGACCAGAAGGCCAGCAGATGCGCTGCCGGCCCTTAATCGCCTCACTTGTAAGTGGTGTGAGGTTTTAAAACAGTAACGAAATCGGATAAAAGCATGTCTGCTCTTTTCGGACTCTACATTCTGATAAAATATTGAGAAAAGAATTACTTCAAACGTTTTCAAGTTGCGGTGCTTAATTACATATATACAATATACATATATGGATATGCTAGCTATTTCCCGCCACTTCATCCGCGTAAAATTAAGCTTTCCCTTTGGCGTCCTTATTCTGGTCCTAACAAAAAATACGTTTCCTAACAAAAATAACTAGTGTTACATATATATATACACTAGTTATTTCCCGCGACTTTACCTACGGAACTTTACTAACTATAAACTACCTTCTTGCCAAATTTCATCTTTTTACGTCTCGCGGTTTTCGAGATTTTGCGTTAGGTGACCTATTGCTTTTATATGTATAGATATAGGAAATAGGAATATATCGTATGTAAGAATGACATATAAGTCTTTCGAAATTTAAACATATGTCGCAATACATTAATATATTATATCAATATGTGTACATATGTATGTGTCCTTGCGAAATCATTTTCTACAACAACCGACGGATTTGCCATGTAACCTAAGATCTAATGAAACCAGCAAATAGAAACGCTTTCCTGTACACAAACTTAAGGACAGCGCATACTCTTGACAGAATAAATATTCGCCTTTCCTTTTTATTTGTACGTTAAATATGACAAAGAACATTGCTTAAGTGTGTGTGTGTGTGTGTGTAGAAAAATTTACACTTTTTTCGATATTTCGACAAATATATGTATATTTCCTCCGTCTGAGTGCGATTTGTCGATATAATGACGAAAACTTGTCCAGCCAAATCTCTTAGCACTCAAAAAAAACATATTTAAATTGGACTTTTTAATAATAGGCACATAAAGTCATAAACAATAGTTTTTACTACATTTTAAGATCGGTATACCAGATGTCGGTTACAAACCTACCTTGTCTGTCTGTAACATCATATAGAAAGGGTGTACAGCTCAGCATAATGTCATGTATCATAACGTTAATAACACACGTCGCTGATTTTCAGCTGACACCCAGGTGGCGTCACAGCATAAACAATAAAAAGAAGTATTTATATTAAATTTTACATTAAAAATTAAATTAAATTTACATGACACGTCAGTCAAAAAGTCTTCTGCGATCGTCGTCTCTTAGAACTACATATAAAATATATATATATTTTTAAATAAATACGGCCAGCACTCTCCTTTATCTACTATGCTGCGTAATTACTATGACATCTTTCACGTAAGCACTAATGTAGATATTTTTTCTAACAAAATAAATGAATTCCGTTGTAATATAATATACTGCAATTCCTATGTATGATATAATTTTAATTTAGCCTTTAATTTTTATATTTACAGAGTTTTACTTTTTAATTTTTATTCCGCTCAATGGTTAAACATTTTATTTTTTGAATCATGTTGTGCATTCCTGTAAGTTACGGTCATATAATGACATAATTTCAGTTTTTTTTTTGTATATATGTATGCTTATAACAATAAATTATTTTTAAATAAAAAGAAAACCGGGTTCAAAAACATAAAGGCGAGGAACTAAAAAGCATATAATAAATAGTACTTTTATACTTTTATACGATTTAGTCGACACTTACTGATGTGTTAAAGGATCGGTGCACCCAGTCGGAAGTTCTGCGGTAACAAACATAAAAACAAAACATACGGGTCGAATTGATAACCTTCTTCTTTTTTTAAAGTCGGTTAAATATAATGTCAATGTTAATGTTACAAGGGGGCAGGCGAGCAGGCAGCAGGCACTGAAGTGCCTACCGGCGCCCATGGACATCTGCACGACCAGAAGGTCAGCGGATGCGCTGCCGGCCCTTAATGACGAGTTTAGGCCACCGGGAAGTCTCACAAACCGAACGAAACGCGACAACATCTCATAAAAGCTTTGTGTCATCACATGTCAAAATATAAATATTCGAAAAAGAATTTAAAGTGCTGTTTTCTCTTAATTACACATGAACAAAATTGAAGAATGAGTGATGTCATAACAAGAGAAAAGGGGATTTGAAAATGTGACAACTTGTGAAAAGGACGAGGGTAATTAAAAAATTCATGTGGCATATTTTAGGCATGACCCGTGAGCGTTATTTTTTAATCTTATATTTGAGGTCCTTGCAGAGCTTATTTGAATGGTTAATTTATTTTTCAATATACTTGTAATGCCGGAGCCAGATATAGCTTCATTTGAATGATCATTTCAATTATCATATAGTGTGGTCGGGGACTTATAACAAAGTTTTGTAGACTTCAAGGATAAAAATGTACAAACACTTTGAGCTATGTCTGGCTTCGATACAAAAGTATAGAAACCGCTACATTGAGTAAATGAAAATATATACTTAAAAAAAAACTTTTATTTAATAAAAATATTTATATTTACTTTTCTTAAAAATACATCACCCATATTATGACATAAAAATATTAGATAGTACACTTTCACAAAATTGTTATCATATAAAATCACTAAAAACATTTTAGTAATGAGCTATTTAGAGCCCATTGTAGGGATTACAAATTATACGGTTATGTATATGTAAGCATATAACTGTAATCAGCCTAAAACTGCACACACACCCCCACCATTTTTCAACGCTTGCTTGTGTGTTTGTGCAGCGTTTTTATTGTAAACTCAAACTGAACCACGCACTGTAAGCCAATGATATTGACGAGCTTGCGTGTTTGCGTCTAGACGCTATTTTACGTAGGAAGAGCATCCATTTTTAGACTGAACGCACTTTACAAAATAGAGATTTATTTTTACTATTTCATTAATTCGGAGCCAGACATAGCTCAAAGTGTTTGTACATTTATGTCCTACAAAGTAATACAAAACTTTGCGCAGCTACACAAAGTCCCCGGTCAAACTACATGAACATTGAAATGATCATTCAAATGAAGCTATGTCTGACTCCGGCATAAAGAGCAGTAGATTATCCTTCTGATGTCTATGGTTACTAATGAGATTTTCCCTTTCCGATATATTCTGTGGTATACTAAAAATCATTATTTGAAAATTTGGGCAATTGAAATTCAATGAATAGTCCCTTCTATTAACTTTATATTCTCTAATAATGTTACTAAAATGTTTGTTGTTTTAATGAATTCCTTCGAGTGGTGAGTAGGATTTATATTGATGTAGTTCGGGTCCTCCGTAACCATAGAGAAGCTTGCCTTTTCCGTTCTCGTCGTAGTATGGATACCGGTATTTTGGCCTGCAAGATAATATCAGTTTTGAGATTTTTTTATAATGTTTGAGATATAAGTTTATTTTGTGCCATCGTAATCTTTTAATTTAAAATTATTATTCCTTTTTATATACGGCGCCGTTTAGTAAGGAGGCTAAGCTGTTTATTGAACGGCTGATTAAGCTATCTGTCTGGGACATTAATATACAGATATATATAATCGATATTCGATAATCGAATATATGTAAGCAACCACCGTAGTGTTGCCTATTCGGGCATATATTTAATTATGAGTGGGTATATAATTGGTACATTGCTAATGTTACCCGCACCTCTCTTAAGAGCTTTAGCAGCCCTCTTTACTAAGAGTCACAATATTGTGAGAATAAAATTGTGTAAGTAAAGCATCACTGCATAGTATAAAACAAAGTCGCTATCGTTGTCTGTCCACCCCTAAGTATGCTTAAATCTTTAAAATTAAGCAATGGATTTTCAAGCGGTTTTTTTAAATAGATAGAGTGATTCAAGAGGACGGTTTATATGTATAATAAATTTATGTTACAGAAGATTAAAGCCGAGAATTTCAATGATTTGTAGCGAGATGTCGTAAGAAACGTGTTTTTGTGCGATTACGTTGCGTGCGCTGGCTAAACCTAACGAGATAGAACAAAATAATGTATTACGGAATTTTACATCTTAAAAAGATCTATAATAAAATCCGCGATGGCATATGTCTATCTTCTTAGTATAACCCACAGGAACCATTTTTATCTTTTACATATTACAAAAAAATAATGAACTATTTACAAAGCTATTTGTAAAGAATACCGTATTAATCCTTATCCATTTAAATACGCTAGATACTTTGTACATTTTATGCAGTTCAAAATTGCCCTTTACAGCAAATCATTAAAATGAATATCTTAGAAGATATAACAGACTTAAAAAGAGGGAGGCAGAGTGGGCTGGAGGCGGGCGCTCGGTGGCGTTATCGACCAATAGATGGCGGTATAATTTATCCAACGTTCAAGCTGGACAATGTCTGTCGGATTCGCTAGTTCCAGTATATTTTCGTATAGTTGCTAATTGATTGCAAATGGGCAAACATTGCATAAATTAGTAATGACCCTATCCATCGAGCGTCAAAGGCTAGGTTAAGCAGTTCTGACCATGGCCGAATTATATATGGGTGATCCACTCTAACACTGATTTGCTAACATCTGACCTCCTATGTTTTGGAAGGCGCGTAAAACAGGGGGTCTCAATTAGTGACATTGAGAGATATTACTCTCGAGATTATAGGGATTCTGGGGATGACGCCAGACGACAGTCAGTTATCTTAACTCGCCACAACCACAGTTCTGCAATTTGAGCGGATCCTGGTACTAGACCGGGATAACGCTAGGAAGAAGAAGACATAATTACCTCTCGAAATATTGGAAGTTGGGTGCGCGAGGCTGAGGAACTGTCGACTCTGTTGTGATCAGCATTGATAGGAACACGACGATCTGAAATAATTAGTTAATTGTCTCGTAAGTAATTTTAAACGTAGTAAATTTGAATTGGCGTGGCCGATTTTCATTATTATGCGCTTTACAGATCGATGAACATAGAATGCATGCACGAAAATGCATGACTCATTGTCACGTTGCGTCTGAACCGACCGTGCAAGCGAGAGCGCTGAACGAGCGATGGAGAGGCACGATCGGCATAAGCGATCGGCGTTTTATCACGTAAAACTATCATCCGTAAACCAACTTTACAGACAACCAAAGTTTTATTTAACATAATTGATAGAATGAATCTTTCAAAGCTAAATACAAAAAACAACTACAGCTTAAGTTTAAAACACGAGAACACAAATTTAAAAAAACTAAATATAAAAAATCTAGTTGCTACCCGCGACTACGTCCGCGTAAAATTAGATTAAAAATTTTATCGTCATGATATATAGCCTATAGCCTTTGTCGATAAATGGGTTAACTCACAGTAAAGGAACTTTTCAAATCGGACCGGTAGTTCCTGAGATTAGCGCGTTCAAGTAAACAAACAAATTCTTCAGCTTTATATATAAGTATAGAGTATAGATGATACCATAATAAAGTTAATATGTTACGTACATTTCGTTGCATAAACAGCGGAAGGTGGAGTAACTCCATTAATTCTTATTTCTTAATAAATTATCATTTTAATATAGACAAGGACTAACTTACCGTGAGTATAAAAAAGTTCCAAAATTTTTCCATTTTCACTAAGTTGTCGTTAAATCAACTGTCAAATCTAC